>CM042152.1:33805903-33823403 GCA_023376005.1 Doryteuthis pealeii | reverse complement strand
ATATAACAATAAGATGAGGACAACACGGTCCGAAAAATCTAAATAATACAAATTCTCAAGCATCATCTTGAAAATAACAAGAACTTCCTGAAAAAGGCTGGAGGGCACATCGACCCGAACGTTCTCTATATAACAATGAATATGATGACAACAGCCCGAAAAATCAAAATGATACAAATTATCAAGTCTCAACCAAAAAATTCAGAAAAAACACTTGACAAAGATCGGGTGGACATCGTCAGAAAAAATCTGTATATTACAATGAAGATGAGAACAACAGCCCGAAAAATCCAAATAATGCAAATTATTAAGGCTCAGCTCAAAAATTCAACAAATAATTTGGTGTTTATGGTTTTTTTTTGGTGTTCAGTATAAAATGTCGGTTTATGGTATTTTTCTTTTTTCTCTTTCACGGGTAAAATTTATATGTGTGAATCTTCTAAATACAATGGCCCATTATACCATGACAAATATTTTGAGAGATATATCTTTTTCTGTTCATTTTTAACGACTGACTGGCCCAGTTTCTCCCGGTTTGAATCGCTTTACACGATCCTGGTTGATACTGACGTCCGTCGTTTTGCTGATTCTGTATTTCTTTCCACCTGTCACTTTTTCTTCTTTTTTTTCCGTTTTTTTTTTTTTATAACGGTTTTACAAAAAAAAAAATCGAGCGCAGTAAATCCAGTCTACAGTTACTTTGATATTTATTGGCTAAGTCATTAACTGGAAACAAATCTCATACAAAAAAAAATCATTAATTATTTGTAAGCACCATTCCAGGCATAACAAAGGAAAGAATGAGAAGAGAAAGATAGGAAAAAGATAGGTAAAAAAAACATAAACATCCTACGCATTTGCTGGCAAGACAAAATGCCTAAAACGGACGCTGCTGGACCGAGCAAAGAAGCAATGTTTCGCCATCATCTGTGAAAGGCGCCTGCGCTGGCTTGGTCATGTCAGGAGGATGGACAGACGCCGCATCCCCAAAGACCTACTGTATGGCGAATTAGTAGAAGGCTCTCGACCGGTAAGGAGACCCCACGCCTACGCTTCAAAGACGTCTGTATGAAGGACATGAAGACATGCCACATCAGCACCAACAGAATGGGAGGTTTGGTGCAGAAAACCGAGCGGCCTGGCACCTTCTTGTCAAACAAAGCATGAAAGGCGTGAAAAGAGAGGAACAAACTCCGGCAAGCATCACTGTTTGTTTACATTCACTGTACCAGAGATTGCCATTCACAAATAGGTCTGTTCAGCACTCACGCAGTTAAAAAAAAAAAATGGACACTATGGAAGGATGCCACTTGAAAAAAACATAAACAAATGAGAGCGAGCGAGCGAGCGAGAGAGAGAGAGAGAGAGAGAGAGAGAGAGAAGAGAGAGAGAGAGAGAGAAAGAGGGAGAGAGAGAAGATGACGAAGAGAGAAGGAAGAAGGAAAGAAGAAAGAAAGAAAGAAGAAGATAGAAAGAAAATAAGAAAGGAATTAAATACTCTATACATATATATACTACATAAGGGCAGTTGTGTGTGTGTATGTTATGGTCCGGATGAAATCTATGACATATAGTAAGGGACAGTTGGTGTATGTATGTACTGTATGTGATGTCCAAAGACGAAACTACAAAATAAAACAATTAATCAGCATCAAGTAATATAATAATACAACATTCACTAATCACAACAGCTTGCTTTTTGGAGCAAAAATAATGAAGATTTAATCTTATTTCTGGGATGTTTTTTTAAAATTTCAGGATTTGAATAAGTAGAGAGAAGGGAAAGTCATTGGTGGCATTCAATTATTAAAATATAAATCAATTTTGTAAGACCAAAACAATCTGCGGGAACTAACCTTTTTATTATCCCTCCCTACCTAGGTAACACCTGGGTAGGCCCACTACTATATAATAAGGGTGAAAGTGGAGGATCGCTTTAGCTGATTAATTATAGGAAGGTTGTTTATAACACAGTTCTTAATAAGTCGAGATATCTCACAACTATTGTGGAATCTGGTACATTACCACGACTTCATGAGAATGTCACACTTCACTCGGTATATGATAAGTACTGATCTGAGGAGCACAATCAAGTTCAGCATGCACTAGTGGAGACGGAACGGTACGAAATGGCTAGATAGCACGCAGAGAGAATAGATATCATTAGATTACGTATAAAAAATGTTACTTATCATTACATTTTACTCGGCTGGTAGGACAGTCCAAAAAACCCTAGCAATCTATAACTGACCTGTCCCAAGCCTATTGCCCTTATGGCCATGCCCCGAACCCTTTTTATATATTGTGCTAGAAGGCGGTGGGCTGAGGGTCCAAGTTGTCCTGGGAATGCGACGTTAAAAACTATCGATAGTGAGTTCCACTTTCGTTTGAGGTTGGGGATGTGGAGGCACCCTTTATACACCATTGCTCCTTGGTCCACTCTGACCCCGGGTGGTAGTACATGTTGGGTGCATCATTGATTGCAAATTTGACCGATTTTTTTATTTTTTCTTTACCATATATAATTATATATACACAGCATCACGACATCACACACACACAACACAGCACCACACACACACGACACACATAATATATATATAACATATATAATATTATATATATAATAATACTAAGCTGAACGAATCAATTTTTGTCTCTAAGGGCTTTTTTACCTAGTTAGTTTACATTACACGAAGAGTTCATACTATTTTCCTTGTACTTTTCGAATGTGAGTTATGTTTTTGAAAAAATCCCCATTTTAAATTTAGTTCTAATTAGTCGTAATTTTGCAATTATTCAAAAACTGGCCCTCCTTACTTTACAATGGTGTTGTTATTCAAGCCAGTTATTATCTTTCGTATGTAGTAATAACGGTGAGGTTATCGCCTCATGAGGTGTTATTGTTGGTAGAGTTTTCGCATAGAGAGATTATTAGTAAAGTAGATTAAGGAGGCCAGCAGAGAGATGAGAGGATTTGAAAGAGAAAGTGGCACGGGGTTCGAGTATTTATTATAGATAATAGGGTTGGGTCCAGGGCTAAGGCAGGGGGTGTGGGGTATTTTACATAAAGAGGTCGAGAAGGGAAAACGTATTCCACAAACCTGTACTTCAATAGATCAACACGTTCCTTTCCTATAGAATCTTAAGCTTATGAGCTTTGAGAGTGGGCGTTTGGATAGGTACGCTCGTTGTGCATTTGGGGCCTATATATATATATGGTGAGTGAATGAATCAACCGGTTCAAATTTCTGTGGCCAACTCCACTTTTTCCTAATCTTATTATCTACTCGAGCATGAAATAGGTGACCTAAACGGTCCACGTATACTTTAGTCTTATATTCCGTAGTGCGACTTTAGTTTAAAATAGCTATACTATACCCAGGCCCGCTGAGAGTGAGGTATTGGAATGCTTATAGCCTCATTCTCCACTCCTACACATATATGCCTGGATGATGCACACCTGGAAGAGAGCCATCTTGACTGTGTGTGAGTGGGTACATAATTTTCCACACGTGAGGAGCAGATTTTTACAATCATGGTTCCATGCTGAACGCGATTCTCGAAGTGGCAGGGTGACTCGGAACCACCTCGAGAGAGAGGGTGTTTGTATATGTGGTGTAAATGATAAAAATGGTTTAATTGTTAAAGGAAGATTAGATATACTAATATATATATATATATATGAGAATTATAATATATATATATAATTGGTAGACAAAACGTGACCCGTTAGGTCAACCTATTCGCAGCTCTCGAGTTGTAATTAAGATTAGGGAAAAGTGAGTTTGCAAAGCACGAATTAATAAAGAATAAAATTGAATACATTCCGGTTAACAAAACATTAAAATCATTTTGTAAGAATTTAAGAAGGGCATACGTTTTGATCTCATTTTAAGGTTACAGGTTGCTGCTTATGAAATTTAACGTGCAAATACATTTCAAATCCTTCCATTCTCTCTCTCTCTCTCGTCTTTCTCTCTTCTCTGCTCTCTCTCTCTCCTAATCTCCCAGGGAAACTAAAATACATAATGAGAGATAATCAAGATATACGTAGAAAGGAGAAAGTGATAGGCATGAATGTAAGTAGGGGAAGGGCCCAGTTTTGTTGAAATTAATTGCAATAGAGAACTAATTGAACTAATTAACAATGGGATTTTTTTCAAACAATAACTCAATTCGAAAAGTAAGCGAAATAATTAGTATGACTTTCGTGTAATTAAACTACCTAGTAAAAAAAGCCTTTAGGAGGACCAAAGAATTGGATTCGTTCCACTTAATTATATATATTAGATAAATGATAATGATATATATACGTATGTGTGGTGTGTGTGTGTGTTGTGTGTGTGTGTGTGTGTGTGGTGTTGTACTATAGTAGTATTTTATATATGGTAAGAAAAGAATTATAAAATCGGTCAAATTTGCAATCAAATTGACATGGGACCTCACACCAGGCTACTCGACCACTCCGAGGTCCAACGTGGACCAGGGAGCAATGGTGATAAAGGGGTGCTCCCCATTCCCCAAACTCCAGAAGTGGAACCTCACTATCTGATAGTTAACGTCATTCCCAGGACAAGGTGACCCTCAGCCACGCCGACCTGGTTCTAGCCAGCCATATTATAATAAAAGAAGGGTGTCGGGCATGCCATAATGTAGGCAAATAGGCTTGGACAGTCGCATAGTAGATGCTAGGTTTGACGTGACCAAGCCGAGTAAAGGAATGTATTGAAATATGTAAGACATTTTTTTTTAATGACGTAATCTAATGATTTTATACTCTTGCGGTAGCCATATTGAAAATCTGCATCTCGTACCGTTCCGACTCCCAATAAAGCAGTTGCTGCGCGATGTGCTCATCAATCAGTATTTATTTAATACCGATGAATGTGCATTCCTTCTGAAGTCATGGTAATTAAACCAGGATTTCACAATAGTTTGTGAGAATTCTCGACTTTAGGAAACTGGTATAACCCTCCTTAAAATAACAGGCTAAGTATCCTGCCGACTTCTAGACCCTTTTAATTATTACTAGAAGTGGCTAACCGTGTTACCTAACGGTAGGGGAAGGGATAATTAAAAAGTTAGTTCCCGCAGATTGTTTTTGGTCTTACAAACCTTGACTTTATATTTATAATAATGAACTCGCCACCAATGACTTTCCTTCTTCTTATCAATTCAATATCATAATTTTAAAAAAATCCCAGAAATAAGATTAAATCTTCAATAATTTTTTGGGCTCAACAAAGGCAAGCTGTGTTGTGATAGTGAAATGTGTATATATACTTTAACTTATGCTATTAATTGGTTTTATTTTTGTAGTGTTTCGTCCTGGAATACAATACATCATACATACACACAAACTGTCTTTATATATGTATAGGATTTATCCGGACATACTACACACACACAATGCCCTTATGGTATATATATATGTATGAGTATAATTTCCTTCCTTATTTTCTTTCTTACTTGCGTTTCTTTTTTCCTTTCTTTTCTTTCCTTCTTTCCTTCCTTCTATCGTCATCTTCTCTCTCTCCCTCTTGTCTCTCCTCTCTCTCTCTCTCTCCCTTCTCTTCTCCTCGTCTAGCTCTCTCTCTCCTCCGCTCGCGTCGCTTCGCTCTCATTTGTTTATTTTTTTCAAGTTGCGATCCTTCCAGTAGTGTCATTTTTTTTTACTGCGTGAGGTGGCTGGACCTATTTGTGCATGCAATCTCTGGTACAGTGAAATGTAAACAACAGTTGCCTTTGCCGGAGTTTGTTCCCTACTCTTTCTTCACGCCTGTTTCATGCTGGTTTGAGGGCAAGGAAGGGTGCAGGCCGCTCGGTATTCCTGCGGAGCGCGAACCTCCCATTTTGTTGGTGCTGAGGTGGCATGTCTTTCATGTCCTTCTACTAGACGTCCTTTGAAGCGTAGGCGTGTCTCCTTACCGGTCGAGAACCTCTAAACTAATTCGGCCGCGATACAGTAGGTCTTTTGGGGATGCAGGCGTCTGTCACATCCTCCTGACATGCCAAGCAGCGCAGGCGCCTTTCACAGATGATGCGAACATTGCTCTTTGCTCGGTCCACACGTCCGTTTTTAGGCATTTTGTCTTGCCCAGCAAATGCGTAGGATGTTGTATGTTTTTTACCTATCTTTTCACCTATCTTTCTCTTCTTCATTCTTTCCTTGTGTTATGTGCCCCTGGATGGTGCCGTTACAAAGTAATTAATGGTTTTTTTTTCGTATGAGATTTGTTTCCAGTTATGACTTTAGCCAAGTAAATATCAAAGTAACTGTAGACTTGGAATTTACTGCGGCTCGATTATTTTTTTTGTAAAACGTGTTATAAAAAAGTAAAAAAAAAACGAAAAAAAGAAGAAAAGTGACAGGTGGAAAGAATACAGAATCAGCAAAAACGAACGGACGTTCAGTATCAACCCAGGATCGTAAAGCGATTCCAACCGGGAGAAACTGGGCCAGCTCAGTCGTTAAAAATGAACAGGAAAAGAGATATATCTCTCAAAATTTGTTCATGGATTAGATGGGCCATTTATTTAGAAGATTCACACATATAAATTTTCCGTAGGAAAGAAGAAAAAGAAAAATACCATAACCGACATTTATACCCTGACACCAACAAAACCATAAACCACCAATTATTCTGTCTGAATTTTTGGAGCTGAGCCTTAAATAATTTGCATATTTGGATTTTTTCGGCGCTGTTGTTCTCATCTTCATTGTAATACTTACAGATTTTTTGTCTGACGATTGCCACCCGATCTTTGGTCACGTGTTTCCTTGTGATTTTTTGCGGTTGAGAACCTGTGATTAATTTGTATCATTTGATTTTTTCCGGGCCTGTTGTCATCAATATTCATTGTTATATAGAGAACGTTTCCGGTCGATGTGCCCTCCACGCCCATTTTTTCATGGAAAGTTAATTTGTTATTTTCAGATGATGCTTGAGAAATTTGTATTATTTAGATTTTTCGGACCGTTGTCCTCACTTTATTGTTATATAAACACGTTTCGTCAATGTACTACCCGGGCCATCACTAGTTGTTCTTGTCTGAATGTTTTGGCTGAAGCTTGATATCTGTATATTTGTTTTTTTTTTTTCGGGCTGTTAATCACATCTTTATTGTTAAATACACATAGTTTCGACCGATGTGCCTCCAGGTTTCCTTCAGGTTTTATCTTGTTTTATATTTTTTAGCTGAGCCCTTGATAATTTGTATTATTAGGATTTTTTCGGATGTTGTGCCCCGTCTTTATTGTAGTATACAGGAAAAACGTTTTAGCCCGATGGTGCTCCCCCAGTGCTGTGAACTGTTTGCCTACCAATTTCCAGTAAAATAAATTCCTTCATATTTCTTACCTGTATGGATAGGAATAATTTCAAAGTTCTACCATCCCATTCCCTCGAATTCAAATGCTTTCTAAATATTATATACGTCCCTATCAACATTGAATTTAAGTCCTTCTGCTTATTTTTTAATGTAAACAAGGTCGAGATACGTGCAGCTACTTACGGTAGGATCCGCAGTGGTGAAAGGTTATGCTGTGAGCGATTTAAATTACAGCAAAAAGGTTTAAGACACTTATTTGGAACTCTAATCATTTATTGAAGATAGGGGACGTATTTAGTTACTGACCAATTATGTGTCCAGGCGCGGTGGTCTATGGTTAGAGTCGTAGGAATGGACTCGTTTACTCGAGTTCCAATTGCCTGGACGAAGCTGGTGTGGCATTTCACCAAGCGCTAATACCTTGGGAAAGGGTATGAAACCAATCTCCCTCCAGCTATGGGAAAAATAGGTAGGGCAGACTGGGTACTCTTTAAACATGGCTTAAAGTAACCCATCTAGGAGGAACCTTGAATTCAAACCTGTTCAACTCTGCTAAAGAAAATTGAAAACTTGTGTCACAAATCCCGCTCGTGCGAGGGGTTGGTGAAATAATTAACCTGTGTCCAGACAAATGATTTACTATTAAATAGAAGTGGTTATTATGAACCTTTGATGTCTTACAAAATTTATTCGCCTATTAAATAGGAGTAAATATTCAACTAAACTGGGCTCCGCCCACGAAGCAGGGTGCAACAAACAAAGTTAATTTCTAACGGAGTACGCTGGTTTTAAAATCATAGTTTTCCTTCTAACTTAGACTGGGTTCTTTTAACAGGCTAAAGAAAGTTGGGGGCGCGTGGTGTACGTGGTTAGAGTTGTAGGAAGTGGCTTGTCGATCGAGTTCAACCTGGACGAGGCCCAGTTCACAATAGCGTAATACCCTTGGAAAGGTATAATCCAACTACTCTTCCCTAAATGTGTAAATTGTAGGGCAGATTGAGGCTCCTTTAACCTTGTTAGGCAACCAGTCTCAGAGAAGGAACTCTGAATTAAACCTTTAAACAGGCCTTGGGAATAGTCACTACTAGAATAGGCTCAGTCCTAAATTAGTGATCTTATTTTAGTATCTAATAAATACTAATCATAAGAACCTACAATTTACTCATAGCCGGTGGGAAGTAAACAGAATGGAGTCCGTTTCTTTTTCCAGGGGCATTAGTGCAAAGTAAAACGCAAAATCAGCCTCGTGCAGGATTTGAACCCGGGCCGCTGATTTCATTTCCTCGAGTAACTTAAAACCTACAACTGCATACTAATTAATTTTAATTAGAATAATGAAGATGAAAATATATAATAATGGTGTAAACATACGCTGAATAATTCTTTTCTGCGGGGGATTAGATTTTTTTCAAAATGTTTTGCCACACGTTATAAATGGAAGCGCTGGTGTAAGGGTTATCGTTCGTGGGAAATGGGCACGAACGAGACAAGTTTCAAATCCTTGACGTAGGCTGTTTACTTTCACATAGCGCTAATACTCTTGTGGAAAGGTATGGAATCCAAATTGAAAATATCCACCAGCTATGCATAAATAAGTTATGCAGACTGGGTTCTTCAACTTGGTAGGCAACAGTATATAGGAGAGGAAAACTTTGAAATTCAAACATGGGTAACTCCGCTTAAGAAACGTTGTTCGTTGGTTGTTATTATATAATATATAATATATATATATATATATGTGATGTGTGTGTGTGTGTGTGTGTGAAGAAAGGGAATGAATCCCGACGGGATGTAGTAAATGATTAAGAAAAGAATGAAAACACAGGGTTTAAATGAGTTAAGTGGTGAGTTTATGGTCGACGCTGGCAGTGTTTAGATCTTTAATGTAGATCGAATCTCAGCGGCAATTTGTTGGTATATGGAGGTAATATGAAATTTTTTCACAGAATAACGAGAAAGCGAGACTTGTTATTTCAGTCTGTTTTAAAATTTGAGGTTTGAAATATGACGTTGCAAATATGAACGAGTCAAATTTTTAACAGACTGAAATAACAAGGACTACCACTCGCTTTTCCTCGATTATTCTTGATGAAAAATTCTTATACCTTCCATATACCAAACAAAATGCCCTGAAGAAGATGATCTAATTAATAGATTCAAAACCTTCGCGTCGCCAAAACTCCCACTTAACTCATTAAAACCTGTATTTTTCAATCTTTCTTAATCATACTCACACAACACACACCACACACAGACACACACACAACACAGATATTATATATATATAATATATATATATATAATTATATATTCATATATATTTATTGTATTATAAATGGCTTTTCTCCAGTGAAATCAGGGATAAGAATAATTATATTTTCATTAATTTTTCATGATTTCAACTCCCAATACCAAAAAAATCCGCAATAACCAAACCTAAACATTCCAGTGGGCAATCAGCAACTGACCATTTCCCTCCCGATTCACCGACCTCCAGACTCGCCAATATGAGAGCGACATCCTTTACAGGCTAGAATCAATTCCAATTATTCAAAGAAGGTCTAAAAGACCGAAACGTTAATAACGGTCAAATATGACTACCTACAATTAACATCCATCCATTACAACATCCCGGTTTGTTTTAACCTTTCCCCATTGTGTATATATATATATATATAGTAATATATATATATATAGATATATGACGAGAGAGGAGAGAGAGAGAGAGAGAAAAGAGAGAGAGAAGGATAGTTATATATATATATATATATTGCAGAGAGAAGACTGAATACAGAGAGAAGAGAGAGAGAGGGGAGAGGGGGGGAGGAGGAGAGAGAGAGAGAGAGTAANAAAAAAAAAGAAAGAGAGATAATGCAAGTAGTACAACCATGCGACACACTGCCACACTTGAACACTAGGAAATATGTTTAACAAAACGAGCAATACATACATTTAAAAACATAAGTATCAGTACATTCATACATAAGCAATATCTATCGTATAAAGGTCCTCTTCTCTCTTCTCTCTCTGTCCGCTCTCTCTACTCTTAACATATATAGATATATATATATAATATATAATATTAAATATATAAGTATAAAAAAAATGACACCTTAAACAAGATCAACTTCAAAACGCATCCAACGCGTTCTGCAAATGCCTATAATTTCCGCCAGATTCTTCTCCCACCATTGCGCCTATAATTATCTTAAAAATTGTGGAGCTCCTCCTCCTACTATCCTGACTTGGCTACTGTTTATTAAAAAAGAATACGATGGAAACATCTCCCTATTCCACACTGATGATGGCACTAGTTAGTGCAGAAAAGTATTCGTGTAAAGACCTTTGGTGGATCATACACCAAATCCACCCTGATATAAAAGAAAAAGATGGCCAGACAATTAGAAAGATAAAAGAAACCATCAGACAGGAACTTTCGTCGAGTTCAACAAAACATGCATAAAAGAAAAAATGCTGCTAAAACATACTTATATATATATATATATATATAAAAGGGTTTTGTAATTTGCTTGATATATATATATATATATATATTGATGATATACTATAGTATATTTATCAGTAAATAGTGATCAATATCATTGACAGTGTAATATTTAAGTTAGGTTTGAAAATCCATAGGCGAAAAAATATCAGTTACCAAGTGACGTTGACTTCATGACCACGCTACTTTGATATATACTAGCAAGAACATGCACCCTCCGGGCATGAGTATTTAGGTTTTAATGTAATTAAATGTATTATATTAGAAAGACTAATGAAATTAAATAGGAACGCATATAAAAAGATTATACTTATATTCTAATTGGTTCCTATATAAAATCATACATAGGATTGATTTTAATACATTGGACAATAAAGCAATAATATTAGAAATCAATAACACCAATTTAATATTCATTAAACCCGGTTTTGTTAAAACCAGTATGCAAATTAACACCAACACATATTATGTAAACCTTTATTTCTAAGTGATATATAAGACGCATTGCAGGATTTTAAACGCACTAATAACATGGGTTGTTTTGAGGCAAATCTAACTCAGATTCGGTAATAAATAAGATTTATTCTGTGCATTAATGATCTTGACTATAAATTAAATACTCATTGATAAACATACGCAATTCTTGAGGATATTGTAACGAATTATCCGACGATTTCTTATTTCTTATGAGTGTTATCACCTCAGCTAAATAATGGACTTGTCCGTTGTTATTATAAGGAAAGAAAGGACATGCTACACATAAAAATATAGAGAAATATATAAGAAAGAAAGAGACTACGGGAAACATGGAGAGAGGGGTGAGTGTGCGGAAGTGATAACGCTAATCGACTTCAATTGAACATAATGAAAGGATAAGTAAACATATCAAACGTTGCAATAATTAAATGATCATACTGTGGGATATTCACAGGTCCTGCTAGTTTCATATCATTACTAGATTTGATGGGTCACAATTCAAATTGTTGTTCAATTCATAAGATGGAAAAACATTGGTCTATAGTAGTGGTTCTCAACCGGGGGTCATATGGCCTCCGGGGGGACCATAAATAATTTTTGAGTGCCCAGGCAAGCAAAAATACTAAATTATAAAAGTACAATAGGACTTTTAAACACAGAATGGCTATGGGGTTTCACCAAAGTAAAACAGGAATCAAAGGGGTCCACTAGAGTAAAATTGGGGTCAAAGGGGTCCATGGGTTTTTAAAAAAAAGAAGATTGAGAACCACTGGTCTAGAGAACCTACCAAGAGCGATAGTCAATAAGGACTGATGGCAAGAGAGAGTCAAAGGAATCTGTGCTATCAGCACTCCTTGATGATGATGATGATGAGGAGGAGGATGATGTTGATGATGATGATGATGATGATTGTATGTTTACTTTCTTCCTCCTCCCGAATATGTTTGGGTTTCTTCGAACAATAAAATAAATCCAGTCACCGACGAAGATCCTTACCGCACCCCTCTCCCTCAAAACGAAAGAGGCAGATTAGTTGTATCCCTTTCTCTAAACATTTCAAGACAGGTGAAACTGTGTCTATCTATTTGGTCTCTCAGATTAACGTTTCTTTTTATTTATCTATTTTTTTTTCTTGGAAGGATGGAAGCACCCCCCCTACTTCGTAGTTTTCGGATTATATACGCACATTCCACATATCTTTTTTCCAGACCCCGACGTCTTATCTGGTTTCGTTAAACAAAAAGAAAAAGAAAAAGAAAAAAGAAAAAAGAAAAAAGAAGAAAAAAAAAGGAACGCCTGTACCTTAGGTAAACTACTTTACGCGTAACATTCGAGCCCAAAAACAAAACAAAAAGGTAAAGAAAGAAAGAAAGAAAGAAAAGAAAGAAAGAAAGAAAGAAAGAAAGAAAAGAAAGAAAGAAAGAAAGAAAGAAGAAAAAAAAAACTCACAAGTTAAATAAACAAATACAGGCGCGTGGAGTAATGGTTATCATCATAGATTGTTTGATATTATTTGTATTATTCGGACTATTGTCTTCATCTTCATTGTTATTGTACAACGTTTCGGTCGATGTGCCCTCCGGCCTTCTTCAGGTATTTCTAAAAAAGTACCGAGACTGAAGTTCTATTTACAAAGAGAGGATTAAACGTTTCTCTGAATATTTTTTTTTTTTAGATGAGGCTTAATAATTATATTATTTGTATTATTCGGACTATTGTCTTCATCTTCATTGTTATCTGTACACGTTTCGGTTGATGCGCCTCCGGCCTTCGTCAGGTATTTTGTGTACTCGGGAACCTTCTCGGACTCGGGAACCTTCTTTTTGAACTCGGGAACCCTCTTGTCGTAATCGGGAGCCATCACGCACTTGAACCTTCTGGTGTAATCGCCATCCTTGAACCTTCCTGCCATCACTTTGAACCTTCTTGTGTAATCGGGAGCCATCACTTTGAACCTTCTTGGGTAATCGGGAGCCATCACTTTGAACCTTCTTGCGTAATCGGGAGCCATCACTTTGAACCTTCTTGGCGTAATCGGGAGCCATCACTTGAACCTTCCTGATGTAATCGGGAGCCATCACTTTGAACCTTTGACGTAATCGGGAGCCATCACTTTGAACCTTCTTGGCGTAATCGCCATCACTTTGAACCCTGCGTAATCGGGAGCCATCACTTTGAACCTTCTTGGCGTAATCGGGGCCATCACTTTGAACCTTCTTGGCGTAATCGGGAGCCATCACTTTGAACCTTCTTGGCGTAATCGGGAGCCATCACTTTGAACCTTCTTGGCGTATCGGGAGCCATCACTTTGAACCTTCTTGGCGTAATCGGAGCCATCACTTTGAACCTTCATCACTTTGAACCTTCTTGGCGTAATCGGGAGCCATCACTTTGAACCTTCTTGGCGTAATCGGGAGCCATCACTTAGAACCTTCCTGACGTAATTGGGAGCCATCACGGAACTTTCGACAAGAAATACCTGAAGAAGGCCGGAGGACACATCGGCCGAAACGTTGTACTGATAACAATGAAGATGAGGACAATAGTCCGAATAGTACAAATAATGCTAACCATCAAACCTCATCTCAAAAGTTCAGAGAAATAGTATAGATTGTTTGGTTGGATGGATTAAACAGCATGCCAAACCCTGCTGGGTTATTTTATGCCCAAAACTTTTTATTTTATTCATTCTTCATGGGTACTCAATTTAAGCCATAAAGGGAGCCCTAACAGGTACTACCATTCTGGGTTAAGGTTGGAACTGGGATTAATGTAGATGAAGGTGTACCCCACACTACCGAGAGTTGCAGAATTGGAACTTCACCATTAGAACAGAACGATTAAAAAGCTGCTTTTATGTGTGTGCGGAGGGGGGGGGTCAGTACATCTATTTTCTATTAATCTATTAATAATATGGATCCAGTCTCAATTTCTCTGTAACCAAAACTACGTCACTGCTTACGTCACAATTACTAAAATCGTCAATACATAGTATAAAGAACAATTAATAATAATAAAATAAATAAATCTTATTATAATAAAGATTGTGTGTTTTTCTGTCTGTAACTGAAACTAAATCACTACTCAAGTCACAATTCCCTTAGTAATTGACGTCACATTCACCATGAATTTATTTTTATTTTAACCTCAATTATTAATAAAATTGTTTAACATTATTTATACTGTTAACCATATCAACATACTAATAACATGCAATTGTATTTATATATACAACAAAATAGCGGTTTACAGTGTGAACGGGAAGGCTAATGTGCATATTGATATTAAAAATGTAATTTTAATAAATATATGCTTAGTATTATTGATTTTTAACTGTTTGGTTTTATTTTAATGAATATAAGCAAAAATCTCTTCAATAAATCTTAAATGAAATCCATTAACAAGAAAAAATAACTGTCATTTTATTCTTTACTTCCTCTTTTAACTAAATACTTAAATTAGAAAAAATAACAATGAAAGACAAGAGTGATGGAAGAGTAAATTTCAGTAGTTCTATTTTTCGATTATATCCCCCTCTGTTTCAAATCTTTTTATTTGCATTCTTATTTAGTTTCATGAGCGTTTCTAATTTAATATAATATCTTATTATATTAAAACTTAAATACTTGCACCCGGAGGGTGCATATATTTGCTAGTATTAATAAAATAAATAAAAGCTGTTCCTTATAAATCAACGTTTGAATCCTTTGCATTTTAATGAATAAACTATATATTATTTTAATAGATAAACTCTATAAACTATTAAATTAATCTAAAAATTGTATTACTTTAAATGGAAAAAAATAGTTTTTACTCTCACCTTTTTTTCAGTTACAAGAAGTTAACTAAAATATTTATAAATAAATAGATACGTATGATTTTGTGTAAAGATTTGTGTGCATAGAATTCAAAATAATCATTCAATTAATGATTAATAGATTCTATTTGAGGAGGACAGAATTAAGTTTCATTTCAAATTGTTTTTTGTTTTCTAATCCTTTAACAAATTTAATGATTTTACTCACTTATGATAAAACATCTCTGACATTGAATTTTTAACTCCTCCAAACTCAGCCAATATCTTTCAAAAATATTTTTTATACCGCCCGGAAGCCTCTTTTTTTTTTTTAATATTGAATGTAATGAAGATTCAGTCTCTATTTGTCTGTAACGTAAACTACGTCACTGCTTACGTCACATTACCCAAAATCGTCGAATATAGAATAAAGAAAAACCTTGTTTAAATTAGTTTGAATTCAACTCTATGAAACTTGATTTTATTAGAAAGAAAACATATTTATTTGAATTTTGACAGGAAAACTTTTTTTTATGTCTATTACTAAAGAAATATAAGATTTCAAAGGTCTGTATACATATTTTTTTACGAAACAAGGTGACAAAAAATCTTTTTATATATTTTTGGACATCGATAAAATCGAGACAAATTTTTTTTAATGATTTTTTTACACTGAAATTAAGATATTCGTTTAATTCTAATTGTCTGTCGTAAAACAAAACAAACTCCCGACCCCTTTAGGCAATATCTTTCAAAAAATAATTTTACACCACCCGGAGAGGATTTTTCTTTTGCTATACTATTTTAATAATGGAGATTAGGTCTCCATTTGACTGTAACCGAAATAAAACCGAAACGAAAATTTGAGCATGCAACCTTAGACGATCCACATTGTTTTTAAACAAGTTTTAATAAATACATACCCGGTATTATATATTTTGTATATTTTTTAATTTAATATATATGTAAATTATCATTTTAATATATATATATATATATATATATATATATATATATATATATTATATATATATATATATATATATATAAGAGAGAGTTTTAAATTTGCTTGAAGCATTGTGTATATATTGGTTAGGAGGTTGATTAAGAAGGCTAACACAATGCAGATATAAAGAAAAAAAATAATAATACGGAAAAAATGGTATTGTGTGTTAACCTGTATTTTATTGTTGAATTTTTAAGATGAAATCTCTTTTTCAAAAGATCACTGGAACTGAACTAGACTACTTCAGTTCTAGTGATCTTTTGAAAAAGAGATTTTATCTCGAAAATTCAAGAATAAAATACAGGTTAACACACAACACCATTGTTACCGTATTATTATTTTTCTTTACATCTGCATTGTGATAGCCTTCTAAATCAACCTCCTAACCAATATATATATATATATATATATATATATATATATATATATATATATAAACCTAATAAGTCAGATATACCTACTAAAAGTTTCACTGAGAGTCAGATCTTAGCCCTGAAGAACAATAAGCAAAACTTTTAGTAGGTATATCTGAGTCATTAGGTTTATCTTTATTATTTGCTCTACTTAGGTATTGAGCACTCTTTACTTATCAGCTTTAGTATATCCTAGCGGTTTTTGTATGAATATATATTTTTCATATATATATACATATAAATTGTTTTTTCTTTTGGCCAAGTATTATAGTATCAACTGATTATTTTCGGTTGGTACGACTATCTTGGTCTTTTCTTTTTTTTTCAAAATTATTTTTCCCCAGGTGATGTTTGGTAGTATATTTTTACAATCAAACTATTTGCCGGGTTTTTTTCTTACCGCAAGGGTTTACCAACAAGTTTGGGATTATATATATATATATGTATATATATATATATATATATATATATATATATATATGTATATATATGTGTGTGTGTGTGTATATGTATATATATATATATATATATATTATAAAGATAAGAGTTGCTTACCGGTGAAAATGGGCACGATCATTGAATGTACAAAATTCAGGGGTTAAGTCAGCGATATAACAAATACAAAGTGCTCAATACGAAGTAGAGCAAATTTATTATAAAAAATGGATATAAAAGAAACCTACTCGAGTTTCCCCATAAGGATCTTCAGGGTTAAATCTACTGAATTAATTGCAGCCGATTGCACGTGTGTTCACTGAATAAGATTCAGTGAACACACGTGCAATCGGCTGCAGTTAATCGGTACCTCGATTAATTCAGTGGATTTAACCCTGAAGATTCTTACGGTGAAACTCGAGTAGGTTTCTTTTATATCCATTTTTTAATAATAATAATAATAATAATAATAATGATATATATATATATATATATATATGGATAAGTTATCAAAACTAAGATTCCATTTCAAA
>CM042152.1:33785903-33793403 GCA_023376005.1 Doryteuthis pealeii | reverse complement strand
GCTTAAGGACGGAATCTTAGCGACCGAGTAGTCCATAACATGCAACACGCCACTTTTGTCCTTATGTAGGCTAAACAGGTAGTCTGAGAGGCCTCCCTCAGACTAATCGGCTGGTCACAACAATCCCTAGAGCCTATTATGATATCGAGCATATGGCAAACCCACAACACTTTTTATAATCTATGTGCTAGATTGGTGTATCTGAGGGTCTTGTTGTCCTAGATATGACATTAAATATCGTCTAGTAGTGAGGCTCCAATTCTGGGGAGTGTGGAGTAGCACTTCTTTGCCATCACTCCCAGGTCCACTGTGACCCGGAGTGGTAGTACCTATTATGAACAGGAACTTCACCACTAGCTTTTAGAGTTGCAGTTTAACGTCATACCCAAGACACTAAGACCCTCAGCACTGCCTTCTAGAACATATATAATAAAAATGGTTGGTGTTTGCCTTAAGGGTAATAGGGTTGGGACAATTCTATAGGTGCTTGGGCTTGAGGTGACCAGCCGATTCTACAGTTGGTTTATTCTACAGCCCCAGCTGACAGGGTAGAAGTCTCTTTTGTTTACAGATTCGCCATTTGTTCAAGTTTATTAAGAATTAAATTCTCGTCGGAATTTAAATATTCTACAGGGAAACAAAAACAAACTACGACCAAGTCACACTGAAATCATCAATTTCCGCTGGATTGCCGAAAGCCTTAAATATGTGGTTAAACAACGAACCTATCCAAAAAATCAAGAACCTGTGTTCAGTATTGTTCATACTTTTATGTTTATTTCGAACTATCCCGGGGGTATACTGGGGAAAATAGAAACAAACATCTAGACATTGATAAACTAACCATGCGTGGACTCCATAACAAAATCATATATATATATATGTGTGTGTGTGTGTGTGTGTGTGTGTGTGTGTGAAGAGAAAATGGAAGTGAATCCGACAGTATGTAATATAGTGAATAATTGAAAAAAAAATATAAGTTCATAAAACGAGTGAGGTTTATTTCGCCAACGCTGCAGTGTCTCGATCTGTTTCAATAGATCTTCATCAGAGCGTTTCTTAATTTGAGGATTCTCTGAGATAAATGTATTTTTCCTCAAATTAATAAAAGCCCTGATGAAGATCTATTGAAACAGATCGAAACACTGCAGTGTTGGCAAAATAAACATTACTCGTTTAATGAAATTGTGCTTTTTAAATTTTTCACTATATTATACACACACACACACACACACACACACGCATATATATATATATATATATATATATATATATATACACACCTATCCAAAAAATTACACACACGCGTATATATATATATATATATATATATATATATATATATATATATATATATATATACGCGTGTGTGTGTGTGTGTAACGTCAAATTGTTATATGTTTCAGAAAGGAAGCTGCTTATGGCATATACCAAAAATAATACCAACACACATTTTTATCTATTATTAATAAAAATCTTCATAATTATAAAATCAATTAATGGTGACTATATGTTATCGTAATTAAATATCAATTAGTTCGAACTATTTTTTACGCGTAGAAATACTTGGCTGGTTGATTTGTAAACAGTAAACACTGACGTCATTCCTTACTGGACCTATAAGTTCACATCGTCGGTCGAATACTTCCCACACAAGCAGATGTCGTTGAATGCTTTTTAAATACCAGCTTCTATGATTGGCAGCTTGGGTTTGTTTTTCTTTTAACTTTGTGATGAAATCCAAACTTATTTTCTTGCAAGAGAGAAGAGAATAAACACTATCTGCTGAGCACATGTATGACTCGCTCACGATACACAGAATGGAGAAAGGGATATGCCTGTCAGAGGAATGTACAAGACTTAGAAGACTTATTCGGAGGGAATATCATACATTGAGAAATGTTATTAATACCGCGTCACTCATGTACATTTTATGGATATGTATTAAAACATTCGGAAAAGAAAAAAAAATTCAAAAAAGAAAATTTTCAGTATTTACAGTCATAAGATACCTTATTGGTACTAGCAAGTATATGCGCCCTTCGAATGTAAGTATTTAAGTTTCTATGTAACGATATATATTAAATTTTGAAAAAATAACAAAATCAAATAAGAATTCATATAAAAAGATTACACTTATTTTGATCATATTTCAGTTAGCGTATTTGACGGCATATAGGACGCACTTTTTTTTTCCAAAATTTCGGCTCAAAAAATTGCCCTGTGTCTTATACAGTGAAGTTTGAGAACTCCCGTAGGCCGAGGCTAATCTTCTCCATGATGCTCACTAACCCAGCTTATTGTGTATGCCTATTGCCAAATTGCTTTTATACAGCTATGTTTCTACTTGTGTAATGCACAGCTAGACTGTTTTTAACAATATATGTTTAAATACACCAAAAACTTTTTTCCTGAATCTGACCTGCTGAAATGGGGGTGCGTCTTATATGTACGTGAGTCTTATATGCAGTCAAATACGGTAGTTTCTATATAAAATCATTCATAGGACTGATTTTAATACGTTGGAGAATAAAACAATATTATTAGAGATCAATTACACAAAGTAATTATTTATTAAAGCCGGTTTCGTTAAAACCAGTATGCAAATTAACCACACCATATATCATGTAAATTTGTATTTATTTGTGATATATAAGACACAATGCAGGATTTAAAATGCACAAATAACATGGGCTATTTTAAGGCAATTCTAACTCAGATTTTCATAGCGACCTTGTTAATAAATAAGATTTATTCTATGTATTAATTATTTTGACTATAAATTAGATTCTCATTGGTAAACCTACGTAATCCCTGATGGTATTGTCGCGTAAGCAGTGACGTAGTTTCGGTTACAGACAGAGATAAGCCATAAACAACATCCAGATATTTCATTTTCCTAGTCTGGTGGCCTAACCAAGGTTAAAGTCCTATTAACCAATAGCTGAAAGGCGATGCATACCTTTCCCAAGTGTATTAGAGTTATGTAAAATGCAAGCAGCCTCGTATAGGACGTAGGTCACCGCGTCCCTAATTTACCAACCCCTTCGCACGAGCCGAGTGTGACAATTATTTAGCGGAGTTTAACAGGTTTGAATTCAGAGTTTTCCTTATCCTAGAGTGTTTGCTGTATCAAGGTTAAAGAACCCACTTTACCCTACGATTCACCCATAGCTAGAGGGAGAATAGTTTCGGCTGGAACAACAATACATTTCAAACGGGATACTGAAATTCCAAGTTTTCGCAGGCTAGTCTTTCATGTCATTGGCTTAAACTAACTGACCTGTTGTTTCTATGAGAAGGAGTTTTAAGATATAAGATTTAGGTAAAGTAAAGTCGGTGGAGTGGCCTATGGTCGGTATCAGCCGAACGGAGATGGAGTCTATTCCATTTTCGCTAGCGTTAGAGCAAGCAGGTTGTTTTGCTGAGGTGGAGCACCACACTTACAGTTAGCTCCCAGATACTTTTCCGCACAGATCAGATCACTCAATCTGTGCTACTCATGCGCTGAGTTTGATTTTTCTCGGTGTTTCCAGCTGTTGTAGAAATTATTGCTTTTGTTGGATTTCCTTGTTTGACGGCATATAGTTACTATATATTATTTACTAGGCTTAGCTTAGATGTGGCACAAGGCCAGAAGTGTGGGGCGCCCAATGAGAATCGAACTTACTGACAATAGTCTGTAAAGTGAGCTTGCTAACCATTACACCACGTGAAGTGCTCTATTTAACGGCATATTATAGACTTTCATAGGTTATTCAATGTAAAAGACATCCTTGTAGAAAAACAGTAGTAGTACTATTTAGCCTATAGCTTGGAGGGTTTACACTTTCCCAAGATGTCCCAACCAAATTGTCTTTATGACAAGCCCAACCCTTTTTATCAGATATGTGCAAGAAGGCGGTGGCTGAGGGTTTTAGTGTCTTGAGTATGACGTTAAACTCTATCTGATGGTGAAGTTCCAATTCTGGAGCTCTGAGGAATGTGAAGTGCCCTCTCATCACTATTACTCCCAGGTCCCCTCGGAGTGGTAGTATATGTTAGGGTATCAACTATGGGTTAAATAGAAAAAATGAGTTAAAAAATTGACTTCCCATCAAGAATGAATAAAACAAAAACGTCTTCGACATAAAATGACCCAACAAGGGTTGACATGCCGTAAAACCCAACCACTCAACCAACCAACCAACCTTTCTCAAGATTATTAGGAACCAAGCATTGACATAACTGACGACGCCCTCGAAAACGTAATAGAGTGCATATACATTTAATGACTAACTTTTAGTTAAGAATTTAAAGTCTCCTATTGTATACAAGTACCGAGCAAGTCTCTGCATGGCTGTTATGTATCCTTAGGCCAATATATAAAAATTTATGATCTATTCGTAAAATACACAGCGCGAATCTGGAAAGGAGGCGGCCTGATAATATATCAGGTCTACCAGTGGAACAGATGTAATGTTGCGAAACCCGAAATCTGTAAGGATACTGGTGTAACATCACCAATTGTCCTCTATTGATGCATCTCGGCGATGTTTTACAAGACTCCAAAATTGAACGTAATATCGCGAGTGGAATTCAAAATCGCTATGATGTCTCAGTCCACCACGAAAACCACCCTCCTGTTTATGAAACCGGTCCAGAAATAACTACAGAAAAAGAAATGTGGGATATTTGAGGGGGACTGAGGGGTTGTATGTAACCACGTGTCTGTCTTTTCATTCCTAATATGAACAAGCTCATTTGTCATCTCGTCTTTGTCTCCTCGTCAACACAGCTTTATTTGAGACGCCCACTATGGAACACCCGATTACGTCAAACCTAATTCTAATATCTAAAGGACAGTACTCAGAGTTTTGTTCCTGTTATATGACAGTCAACCTTATTCCTTTATTACCTTGAAATCTTATTATAATGGCGATTCGGTGTATATCTATAACAGAAACTACGTCTATGCTTACGTCACAATACCATCAGTAATTATACGTTTATTGATGGATATCTAATTCATACTCAAAATCGTTAATACATAGAATAAATATTATTTATTAACAATGTCTATATGCAAATCTGAGTTAGATTTGCTTCAAAACACCCCCTGTTATTAGTGCGTTTTAAAATGTGTCTTAAATATCACTCAGAAATAAAGGTTTACATAATATATGGTGTGGTTAATTTGCATACTGGTTTTAACAAAACCGGGTTTAATAATTAATTACGTGGTGTTATTGATCTCTAGTATTACTGTTTTATTCTCCAAATATTAAAATTGATCATGTGAATGATTTTAAAATACAATTAAAATAAGTGTAATCGTTTTATATGCGTTCTTATTTAATTTCGTTAGTCTTTCTAATTTGATATATTTTATTACATTAAAACTTAACTACTTATGCCCGGGGGGTGCATATTCTTGCTAGTACATGGAAATACGAATAAAAGCACCGTTGTTTATTTCCCAATCAGGATACGGAAGCAGATAGTTATGTTTTAGCAGGCTCATCCAGGAATCTACACCATTGGCTGTCGAGGATACTATGAAATATTTTATATAGAAACCAATTTCAATATGATTAGAATAAGTGTAATCTTTTTTATTTATTTATACGGGAGTTCACGTGAGAGATCCCGAAATAGAAAGGGTTTGAAAAAGTTTGAAAATCAATCTGTCATTACACGAAAGTTTTTAACTTTATTTTTAGACGCTGGCTAATCTGTTCGAGGCCATTAAAATACCTTACCGCAATTTCTATGGCCAAAATGTTTTTGTTGTTTTCTTTTCAATTTATTTTCTATGTGTATTGTTTTTTTGTTTTTTTTTGGGGTGGGGGGGGTATTTTATTTTGTTGCTTGTGCACTTTGAAAGGAAAACATTAGGGCTCTTATTTTTTTATTTTTTTATTTGTAATACATCTTGTTTGAAATGTTTATTTTGGGGTTTTATCTATTTTCATGTGTGTTTTATGGAAACTAGCAAAAGTATGCGCCCCCTGGTGCAAGTATTTAAGTTTTAATATAATAGAATATTATATTAAATTAGAAAGACTAACCAAACTAAATAAGAACGAATATAAAATTATTACATTTATTTTAATGTTATTCTAATTGATTTCTATATAGAATTATATATAGGATTGCTTTTAATACGTTTGAGAATAACATGATAGTATTAGAAATCAGTAACAGTAAATAATTATTTATTAAACCCAGTTTTGTTAAAATCATTACGCAAATTATTCCCGTCATATACAATGTAAATCTTTATTTTTTAGAGATATGTAACGTATATTTCTGGATTACGCAAATTATTCCCATCGTATACAATGTAAATCTTTATTTTTTTAGAGATATATAACACATATTTCTGGATTACGCAAATTATTCCCATCGTATACAATGTAAATCTTTATTTTTTTAGAGATATATAACACATATTTCTGGATTACGCAAATTATTCCCATCGTATACAATGTAAATCTATTTTTTTTAGAGATATATAACACATATTTCTGGATTACGCAAATTATTCCCATCGTATACAATGTAAATCTTTATTTTTTTTAGAGATATATAACACATATTTCTGGATTACGCAAATTATTCCCATCGTATACAATGTAAATTTATTTTTTTTTAGAGATATATAACGTATATTTCTGGATTCTAGTTCTGTTTTGAACATCATCTGAAAGATGGGCTCCAGACATTTTCGAAATATGATAGGCATTGGAAAAGAAACAAAAACAAAAACAAACGCTTCTACTTTTCTCCAAGACTTTTTGTAATCTTGTCTGATCGCCTGATAAGACAATTCCTTGAACGAACGGAAGTGTTCAAACCTAATGTAAAGAATACTGGAAATACCTTTGCACCAGCCGTTTCCGCAGAATTCCTGGGAAACACTAAATAAAAAGTACAAAACTCCTTAAAAAAACACTAAAAAAAATCCTAGAAAGCAATTCCACTCTTTGACTCCCTTCCAATTCATTGACAAAGTCGGAGAAGGGGAAGCTTTTCTATCAAAGCGGTTATTTCAAAAACAATTCTCCTTCGTGTAAATCGTTTTGATAATCCGTATCCCCGTCAGTCAATGGTGTAAATTCCTGGATGAGCCTGCTAGAGCTTAACTGTCTGCTTCCGTATCCTGATTGGGAAATAAACAAACAGAAACATAAAGTAACCAGCGGCTGGTCTGGGGCTTTTATTCATATTTCCATGTACTAGCAAGAATATGCACCCTCCGGGCGAAAGTAGTTAGCTTTTAATGTAATGAAATATATTGAATTAGAAAGACTAACGAAATTAAATACGAACGCATATAAAACGATTACACTTATTCTAATTTTAACTTTAATTGATTTCTAATAATATCATTCAGATGATCGATTTTAATATTTTTGCGAATAAAACAATAATATTAGAGATCAATAACACCAAGTAGTTATTCATTAAATCCGGTTTTGTTAAAATCAGTATGCAAATTCACCACACAATATATTA
>CM042152.1:33770903-33780903 GCA_023376005.1 Doryteuthis pealeii | reverse complement strand
TGCGCCTGAGATGGAGCGCCAAACCTACCATCAGCTCCTCACTTTATCGCACAGATCCATGTGCTACTCC
Organism: Doryteuthis pealeii; assembly: GCA_023376005.1. Lineage (NCBI taxonomy): Eukaryota > Metazoa > Mollusca > Cephalopoda > Myopsida > Loliginidae > Doryteuthis > Doryteuthis pealeii. Next base: position 33,780,833 of record CM042152.1, on the reverse strand, counting down.
TATGCTGAGTTGGCGAGGGTCGGTATCGAACCCGGAACCTTTGCTGACACTCTACCGACTGAGCTAACCCCACCCCCTTTTCAATGCATTTCTCTGACAAAATGGTATTTATAATGCATTCATATAGTAACATCAACTTTCCAATGTATTCCTATAATAAAATCCCTTTTCCAACGTTCCTATATCAAAATACCCTTTATGATATAATCCACTTTCCAAAGGATTCCTACAATAAAGTAATATTTCCGATGCATTCCTATAGTAAAGTCCACTTTCTGATGTATTCCTTTGATAAAATACTTTCCAATGCATTCCTATAATAAATACCCTTTTCAATGTTTTCCTATAATAAAATCCTTTTTCCAATATCAAAAGACCCTTTATGATAAAATCCACTTTCCAAAGGTTTACTATAATAAATGACTTTTCCCAATGCATTCCTATAGTAAAGTCCACTTTCCAATGTATTCCTTAAATAGAATACTCTTTCCAAAGCATTCCTATAATAAAATCCACTTTTCAATGTATTCCTATAATAAAATACCCTTTCCAGTGCATTCCTATAATAACATCCCCATTACAATGCATTCATAAAATAAAATACTTTTTCCAATGCATTCCTATAATAAAATCCCCTTTTCAATGTATTCCTATAATAAAATACTTTTTCCAATGCATTCCTATAATAAAATCCCCTTTTCAATGTATTCCTATAATAAAATACTCTTTCCAGTGCATTCCTATAATAAAAACCCCTTTACAATATATTTCTTAAATAGAATACTATTTCCAATGCATTCCTATAATAAAATCCCCTTTTCAATGTATTCCTATAATGAAATACTCTTTCCAGTGCATTCCTATAATAAAACCCCCTTTACAATGCATTCATAAAATAAAATACTATTTCCAATGCATTCCTATAGTAAAGTCCACTTTCCAACGTATTCCTTTAATAAAATAATCTTTCCAGTACATTCCTATTATAAAATCCCCTTTTCACTGCATTCGTCTAGTAAAATCCTCTTTCCAACTCATTCCTATAGTATGACCCACCCTTTCTATGTATTAGTGCATTACTATAATAAAATTCCCTTTCCAATGTATTTACATAATAAAATACATTTTCCAATGCATTCCTATAGTAAAGCCCACTTTCCAATGTATTCCCATAATAAAATTCCCTTTCCAATGAATTTACATAATAAAATACTTTTTTCCAATGCATTCCTATAGTAAAGCCAACTTTCCAATGTATTCCATAATAAAATTCCCTTTCAATGTATTTACATAATAAAATACATTTTCCAATGCATTCCTATAGTAAAGCCCACTTTCCAATGTATTCCCATAAAAAATTCCCTTTCCAATGAATTTACATAATAAAATACTTTTTTCCAATGCATTCCTATAGTAAAGCCCACTTTCCAATGTATTCCCATAAAAAATTCCTTTCCAATGTATTTACATAATAAAATACTTTTTCCAATGCATTCCTATAGTAAAGCCCACTTTCCAATGTATTCCCATAATAAAATTCCCTTTCCAATGCATTTACATAAAAAAATACTTTTTTCCAATGCATTCCTATAGTAAAGCCCACTTTCCAATGTATTCCCATAATAAAATTCCCTTTCCAATGTATTTACATAATAAAATACTTTTTTCCAATGCATTCCTATAGTAAAGCCCACTTTCCAATGTATTCCCATAATAAAATTCCCTTTCCAATGTATTTACATAATAAAATACATTTTCCAATGCATTCCTATAGTAAAGCCCACTTTCCAATGTATTCCCATAATAAAATTCCCTTTCCAATGAATTTACATAATAAAATACTTTTTTCCAATGCATTCCTATAGTAAAGCCAACTTTCCAATGTATTCCCATAATAAAATTCCCTTTCCAATGTATTTACATAATGAAATACTTTTTCCAATGCATTCCTATAGTAAAGCCCACTTTCCAATGTATTCCCATAATAAAATTCCCTTTCCAATGCATTTACATAAAAAAATACTTTTTTCCAATGCATTCCTATAGTAAAGCCCACTTTCCAATGTATTCCCATAATAAAATTCCCTTTCCAATGTATTTACATAATAAAATACTTTTTTCCAATGCATTCCTATAGTAAAGCCCACTTTCCAATGTATTCCCATAATAAAATTCCTTTCCAATGTATTTACATAATAAAATACTTTTCCAATGCATTCCTATAGTAAAGCCCACTTTCCAATGTATTCCCATAATAAAATTCCCTTTCCAATGTATTTACATAATAAAATACTTTTTTCCAATGCATTCCTATAGTAAAGCCCACTTTCCAATGTATTCCCATAATAAAATTCCCTTTCCAATGCATTTACATAATAAAATACTTTTTCCAATGCATTCCTATAGTAAAGCCCACTTTCCAAAGTATTCCTATAATAAAATCGAACTCGTCAGTGAGACTTTATGTCTTTAGAACTTTGAATATCAGCAAGGATTACCATATCATCAGCAGGGCGAATATAAAAAGAAGCGTTTAAAAAGCTTTTGATTTTTTTCGTGCTCACACACACACACACACACACACACACACACACACACACACTAAGATGGAGGCTGGATCCACAATGTAGTCGGCAAGCTACAGAGGGCAACAGCCAGTCTCTATTTACCACCCAGCGCTTAAAGACTATCGCACATCATAGACGGGGTGGCAGCTTAGAAAAACAATACAGGTGTAATGTATCTGATTCAGGTGTAGCGACACTGATTTTGCGGTCGTGATTGTAGTTTTGGGTGGGAGTTTGTTCTTGTCTATTCCAGCCCAGGTGTTCGTTGGTTTTGTTACAATAGAAACGAGCGCTCACTCACGGTGACAATGATAATAAATGAACCATATATATATATATATATATATATATATATATATATATATATATATATATAATATATATCACTTCAACCGCTTTTATCTACATTGATTAAGTGGCCTATTCATTTAAATCGGTCATAGAGGCTATCAATACACCGCGTTGATTTATAAGCACTAGACTGACCGCCTGGATGAGGGGAACGATCACCCTCGCTCGAATGAACTAAATCTGGATTAGTAGAACATTGACATCTAATTAACTGGAGTTTCACGGTCTTAACTTCTTGAAGAGTACGAGACTTTTATTTACTTAGCTTACATTTATTTTGTTATTTCGCGGGGTATAAGGGTTAACAAGATAGACTAGCACACCATTGTTAATATTTACCTAAACCGTTCGCCACGGGTCGGGTTTGACACAAGGTCACCACTATGGAACATCCAGTGAGGATCGAACTCGCTATTCAGTTCTAATGAATCTAGGAGGATAGCTTGCTTACCATTACACCACGATGTGACGCCTTGTACGAGGGTGAATAAAAAAGTAATGCCATTTTGTCTAGGACAGGTATAATTACCAACACAGGAACATGTATCATACATTAAAATGAAGCTGATCCTATGTGGATCACATCCCTACTTTTCCACATCATTTCTCTCAATAGCAATGTTCTACCTTCGAATGAGAGCATGTATCCCTGCCCTGTAAAATTCTGTTGACTGTTCTTTGAGCCACTTCTTTATTATAGATTCCACTTCCTCGTCACTGGAATAATGTGTGCTTCTCAAGCCCTCTTTCATGGGGCCCATTTTTGACTCACCTTCGTATTTATCCAAACCGGTCGTTTCAATAGAATTGCATACACTCAGTTTAGTTCAGTTGGTAGTGTATTCAGCTAAGACCCACAAGGTTACGTGTTCAATACCGGCCTCGCCAACTCCGTGCATGAGCAGAACAGCTTGGATCTCTGCGGTAAAGATGAGAGCTGGTAGTAGGAGATTGTTTTCTTTTCATCTGGGATGTAACACCCCAGATGAAAAGAAAACAATCTCCCTAGTCTAGCACGAGTGAAAAGGGGATAGACTCCCTCGTTGTCCATTTTATAACGACAATAGGCAACTCCACCGATTTGATGTCGATAAACGAATTCATTTACGCATAGAATATTTTATAAGAAAATGTTTTGGAGATATTTTTTTCCCGAGCAGGTACCGCTTAGCGTTTTTAGGGCAGGAGACCAGGACTCATTTATGCGATATGCATCCCATTTTCTACAACGATAACCATTACACTCAAATACTTTTTTTTAGATATACAAGAACTAAAACTAAAAACTAAAAAAAAAAAAATAGGATACCCCACGTAATATGACTTCATTAAGCAAACGTAGTTTATTTCAATGCTTCTGTTTTTGATGCACCAATATCCAGCAAGAATTCCTGCAGGTATTCTTGGTATGTTCATCTGACTGAGTTAATGATATTTAAGAAAAAGAATCCTCTTGTAAAAGCAGATCTTTAACAGGGGGATTATAAAGATAAGAAAGTTTAACAAAAGTCGCTTTCTTTAAAAATAAAAGTAAAAATGAAACTAAAATAACTGAAAGAATTTTCATGTTTGAAATTCCTTTGAAACTAGAATACAATAATTCCTGTCATCCTCGCCAAAACAATAGTCCCTCTTCTGTGCAACAAATCTTTCTCTCAAATACTGCAACCAGATTTCAAGAATATCGACATTTTTTTTTAATTCTCTTGTTTTTCTTCTGTGGTTTTTCTTTTTTTCTTTCTTCTCTTGTTTTCTTTCTTATATGTGTATGTTCGTTTTTGTCTATGTTCGCGCGATCTTGTGTGTATGCGTATGTGAGTATGTATATAGTTATTTACTAAGCTTAGTTTAGATGTTGCACAAGGCCATATATATGGGGCACCCAGTGAGAATAAAGCTCATTAACAATGGTCTGCTAAGCTCGCTTGCTAACCATTAAGCTACGGAGTGATAGTACCTGCTAGGGTCCCATCTATGGGTTGAATTGAAAAACACGAGTTTATAAACAAAATTTGATTATCCATTAAGAATGAATTTATTTCAAAGCTTTGTCGGCATTAAATGACCCACTGAGGTTGATATGCCGTAAAACAAACCAAACCAAACCATTAGGCTACATGACTCTTTCTTGGCGGTGCGTATGCGTTCTTGTATGTGTTTTGTTTTTGTGTGTGCGCGCGATCTTGTGTGTAGGCGTACATAGCCATTTACTAAACTTAGCTTAGATGTGGCAAAAGGCCAGAAATATGGGGCACCCTGTGAGAATCGAAATCCACTAACAATGTTCTGCTAAGTTAGCTTGCTAACCATTAGGCTACATGAAGTGTGAGTATGTATATATGTATGTGTGTGGGTACTTGTGTGCGTATTCTTGTCTTTGTGTGTTCTTGTGTGTGTTCTTGTGTATGTGTTCTCGTCTGTGTGTTCTCGTGTATGTGTGTGTATGTTCTTGTATGTACGTGCATGCAGGTGTGTTCTTAAGTGTGTGTATGTATGTTTCTGTTCTTGTGGATGTGTATGTCTGTGTGTTTTTGTGTGAGTGTGTGTGAACAGATTCCATGCTGACGACGCGTGCCAACAGGTGTTGGCATCCTTCCGTCTGCGAGAGACGATGGTGTAGTGTCCAATTTTAAAACTACGTAGCCTGGACGGGTTCATATGGACGATGAGCTGTTTCTCATGCAGCAAATCTCCCCTCTCCACATACTGCAGCTGTGATTCAAAGGAAAAGCAAGAAGCCAATGTAGTTTGGCAGCGGTAGTGTCACAGGAGTTGCTGGGTAGCACTGGATTTCAGCATCACACCATTTTAGGGACTGTGGCTCCTGATTTGTATTCGGGGTTTACTCCCCCTAGCCTTTCCTTGGGATGAGGTAAAGCCGCTAGGCAGCGGAGGTTTTGTATCGGACTTTTCCTTGTCCTAGATGGGTTGCCGACCAAGGCTAATGAGCCCCATCTGACCCGTTTAGGGATTTAAGTGAGTAGTAAGTACCCCAATTCTACTTCTGTCGCTGTTCCTGCAAAATGAGGACCACCCCTGGAAATGGTGCTTAAATACTGGATTTTTCCTTGAATTTCTGAGAAGTCACAGATTAAGGGGGGACAAATCTGTTGCTCTTCTATGTAAGAACCTATTTCGAGACTGAAAGATCTCGGATTTTTTTAGACGGCCAGTGCCATAAATATGTAGCCCCGTCGGCATTTCCCTTTTGGGGCGCATCAGTATATGAATACTTCATGCCATATAACTGAGTGCAAATTATCTATATCAAGAATAGTTAATTAAAGCTAAAATTGATTAAGCATTATTGTTACTAGCAACAAAAAACACCCTTCGGGCGGTGTAAAAATTGTGATAAACTCAATCACGAAGGAGGAGCCGCATTTGATCTGCAACGTGTGCATCATTGTAAACTGAAACGTGCGCTTCGAAAGCAGGCGTTACCCATGCATATACATTGCGACCTGACCTCTAACACCTGTAATCGTGTCTCCCTATCATTAGCCGGGTTTATTAATCGCACATGAACACACTAACGTAGACATAATCCTGTTCATAGGACTTGAAAAGTACGCCCGCTCAATAGCAAGCAAAGTGTGCAAGTCATCTAGTGGGTTAAGTAGAAAAATGTGAGGGCATCAGAATACATATTTGGAAAAAAATTTACAGGAAAAAAGCTGACCTGTTGAGCCATCTCCGCACACATAGATCTATGATTTAACTAGAGAGATACTTATCTTTTAGAAATCTATATATCAATACTCGTGTTCGTTAATTGTACGATCGTTATCATCTCGCAACAACCTCTGGATAAAAATGAGACCGTCTAAATTGTCCAAGATGAAATGCAAAAATATAATTCCTGATTATCAGGTGTTGCTTAGCCACCGAATTCTTATTATTTATTAGAGTCGTCACCTCAGCTAAATAATGAACCATTCCGTTATTATTATAAAGAAAGGGAAAAAAGATTTCATGATACACAGAAAAATATGATAAGAAAGAAAGAAAGAAAGTAGGGAAAGATAGAGAGAGAGGTGGTGAGCGCGTGGAAGCGATTAAGCTAATCTGTTCCAATCGAACATAATGAAAAGATGAAAAGAAGATTAAATATATATATATATATATATATATATATATATAAAGTAAGACAGTAAGGTTGGCGGTGTGGCCTACTTTCGGTATATATATATATATATATATATATATATATATATATATATATATATATATATATATATTTAATCTTCTTTTCATCTTTTCATTATGTTCGATTGAAACAGATTAGCTTAATCGCTTCCACGCGCTCACCACCTCTCTCTCTATCTTTCCCTACTCAGCAGAGTTATAGACTGGAAGCCGCTTTTTGTGTGATTCGAACCCTGTTTACTTCATATTATATATATATATATATATATATATATAATATATATATATATATAAAGTAAGACAGTAAGGTTGGCGGTGTGGCCTACTTTCGTATATATATATATATATATATATATAATTATATATATATATTGAGGTAAACAGGGTTCGAATCACACAAAAAGCGGCTTCCAGTCTATAACTCTGCTGATGAGGCATAATAGGCCGAAATGTACATATAGAGATCGCCAATGATTATTAACTTGGAGGTTCTCAAAAAGTCAACGCCAATAACTGCAAGACCCGGGCAACTGATCATTCAGTGTGACCTGAACTCATTCATGAAGGAGGCGCCGCCTTTGAACAGCAATATGTGGATCGCTGTAAACTGAAACACGTGTCCTTTGAAATCTGGATACTGAGGCGTTACCCATTGATCTCCATTGCGACCTGACCTGTAACACCTGTAATCGTGTCTTACTATCATAAGCTGATTTTGCTAATCAAACACGAACACACTAACGTAGACAAGCTAACACCCTACACCCTCGACACCACCACGGAGTTGAAAAGAACGCCTGCCCAATATGCAGCAAAAAGTGTGCAAGTCATCTACAGGCTTGACTAGAGATGTGTACCATGTACTGTGGTTTACAATAGATTGTTCAAACGTCCCACATATGGATGAACCTACAGGAGAGAGACTGGCCTGTTGGGTCATCTGCACGCACATGGTCTCTAAATACAGAATTGATTGATTCTAATGGCGTTTCAATTCGTCTGGGTTTATATTATGCCTAGACGCTAGGGAATTGTGTTCAGTTTATGTTCATACTAGCAGGAGTACCCAGTATTACCCGGGATTTTAAAAGTTGTCTTACCTATCTATATATATTTATTATTTCATTTTATATCGTCAGAATATTAAAAAAAAAATAGATTTGTTTGTTTGTTTTGTTTTACGGCATATCAACCATGGTGGGTCATTTAATGCCGGCAAAGTTTTGAAAGATTCGCAGTGATAGTTTGGAAGAAAAAGTTTTAAACTTAATTTTTTTGTAAACAAATGTTCTAAGAGACAAAGTGGAGTGTTACATGTCATTGACCGCTCATCAACCAGGACCGCTCATCAACCAGGATTCCATCCTTAAGAATCACGGGGCGGCCAACAGATGGTCCCATTGGAGGAGTCTTACCCCTCTACAGAGGTGTAATCAGTGTATTCTAAAGCTCCAGTCGACAGGACTGAGTTGTGCAGTAGTAGTAGTGGTAGTAGTAGTAGTAGTAGTAGTAGTAGTAGTAATGAAACATTAAATAATTACGACTGCCCTGTCGGTTGGGGAGAAGAATACACCGATTGCACCACTGCAGAGGGATAAATTCACCCCCAATGGGTACACCTGTTCGCCGTGATGCTTAAGTACGGATTCTCGGTGGTTAAACAATCCATGACATACAACATTGCTCTTAGTGGGACAGACGGAGAGGCCCCCTCCAATCAACCGGCTGGTCATGTCAAGCCGTAGCACCGATATGATTTTTTCAACCACTTTGCCTTTTATGGCAAACCCCAATCCTTTTATCATATATGTCTTGGGTATGACGTTAAACTGCATCTAATGGTGAGGTTCCAATTATGGAGCTCTGTGGTTTGTCGAGTAACTCTTCATCACCATTACTCCTAGGTCCACCCTGACTCAGAATGGTAGTATCTGTTAGGGTTCCATCTATGGGTTAAATAGAAAATGAGTTTTTAAAAATTGAGTTTGAAAAAATGAATACCCATCAAGAATGAATATCGCAAAACATCTTTGGCATAAAATGACCCAACAAGGGTTGACATGCCGTAAAACCCAACCCACTAACCAACCTTGATTGCTTCCTTATTTTTATCTTATCTCTTCTCCTCACCTCCATCTCTCTCTCTCTCTCTCTCTCTCTCTCTCTCTCTCTCTCTCTGTATATATATATATATATATATATATATATATCTGTCTCACACATACACACACACACAAACTTGTTTAAAAAAATTGAGTACCCATCAAGAATGAATAAAACAAAACATCTTTAGCATAAAATAACCCAACAAGGGTTGTCATGCCATAAAACCCAACCAACGTTGATTGCTTCCTTACTGTGAGTCAACTGAACTCAGGGATTCAGTCCGCTCGTCCTCTGTAGAATCTTCCCCTTCTATTTCTTCACCACGGGACGCGTTCAAATCTTACACCGCTTTTAACTTTCCGAAACTGCAACTCGCTCCTCTTCACCTCCTTCAATCCTCTCGTAATAACGTCGTCCTACGACTCAGCCACGCTAGCCCAAATCGCTGCTTTTATCGTCCCGGGATTCACGCATTTTCTCCAATCTTCTCGCAGACAACGAGAAGCAAACGATTTAAAGCAGCGCTTCTCTTAACTCCCGGGTTTCAATCGTCAACAGAGAGTGAGTGCACGCTTTTCTTTATATCGCACTTACTTTTATCTTATCTCTCCCCCCCCCCCTCTCTCTCTCTCTCTCTCTCTCTGTCTATCTATCTATCTGTCTATCTCACACACACACACACAAACTTGTTTTTAAAAATTAAGTACCCATCAAGAATTATTAAAACAAAACGTCTTTAGCATAAAATAACCCAACA
>CM042152.1:33700903-33763403 GCA_023376005.1 Doryteuthis pealeii | reverse complement strand
AGAAGAGGATGGGGCAAAAGAAATGTATTGATTTCTTTAATGTTGAGATTTGTAAATGCTGGACATTTTTTAATAGAATTTCAATGCTATTTCTATGTATATTTCAATTTTTAAATATTTCGAATGTAAATAAACTTCATAAATTTTACACAAAAAGCAAGAACCGGTGACATTTTATATATATATATATATATATATATATATATATATATATATATATATATATATCGTCTTAGGGATAAACTCACTAGATGTCCATGTCCGGTCGATGCCAAGAATAGGCCAATTCGCCTACTTTACTTGTACATATATATATATATATATATATATATATATATATATATATATATATATATATAAGCAACGTTCGTCTGTGAAATCAGCACGTGGACACGCGAGTGTGAACCGCTCTGCAAAGACATACGCACAACACCTCCCGGAGGCAATGAATGATAGGGACGGTTGGCGCGAGATTATCATGGATATCCGTGTTGCTGATACGACAGGATATATATATATATATATATATATATATATATATATATATATATATATGTGTGTGTGTGTGTCTGTGTGCGCGCGCGCGTGTGTGTGTTTATATATTTCACACCTAATGCTTCATACTAAATCCCCAATATTATATATTATAGACACACACACACACACATACACATATATATATATGTGTGCGTGTGTATATATATATATATATATATATATATATATATAAAAGTAAAGTCGTCGGGGCGGCCTAATGTCGGTATCAGCCAGTCAGCGAGGGAGTCTATCCCCTTTTCAATAGCGCTAGACCAAGGAGATTGTTTTAGAATCTGAGGTGGAGCGCCACACCTACCATCAGCTCCTTACTTTACCGCACAGATCCCTGTGCTACTCATACGCTGAGTTGGCGAGGACCGGTATCGAACTAGGAACCTTGTGGTTTCTAGCCGAACACTCTACCGACTGAGCTAACCCGGCCCCTTTATCAACTAAGAAGCATACGTGTACCCCACTGAAACATATATATATTTATATTTATATTTATATATATATATATATTTATATCTACTTTATTTTATTTTACTTTACTTTTACTTATAATGCGTAAAGGACATAAAAACGTTAACAGTCCCTAAATTTATCTTTTACTGTTATAAACAAATCCACTAGAACTGTATTTACATTTCCTATAAACTTCTTTCATAAATGTCAAGTTTTAACGACCCCTCCCCCTATCCGTAGGGCTTAGAATACGCATCCTCTACAGAGAGATATCTCTCACCAAAAAAAAAGGAGTTATCCTAGGTACGACACTAAACTGTATCTAGTCTAGAGCTCTAAATAAGTGTAGTCACTTTTTTAATATTATTATTTTCATGTCCATTGTGGTACTTGCTGTTATGGACCCATCTTTGTGGGCCCTTTCGACTGTAGCTCAGTCGGTAGAGCGTTCGGCTAGGAATCACAAGGTTCCTGGTTCGATACCGGGCCTCGCAAATTCAGCGTATGAGTAGCACAGGGATCTGTGCGGTAAAGAGGAGCTGATAATAGGTGTGGCGCTCCACCTCAGATGCTAGAATAATCTCTTTGGTCTAGCGCTAGTGAAAAGGGGATAGACTTTTTCGCTGTCTGGCTGATACCGACATTAGGCCGCCCCGACAACTTTACTTTTACTTACACCTCTGCCGAAGGGGTAAAGTCCCTCCAATGGAGCTACCTGTTAGCTGTTGGTGACGAACTGTGATGCTTAAGGACAGAATCATTGTGCCTGAGCAGTTCATGACATGCAACACTCCACTTTGATCCTTACTTAGGATAGATGGACGGTCGGAGAGGCCCCCTCTGATTAATCGACTTGTCATGTCAAGCCCTAGCACCTGTATGATTGTACCCACCCTATTTCTCTTATGGAAAACCCTCAACCCTTTTTATCATATACCTCCTAGATGCCGGTGGCAGAAGGTCTTTGTATGACGTTTAATTGCATCTAGTGGTGTGGTTCCATTTCTGGAGCTCTGGGGAGAGTTGAGTACCCCTTCATTGTCATTTATCCCAGGTTTACTCTGAAACAGAGTGGTAGTACCTGTTGAGGTTCCATCTATGGGTTAAATAGATCAAAAAACGAGTTTTAAAAAATGTTTTTTAAAATGAATTAAAAATGAATTAAATACTCAACATGAATGAATAAAAAATGTCTTCGGCATAAAATGACACAACAAGGGTTGACGTGTCGTAAAATCCAACCAACCAGCCAACCAACCTATCTTTGCGCTAACTAGATCTGTTTAGCTCAGTCGGTAGAGCGTTCGGCTAGAAACCACAAGGTTTCTAGTTCGGTACCGGCTCTCGCCAACTCAGCGTATGAGTAGCACAGGGATCTGATGCGGTAAAGTAAGGAGCTGATGGTAGGTGTAGCGCTCCACCTCAGACGTAAAAAAACAATCTCCTTGGTCTAGTGCTAGTGAAAAGGGGATAGACTCCCTCGCTGATTGGCTGATGCCGACTTAGGCCTCCCCGTCGACTTACTTTTATATAGAAATAACTGAAACCATATAACTGTGAAACCATGGAGGCGCGTGGTCTAATGGTTAGAGTCGTAGGAAATGGACTCGTCACCGCTAGTTCAATTTCTGGACGAAGCTGTTGGCATTTCACATGGCGCTAATACCCTTGGGAAAGGTATGGATCCAATTCTCCCTCCAGCTATGGGTAAATAGCAGGGCAGACTGGACTCTTTAACCATGGCTAGATAACCAGTCTAGGAGAAGGGAAACTCTGAATTCAAACCTTTTAAATTCCGCTTAAGAAATTGACCTTGTGTCGCATCCTGCTCGTGCAGAGGGGTTGGTAAATATATATAACTGTGAAACCATATAACTGCACCCTTGTGAAAGGCATGAATCTAACCTAATCTCCTACTACATATTAGGGTTGACTGTTTTTTTTAGCGTTGGTTAGCCAACCAGTCTAAGCGAAGTAAAACTCTGAATCCAAACCAGTTGAACTTCAATTGAGAAATGACCTCGTGTTACATCCTGCCCATAGTTAATGCGATTTTATATCAATTTTAAGGTGTATCTTTGGAAAAGGAGACTCGTCGCCCTTCAAAGTGGAGTATTGTATGTCATGAACTGCTCATCTACCTGGGCTCTATCCTTAAGCATCACGGGTCGCCACCCACAGCCAAGAGGTGGCCCCATTGGGGGAGTCTTACCCCTCTGCAGAGGTGCAGTCAGTGCATTCTAACGCCCCAGCCGACAGCGCGGGAAAGGGTTGAGAAAGTTTCTCAATTTTTTTTTTTTTAAAATTTGAAAGTTTAATAGAATGACTGGGAAAATAGGATTGACTCTTTGGATTTATTGTCCTCTAACGACTTTCACTCAAAAAGAAAATGCGTAAAGAGAAAAGATTATGTAAGGAATTCATGAGATAAATTTTAACAGCACTTGGGTCTTTAAATCTCCTAAATAAAGATAACTTCAGCAGGTCGTAAAAAAGTGCCAGTTGGGCTACAATATATCGAACGAGGAGGCGCTCGTACTCTAATGGTTATTGTTGTAGGAAATGGACACGGTGACCCAAGTTCAAATCCTGAGCGAGGTAAAGAATAAGAATTAGAGTAAAAGAAAAAGAGAGGACAGAGAGAGAGGGACAGAGAGAGAGGGACAGAGAGAGAGAGAGAGACAGACAGACAGACATACAGACCGACGGACTGGGGGCCGGAGAGACTGGGGGAGGAGAAAAGTGATCTGAGGTGGAAAAAAAGTGAAAATTAGATCTACCAAAGAAAAGGAGAGGGAGGCAGAGACTGAGGCAGACAAAGAAAGAAATAGAAAGAGAGAGAGAGAGAGAGAGAGGGTGAGAAAAAATGTGACGTCAAAATGCAATCAACAGAAATGGGAAATATATATATATCTATATAATAATAATAATAATAATAATAATAATAATAATAGAGGAAAAGAGTTAAGGGTCTAGCATGGTTTCAAATCAAATGATTTTAACCCTACGCTATATATATATATAGAGAGAGAGGGAGACAGAGAGAGATAAATAGAGAGAGAGAGAGAGAGAGAGGGAGAGAGAAAGATAAAGAGAGAGAGAGAGAGATAAAGATATGGGGAAGGAGAGAGAAACTGCAAATGTAATCTGTGAAAAATAGAAAATAAATGAATAAATATTAGATCTGCAAAAGAAAAATATAAACATAAAGAAATGAGAGAGAGAGAGAGAGAGAGAGAGAAGAGAGAGAGAGAGAGAGAGAGAGAGAGAGAGAGTAAGAGAGAGAAGTGGGATATATATATATATATATATATATATATATATATATATATACAGAATGGGTGGGAGATGGGAGAGAGGAAAGAGAAAGAGAGAGAGGAGAGAGAAAAGAGAGAGAAGTAGTATATATATATATAAAGAGAGAGAGAAAGAGAGAGAGAGAGAGAGGGAGATAAAGAGAGAGAGAGATAAAGAGATGGGGGAGGAGAGAGAAACTGCAAATGTAATCTGTGAAAATTAGAAAAATAAATGAATAAATATTAGATCTGGAAAAGAGATAGATAGATAGAGAGAGACAGAGAGAGAGAGAGAGAGACAGAGAGAGAAAGAGAGAGAGAGAGAAGTGGGATATATATATATATATATATATATATATATATATATATATATATATATACAGAATGAAGAGGGAGATGAGAGAGAGGAGAGAGGAAAGAGAGAAGAGGAGAAAGAGAGAGAAAGTAGGATATATATATATATATATATATATATATTATACAGAGAGAGAGAAAGGGAGATGAGAGAGAGAGGAAAGAGAAAGAGAGAGAGGAGAGAGGAAAGAGAGAGAACTAGGATATATATATATATATATATATATATATAGAGAGAGAGAGAGAGAGAGAGAGAGAGAGAGAGAGAAAGAGAGAGAGAGAAAGAAAGAGAGAGCGAGAGAGAGAAATGACATTAAGAAATAAGAATCTAAAAACAAAACAAAGAATAATAATAACACTATAGAATTCAATAATAAATATTTGGGGGCTGAAAGATGTAAATTTAACTGACTCTAAAAGTTAGTCAACTTGATCCCACGACTCAAGAAATTGTTGTCCTTTTAGGATAGGAATTTAACAATGTTTCGTCTTTTGGCACCCTAAAAGCAGACCGTCTTTTAGTGTCGTGAAGATTTAAAGAGATTGTCTTCATTTAAATCTGACTAGAAATCAGATCCGAAACTTGAATCTTCACAAAATAGATTTTCCCACGTTTGAAGTCAAAAATATATTTCCTTCCTCTAAAACTATATATACTAGCAAGGATAGGTACCCTCCGAGTGTCATATCCCACTTGTATGGGCTGGGCACAATGCCTCGTTTTAACGTGGGCCCACCCACAAGCCGAAGCTGATGGCTGGGAAAGAACAAAAATTGCGTCGATCCCTTCGGCATTGCCCCTCAAGGGGGCGGCTCAGGCGCTAGAAATAAATCCAGCCCCGTCCCTAAGGAGGCAGGTATTGCCTGGGGGGATGGCCCCCTGGAATCGACGCTATTAATTGTACTTTACCGGGCGGACAGGGAAGAATCAGGGCACAGCATCCGGAACAGATACTACACTCTGATCAACCTCTGTGCCCTCCGAGTGTAAGTATTTAAGTTTTAATGCAATGAAATATACTAACATAGAAAGACTAACGAAATTTGAATAAGAACGCAAATAAAAAGATTACTCTTATTTTAAATTATATTTCAATTGCTTTCTATATAAAATCATTCATAGGATGGATATTAATTCGTTAGAGAATAAAACAATATTAGAGATCAATAATAAGTAATTATTTATAAAACCCGGTTTTGTAAAAACCAGTATGCAAATTATCCACTCCATATATTATGTAAACCTTTATTTATTAGTGACACATAGGAGAATTTTTAATATCATGGGCTATTTTAAGGCAAATCTAACTCTAGATTTCCCAGATATTATTGATAAAAAGATTTATTCTATTTACGCATTAATGATTTTGACTATCATTTTTAGAAATTATCTATACTAGAAGAACCTACAGATATACCACAAGATATTTTCAATGTGCCAACGTTTGATATGTTTACTTAAAAGCTATTGCAAAATTGTTCAATGTGTAAAAAGTATAATAATCTTGATTTAACTCTCTCTCTCTCTCACTCTGGGATCTGATGGTAGGTGTGGCGCTCAACCTCAGCAAAAACAATCTCTCTGGTCTAACGCTAGCGAAAAGTGGACGGACTCCCTCGCTGTTCGGTTGGTACCAGAAATAGGCCACCCACAGACTTTATTAGAGCAGACATGACTTGGTGGGAAGGGTATTCTACCGTGAATTGTGCAAAAGTCTTAGATACGAACATACTGACAATGCACAAGCTAGAACCTGTCCTAGAAAATGGACAAAATTCTCTGAGACTTTAGATACACACTGATTATACCATCCAGCAACCCTGTCCATTAGAATACATCGACTCTGTAGATGTGTTATACCCCCCGATGGGGCCACCTGTTGGCCGATGGTAGTGACCTGTGGTGCTTAAGGATAGAATTTTGGGACTGAGCACTCTGACAGGCAGCACTCCCTTCTGGCCATCATTTACGCTAAACAGGCGATCGGACAGGCCCTTTCTGATCAATTAACTGATCACGTCAAGACCTAGCACATATATGATTGGCCCAACCTAATTGCACATATAGCAAACCTCAATTCTTTTTATCATATATATTTTTACCAACTCCTCCGCGCGAGCAGGATGTGATACAATGTTAATTTCTTAGGCGGGGTTTAAAAGGTTTGAATTCAGAGTTTTCCTTCTCCTAGACTGGTTGCCTAACCAAGGTTAAAGAGCCCAGTATGCCCTACTATTTAGCCATAGCTGGAGGGAGAGTAGAATTCATACCTTTACCAAGGGTATTAGCGCTAAGTGAAATGCAATTACCACGTCCAGGATTTGAACTCGGGGCGACGAGTCCATTTCCTATGACTTTAACCATTACACCACGCGCTTCCTACCTTTTTATCATATAGGTGCTAGAAGCTCGTTGAAGTGGGTCTTAATGTCCTGGGTATGACGTTAAACTGATAGTGAAGTCCCAGTTCTGGAGCTCTTGGGAATGTGGAGTACCCATTTATCACCATTACTCCCTGGTCCAGACATACTCCTTCCCTGTGCGGCTAACGACTTTTTATTTACAGTTGTATATAAAAGACGAAGATTCAAGAATCTAATCAAAATAATTTACAATCCAACAATATCATAAAAGTAAAGTCGTCGGGGCGGCCTGAAGTCAGTATCAGCCAGTCAGCGAGGGAGTCTATGCCCTTTTCAATAGCGCTAGACCAATGAGATTGTTTTAGCATCTGAGGTGGAGCGCCACACCTACCATCAGCTCCTTACTTTACCGCACAAATCCCTGTGCTACTCATACGCTGAGTTGGCGAGGACCGCTATCGAACTAGGAACATTGTGGTTTCTAGCCGAATGCTCTACCGACTGAGCTAACCCGATCATCATGTAATATTGTAAATGCTACTACAGAAGACTGTAATGCAATTACACATCATTCCACACGGGATCTCCATCAATATATTGCACAAAAGTCGTGTTAGGAATGAAATATTTTGGTTAAATCCTACTTAACGGACATAAATTCCACCATCGTATGTCACCCCGCCGAAAGAAAAAAAAATACAAAAAATCAGTGAATTAACCGATATAATGCACCAGTTATTTTATTTGAAAACTCTTACATTTTCTCAGGTCAGTTATCTCTGAACCATGTATTTTTGAGGCGTAACACAGATTCACAAACATACGTGGTTCAAAGTTAACTGGCCTGAAAAAATGTAAGAGTTTTCAAATAAAATAACTGGTGCATTATATATTTTATTCATTAACATATCAACACTGAAAATTTCATTAAATTCGGTTAATTCCTTGATTTTTAGAATTTTTTTTTCTTTCGGCGGGGTGACATACAATGGTGGGATTATTGTCCGTTTGGTAGGATTTAACCAATATTTCTCTATATAATTGTACACTTGCTTCATTAGTCCGTGTGTAAAGAATCTTTCACAATATTTAGATATTACTTAAATAGGATTTTCTCTTCTCAACGATTTTGTTTTAAAAATCCTTTCTGCGTCTATTTCTCAAAAATGCCAACTCACAGACACGCCCACAAACCGCATTTTTTTAAAAATTGGCTTTGATAAATACATTCACATTCACAACGCTTAGACGGCAGGCGAAAAAAAAGTATTTATGATAAATTAAGTTTGCAATATATTTTTTTATAATATACTCCTTATATGTAAAATATGTACATACACTGATATTGATATGCATATATGCAAAATCTTAATACACACACACACACACACACGTATATATATATATATGTATATATATATATATATATATATATATATATGAGAATCAAATACACACGCGGTGTGTTTATGATATGGCCTCTTTTAGCCGACAATTTTTGGGAGAATATGTGCTTAATTGAAGTCGTACCTAATTATGAAAGTTAATTAATTAATAATTAATTAATTAGGCGGGCATACTTATTAAATGCAAGGCTAAACAAATCGAGAAAAATCAATCTCTGTATGTACATTTCGGCCTATTAGGCCTTATCAGCAGAGCTACAGATATATCACGCACAGGGGGTCTTTCTATCTGTAGCTCTGCTGATGAGGCATAATAGGCCGAAATGTACATACAGAGATTGATTTTTCTCGATTTGTTTAGCCTTGCATTTAATAGGTATGCCCGCCTAATTAATTAATTAATAATTATTTCACTTTCATAATTAGGTACGACTTCAATTAAGCACATATTCTTCCAAATATATATATATATATATATATATATATATATATATATATATATATATATAATTATGTCTTATGTTCTTGTGAACGTTGTTTGTTTGGTCTTTTGAAGCATTGGAATAAAGAACAAAAACAAGAAAAACAGAACAAAAATCAGAATGTTTATAAATTCAACTGTTGCTGTGTTCCTGGTTTAATCTATTCCGATATTTTGGGTGAACTTTCACCCTTTTTCAAGGTAATAACAAGACGGTCTGGAGAAAAAACAAGATGAAATGTTGTATATGAGGGCAAAAAAGTAATTAAATGAAGTGAATATATATATATATATATATATATATATATATATATATATATATATATAAACTCTGAAGGGGTACAAAAACCAGATGGTGCAGTTTGTAAATAAAATGTACTACCTGATACCTGGGAAAATTTATTATAAATGAAAAGACCAAAGTCTGAAAATACTCATCAGTAATGTGGTGAATGGCCTAAGAAAAAACGTGGAAAAATTTATCAAAGTTAAATACCGTATTTGATGGCATATTGGACGCACCTTTTTTCCAAAATTTTGATTAAAAAAAATTGCCCTGCGTCTTATACTTCGTAGATGAAGTTTGAGACCTCCCGTAGGCCTAGGCTAATCTTCTCTATGAGGCTCACTAACTCAGCTTACGCTCAGTACTTTTACCTACCCTAAACTCTTTATTTATGTATCTTTATTTTATTGCTGGTAGTGTTATAATCAAGGTTAACAGGAGTGTATAATTGCAATATATACTTAAATACACTAAAAACATTTTCCCTGAATCCACCTGCTGAAATGGGTGTGCGTCTTATATGCCCGTGCTTCTTATATGCCGTCAAATACGGTATGTAAAAAGTTCTTGATATTCTGAGTAGAGTAAAACTAAGGCCTATATAAAATTAACAATATACGATGTATGTCAGAAAAGTTCCAGGACTAGTGTCATAAAAAATTATTTCAAATCTAAACTACAAACTACAAGTTATCCCCTTCAAAGTAATACTCCTGGAGTCTAATGCACATTCCCATCCTTCTCTGCCACGCTTGCATGCACTACTGGAAGGATTCTTCCGGGATTCTCCGTAGCTCTGTCGCCACGGCCTTTTTTTTATTTCGTGCAAATCCTTAAAATGGGTTTCTTTTGATGACCACTTTGAGCTTGGGGACGAGGAAAAAATCACATAGCCAGGTCAGGTAAGTAGGAAAGTTGCTCCAGCACAGTGATGTTCTTCTGGGCCAGGAAATCTCGGATACTCAGGCAGTGTGGTCAGGTGCATTGTCATGGTGAAGCACCCACAAGTTGTCCTGCCACATCTCTCGCCTTTTCTCGTACACTGAACGAAGCAAGCACCATAGTATCTCTTTGTAGAAATGCTGGTTGATCGTCTGGCTATGTGGCAAGAACTCACAGTGGACGATGCCCCTCACATCGAAGAATCGGATTTTTCTGGAACTTTTCTGACATACCTCGTAAAGTCCCACATCTATCTCTCTTGAATCACTGTCGATTTAATTTTATTTTTCTATATTTTTCTCCTTTTTTTCTTCTTTTCTACCAATAATAAAATATTCATACACGGTACAGTTTTGGAGGGGACGACTACATCGAAAGATTTAACACGAAACAGAAATAACAATATCAAAAACAAATATCTCTTTCTTTGTCTTCAAATAAGAATAGAACAACGATCCTACCTCTTACCATATTTTTCGTAATTTGAGCTACGTGGTTGATAGAGGGACAGTTCCATCTTCTGTTGGCAAATATTTATTGGCAAATATATACTATATAAATATATAACTATATATATAATAATAAATATATATACATAAATATATAAATATATATATATCTATAAATATATATATGTATGGAAATGTAAATATATATATCTATATATATACATATGCATATGAATATAAATATGTATATATATATATATATATGAATATATATGTATATATATACATATAAACATATATATATATAAATATATATGTATATATAAATATAGTTGTAGAAAAAAGTTTTTCTCTCTACCAGGGTTTCGGTATTCAAGGTACACCTTCTTCTGAGGAAGGTGTATCTTGAACACCGAAACCATGGTAGAGGGAATAACTTTTTTCTACAACTATAACGGCTCTATATTTTACGAAATATATTGAGTCCTTTTGGATCAACTACTAATGCTACTACAATGAAAATGTGGTAGCAACTTTTGATGAATATATCTAAATATACATATCTATAAATATATGTATATAAATACATATATATACATATGAATATATATATATATATATATATACATACATGCATATATATATATATATATATATATAATATATATATATATATATATGAATATATAATATATATATATATATATATATATATATATATATATATATATATATATATATATATATATATATATATATATATATATATATATATATATATGAATATATCTATATATATATATGGTGATTGCCACTTCTTTGCAGAAAAAAAATCCCAAATCATTCTCATGTTTGAAGATGATAGTTGATATGTGGACTTATACTAAGTTAAAACTTAGTTACCTCACAAGCAACCAAACTGGCATTCTAAACATGTACGTATCGGTTGTCTCAATATCAATAAATATATATATCATAAATATATATATATGAATATATCTATAAATATATATATATATATATAATATAAATATATATATATATATATATATATATATATATATATATATATATATATATATATATATGTATGTATATAATCCATAAATGATTTATATGAATATCTACTGGCAAATTTTTTTTTTTTCAAATAAGAACAGAACAAATATCCTACCTCTTACCAGGTCTTTCGTAAGTTGAGGTACGTGGTTGATAGAGGAACAATTCCATCTTCTGTTGGCAAACTGTTCTTGACAAGTCTCAAACGCCAGTAGAGACGCATGAACCACGGTACTCATTATATCCAAATGCTGTTTACACAATTTAATCTGTTTGGGAACAAGTCCGTAACCCTTGGAACAGTTTTGTGCCTGTGTCCACGGTTTCTGTTTCAATCGGTATAGAGCTCTGAAATTAGAAGAATAAAAAGAAGAAAGTTTGAAACATGGATATTTGAAGATTTTTTTTATATATCGCTCATAAATAAATACTAACTGTTGCAGACAAAAAATAAATATACAAATTCAATTGTTGGAATACTTCCGTCTACGAGAGACGATGAAGTAGTGTTCAGTTATTTTTCGGAAATACGTTGCCTGGGCAGGTTCATATGGAGGATGAACTGTTGCCCAAGCAGCACCTTTTCTGCACACTGCTGCTGTAATCCAAAGGAAAGGTAAGGAACCAATGTAGTTTGGTAGCGTTAGTGTCGCAGGAGTTGCTGCGTAGCACTGGATTTCAGCATCACACAATTTGTTTTCGGGGTTTACTCCCCTATCTTTTGCTTGGGATGAGGTAAATCCACTAGGCAGCGGAGGTTTTGTATAGGACTTTTCCTAGATGGGTTGCCAACTAAGGCTAATGAGCCCCTTTTAACCCGTTAATCTTACTACTATCGGTGTTCCTAAAAAATAGCTCAAAAATAAAATCTAATGACGAGACGCCTTATTACTAAAGATATAAGTAAAGTAAAGACGTCGGGGCGGCCTAATGTCGCTATCAGCCAGTCAGCGAGGGAGTCTATCCCCTTTTCACTTGCGCTAGACCAAGGAGATTATTTTAGCGTCTGAGGTGGCGCGCCACATCTACCGTCAGCTCCTTACTTTACCACACAGATCCCTGTGCTACTCATACGCTGAGTTGGCGAGGACCGGTATCTAACTAGGAACCTTGTGGTTTCTAGCCGAACGCTCTTCCGACTGAGCTAACCCGGCCCCATAAAAAGATATAAATATATAAAGATATCTGGAATTCTCTAAAAATCTTCTGACAAATCTTATTATAATGGAGATTGTCTGTTTTTCTGTCTGTAACCGAAACTATATTACTACTCAGGTTACAATTCCCTTAGTTATTGACATCGCATTCTCAATGATTTTATTTTTCATCTAAACCTCAATTATTAATAAAATTGTTTTACATTATTAATACTGTTAACCATATCTACATACAAACAACATGCAATTATATTTATATATACAACAAAATAGCGGTTTACAGTTTGAACGGAAAGGCTAATTTGCATATTGATATTAAAAATGTGATTTTAATAAATATGTGCTTAATATTATTGATTTCTAACTGTTTGGTTTTATTTTAATGAATATAAGCAAAAATCTCTTCAATGAATCTTAAATGAAATCCATTAACAAGAAGAAATAACTGTAATTTTATTCTTTACTTACTCTTTTAAGTAAATACTTAAATTAGAAAAATAACAATGAAAGACGAGAGTGATGGAAGAGTAAGTTTCAGTTGTTCCATTTTTTATTATACTCCCTGTTTCAAATATTTTATTATACTCCCTCTGTTTCAAATTTTTTTATCTGTATTCTTATTTAGTTTCATTAGCCTTCCTAATTTAAAGCAATATTTTATTACATTAAAACTTAAATACTTGCACCCGGAGGGTGCATATATTTGCTAGTTTTTTATAAAGAAAATATTCCAGAAGATTGTTTCTTTTTCTCAAATCAACTGCTGGAGATAAATCAGGTTTTACCAAAGTTCACAAAGCGAAAGGGGAGAGAACTCTTCTTGTTTTGGCGTTTGAGTAATAAATTGCGTAGATATTACGAATATTAATTTTCCATATTATCGGCCGTTCGGAAACTACTAAATAGAAAATGTGCAAATGAAATTAAAAAAGAAGACGATGAAAAGAAAAGGAAAACGAAAAGAAAAAAGACAGAAAAACAAAAAAAGAAAAAGAAAAAGAAAAGTATCTGTTCTTTTCGCATTGGTGTTTCTTGTAGCTTCTAAAATTTCATTTCCGTTCATGATTTAATTAGATAGAGTTTCATTAACGTCTTTTAGATAAGTGCTAAGCTATTTATCAACACGTATAAAAAAAATAAGAAAGAAAAAGAAAGATCACATCTTTTACGTCTGCTTTCCGCTTCCAATGTTCGTCAGTCATTTTTTCCTCTTATTTTCTCCCTTACTAATTTTTAATATTACTTACACGAATAAGTGGCTATATTTCTGCACGCATACTTACGTACATACAATTAGAAAGGCGAATATAGAAATACAGATCTATCCTAATAAAAAGTTGGACCTCCTCTTTGTGTCTGAGTCCTCGCCACATTCACACAAGAATAACGATGCCTATTGAATTATTTTGGCAGATATCTGGGTAATGCCATGTCAAATCGTCCAGGCCATGTCAACCCCCCACCCTTCATTTTTTCTGAAATTTTGTCTAAGTGTGGATTATGAACCAATTTTTAGTAGTAGGGAAGCTCTATAACTCATTTTACAGACAAAAATAGATTACAAAAAGTCGCCATTTTTCGACAACCCCACCAAATTTGGAGAGCTAAAAACCAACATAACTCTGTCAATTTTTGGAATTGAAAGCTCAAATTTTGGAGATTGTCTAACGTTAACATAGTCCACCACTAGAAAAACTTTCAGAAAAATTGAAGGGGGTCGGTGACAATTTTACTTTTTTCTGGATGATTTGACATGAAATTACCTCCCTACTAATGATATAGGTTGTGAGATTATCATTGGGGGGTCAGTGTAGGTCACTGGAGGTCAAAAGATGTCAAACAGCAACAACAGAAAACTCCTGTTCAAATCATTTGAAAACTAAAAAAAAAAAAAACTTTTGAATTCTAGCCTCATCAGACGGGTTTTACAAGTTTTTCTTTCTTTTAAAGTTTAATATTGCTCTGTATATAATCTAATTTATTGATTATTATACATTGAGCTCTTTTTAGGATTTATAACAATCCTTTTATGAGTACATGTTTGCACCTACAGTACAGTGAAATTTTGACGATCCCAAATAGAATCATCCCTTACTTACCAGTCATTTGGATTACCTTATATATATATATATATATATATATATATATATATATATGAGGAAAAAGTGGAAATGAATCCGACAGTATGTAATATTATGAAAAAATTGAAAAATATAAGTTCATAAACGAGTAATGTTTATTTCGCCTACGCTGCAGTGTTTTGATCTGTTTCAATAGATCTTCATCGGGGCTTTCGTTAGTTTGAGGAAAAAATAAATGTATCACAGAAAATAAGAAATCTTCGAGACTCTTTTGTTTTATGGTCGGTCAATCTATTTAAAATTGTTAACGCTCGCGTTTTCATCAACAATTTTAAATAGACTGACCGACCATAAAATAAAAGAGTCTCGAAGATTTCTTATTTTCTGTGATACATTTATTTTTCCTCAAACTAACGAAAGCCCTGATGAAGATCTATTGAAAGAGATCGAAACACTGCAGCGTAGGCGAAATAAACATTAATCGTTTATGAACTTGTGTTTTTCAATTTTTTTATATTATGTATATATATATATATATATATATATATATATATATATATATCATTTGTTTCCGGTAGTTAGGATCTTTCCATGTGTGGTTTCACCAAGCTGATGCGGGTAGACCGTAAGGAGAGCTCAATGTGCCTATCGCCAGTGAATGGAAGGACAGAGCAAGATATTCAATAAATGAAGGAAAAAACTTTTGAAATAAATTATTGTAATGAAGCAAGTTTAAAGTGTTTTCCTTCATTTATTGTACATATATATATGTGTATATATATATGTATATATATATATATATAATATATATATATATATATATATATATATATATATATATATTCTTACGTTTGGATATAACATTAATATGTTCAACCTAGCGCATGTACAAATACAGAGATAAAAAATATAACTAAACCTCATTTCCTTTGTGAACATGGTAGCATGGCAACCGAATTTTTTTTTTTTTTTTTTTTGCAAACTTACATTGAACTTTTTATTTATTTATTCATTCATTCATGTGCTTCTTCATACTTTCAAACTGAACCTACATGTGCAGCGACACTGAACGGTGACTGCGCCATTTTAACCCCCGACCCCAACCCTTAGAAAAAAATACCCACGTCACCCCATACCCCAAACCCAACCCAACCCCATCCTTCCCTGCCTACTCCTTCGTTGCATCTATCTGACCACAGTGACACACTTAGAGTCGGACGACTTCGCCGCATGGGCCACTGTCAGCCCGGATAAGCCAACACTCCCAGCCTCGAACACCCTAACCAATGCCACCGTCTATAAATCTCTGCGGTTCCCGCGACGATCGGTGGGTGGGGCGTATTGAATCGACCCTAATGACGTTGTATTGTGGCAGAAAGATAATAATAGCCGAGCCCCTCAACAACTGTATTCGTATTCGTAAATAATCCTAGTGTTTGTTCGTTAGACTGTCATTTTACTATCAATCATATTTGCAAGGAAAAGAAAGAATCGAAGGAAAAATCAAAAAGAAAAAAAGGGGGGAGGGGGGGGAATAAAAAAAATGTCATCATAAATTGGTTTCCGTTTTAAAACTAACACCGTCCTTATTTGCATTTCTTTTAAATATACCAAATCAGAAGCTTGCATTCTAAACTGATTGAGTCAGTCTTTGCAAGTTGTGTTAACTGAGTTGCAAGTGATACTTGATTAGGTTATTTAAACACAAGACCAGAGATTCTCAACCTGGGTCCACATGGCCCCTTATTTTAATTTCCTTTAAATATAACAAATTAAAAAGATGCATTCTAAACTGAGTCAGTCTTTGTAAGTTGTGATAACTGAGTTGCAAGTGATACTTGATTAGGTTATTTAAACACAAGACCAGTGATTCTCAACCTGGATCCACATGGCTCCTTATTTGAATTTCTTTTAAAGTATACAAAATCAGAAGCTTGTATTCCAAACTGATTGAGTTTAGAATTGCAAGTTGCGTTGACTGAATTACAAGAGATACTTGATTAAGTTATCTAAACCCTAGACCAGTGATTCTCAATAGGGGTCAACATGGGCCCTAGGGATTCATATAAAATTTCTGGGGATCTGTAGAAAATAACAAATTGGGGGACCACGGTCATATTTTAGTGGTCCATAGTGCAATATTACATCAGAATAATTGTTATTACTGACAATGAAATTTCTATGGTTTATAATGTATTACTAACAAGAATATACACTCTGTCGAGCGTACGTATTTAAGTTTTAATGTAATGAAATATGTCAAATTAGAAAGAATAACGTATTTAGATAAGAACGCATATAAAAAGATTACTCTTATTCTAATTTAGATTGGATTCTATATAAAATCATTCATAAGATAGATTTTAATACGTTGGGGAATAAAACAATAATATTAGAGGTCAATCACCCCAAGTAATTATTTATTAAACCCAGTTAACTTAAAACCAGTATGCAAATTAACCACATCATATCTTATGTAAGCCTTTATTTTTTCGTTATATATAAAACACATTGCAGGATTTTAAAGGCACAAATAACATGGGCTGTTTTGAGGCAAATCTAACTCTGATTTTCATAGAGACCTCGTTAATAAATAATATTTATTCTATGTATTAATGATTTTGACTATAAAGAAGTTTAGAAATGTTTTAAAAATGAGTTTTAAATTAAGTTGAATACCCAACAAGAATGAATAAAACAAAAATTCTTCGGGTTAGAATAATCCAAGGGTTGACATGCTGTCAAATTCAACCATCCAGACTTGTACATGGGGAAGTTAACAAGCCTCACCTACCAAGCAAAAAAAGTAAGAATCCACACACTATGCGATCAAACTCCTACAATCAAACATACCGTTAAAATCAATGTCTCTAGCTGAGATAGATTTGCCTCAAAACAGCCACTATTATTAATGTGTTTAAAATCCTTCGATGTGTGTTATATCTTGTTATAATGGAGATTGTGTGTTTTTTCTGTCTGTAACCGAAACTATATTACTACTCAAGTCACAATTCCCTTAATTATTTACGTCAAATTCTCCATGATTTCATTCTTTTAAACCTTCAGTTATTAATAAAAATTGTTTTACATTATTAATACTGTTGATCATATCTACGTACTAATAACATGCAATTGTATTTATATATACAACAAAATAGCGATTTACAGTTTGAACGAGAAGGCTAATTTGCATATTGATATTTAAAATTTTATTTTAATAAATATGTGCTTGGTATTATTGATTTCTAATTGTTTGGTTTTATCTTAGGAAATATAAACATAAATCTTAAAAGAAATTTATTTACAAGAAGAAATAACTGTAATATTATCCTTTACTTCCTATTTTAACTAAATAGTTAAATTAGGAAAATTTACCAATGAAAGAGGGGAGTAATGGAAAATGATGGAATAGTTAGTTTCAAAGTTGTTCTATTTTTCGATTATACCCCCTCTGTTGCAGATCTTTTTATCTGCATTCTTAGTCAGTTTCATTAGCCTTTCTAATTTAATATGATATTTTATTATATCAAAACTTAAATACTTGCACCCGGAGGGTGCATATATTTGCTAGTACCATTAAGAAATAAATTTTTGCATAGTATATGGTGGGGTTAATTTACATACCGGCTTTAATCAATAATTACTTGGCGTTATTGATTTCTAATATTTTTTCTCAAACGCATTAAAAGCCATCCTATGTATGATTTTATATTGAAATCAATTAGAATAAAGTAAAAATAAGTGTAATTTTGTTTTGTGTTAGTATTTAATTTCATTAGTCTTTCTAATCCAATATAACATTTAATTATATTAAAACTTAACTACTTGTGCCCGTAGTAGAAATAATTACTTGAAACCATGTAATTATCAGTATTCAATAGGAATTAATTGAAAAACTACCCCAGGGTATTATATTACAAACGCAGTTTGATAGTAAGGATAAAGTTCTTCGGATGGTAAGCCTCCCCTCACCCCAACTTTTCTTCCGCCCACAAGTCCCACCGTTATGACCGAATATTGTGAGAGCTTCAAAAAAACATTCAAGCTCCTCAGGAAGTCCCTCGCCAACTTCAAACGAGTGTGTAAGTATTTTATCTTCCATAATGGCTTCTTTCGAAGATGAAAATCCTTCAATTGACTTCTATTGAGAGTTCGCATAATTGTTGACCATGAAGCTTACCAGATGGGATTCTATTGCTCTGGTTGTCACCCCGAGGACCTTTGTTGCCTACTCTCATTAGCATGTGTTCGTCTCGCCTTGAAAATATCCTATCGCTGCCGCGTCTGCTCTTGTTCTCCAGCGAACTAGAATATCGCAATGCGTTAAGATGATATTCTGAACAGCTGATCTGGTGATATTCAAATGCTTAGATCTCGTCCGATATCTCCGGTAAGATGAGAATCAATTATCTTCTGTACATTATAACAGAGTTTGTACACTTTAATCCACAGACAGAAGATCTATCGAGCAGGAGATGGTTAATTCTTTATATGTTCAAAGTCACCCTAAACGAGGGCTTCTAAAACCTTAAAGCTTATAGGAAACGCGTGGTGTAATGGTTAAAGTCATGGGAAATGGACTCGTCGCCCCGAGTTCAAATCCTGGACGTGGTAATTGCATTTCACTTGACGCTAATATCCTTGGGAAAGATATGAAGCCTACTCTCCCTCCAGCTATGGGTAAATAGTAGGGCAGACTGGGCTCTTTAACCTTGGTTAGGCAACCGGTCTAGGAGAAGGAAAACTTTGAATTCAAACCTGTTGAACTCCACTTAAGAAATTGACCTGGTGTCGCATCCTGCTCGTGAGGAGGGGTTGGTAAATATATATACGCCCCTTATAACCAAATTCAAGTGCCGGTTTAGATCAGTCGGTAGAGCATCCGCCTAGGAACCACAAGTTTCCTGGTTCGATACCGCCCTTCGCCAACTCAGCGTATGAGTATTACAGTGATCTGTACGGTAAAGTAAGAAGTTGATGGTCGGCGTGGCGCATCGCCTCAGACGCTAAAAAACAATCTCCTTAGTCTAACTCTAGTGAAAAGGAGATAGACTCCCTCGCCGGCTGGCTGATACCGACTTTAGGCCACCCCGATGACTTTACTTACTTTACTTATAACCAAATTTAATTTCCTTTCATCTTCAAATAAATTAACTGGATATTGCCGACATTTTACTTGGTCACACTGAATGCTAGACTGACATGGATTGAGAGAATTGGAAAAGCCTACGAGACACTAACTAAAGTACCTTCGGCCTCTCTGTGCAGGGGATTACCAGTATTTGACATGAGGATACTTACCCTCGGAAGTAAACCCTGACCAAATATTTCCCATATCATAGCTAAAAACTGGGCTAAATGATGAGGAAATTAACGATGCACCTTTTCCTAGTGCTACTACAACAATTAACAACGCTTAGCAGGATACCCCACCAGACCAGCCTAATTCTGGTCCCGGAATCCGGCAAGACCAATAAATTGGTCTTCTTAGTCACACTGTGGGAACTCGAACCTCCACCAATAACATCAAATGGGAAGGTGAATGTGTTCTATGATAAAGTTATTCTGATAGGCAGATATATAAAAGACAATACCATTAAACCAGATATTGTCATCTGGAATAAACATGAAAAAACTGCTCTTATTATTGATGTAGCTGTTCCAAAGGATTATAGCCTCAATAGAGCCGACCGTGAAAAAAATACAAAACACCAAGACCTCAAGACAACTACAAACAACCTACTGTTAAAATCAATATATATATATATATATATATATATATATATATGGGTGGTAAAAAACGTGTCGGTTTTCTTATAAATTGTACTGATGATGATTTTATATCACACCGAAACATTTCAATGAACGTAATGAATGAATGTAATCCTTAACGCTAATCTGTTTCAATCGAACATAATGAAAAGGTGATAAGAAGAAGAAAAAAGAAAAAACGCGTGAGAAAAAATTAAATCAAGATTATTATACCTTTTACAAATTTAACTATTTCACAATAGCCCTGTAATAATCAAATTATGATACTGTGGTATATCCACAGGTCCTGCTAGTTTCTGTTTGTTTATTTGTTTTAATTACGGCTACCATGAAAATTTCGAAATACTATAGACTTTCTACATGATCCCACCCGCTCCAACTAAAATTCAAAGAAAAATGTATTGGTATTTTCTAATTTGAAGGGATCATTTCAACACTTTACGTCAAACATTTTATCCGTGGGAGAAAGACGTGTTTCCATCACCACTTCTCGTAATATTAGATTTAATGCGCAGGTCAGTAAGGAGAAAATGTATGGAAAGCTTGAGTGGTAATTTTTTTGTTGAATACTGGTTGTCGGTATTAACGAATACAATACAAATTAATTAGCAGTTACCATAAATGGATTCGAAAATATATTTTGTATTCCAGTTGTGTCAAATCAGGTAAATCTATTAATTCTCGACAGTTTTAGAATATTAAAGCGTGATCACCCTCCGAATTGAACACTACCATGTTGTAATAGGAAAAAGGCTATTATATATATATATATATATATATATATATATATATATATATATATATATATATATATATATATATATATATATGAGTTTAATCTAAAAAGTTAGGTCTCCAAACCGCTGGGGATGCAAGCAAACTGTTCAAGTGACTATTAGAAAAACTGATGAATTTGTTCTGCATGCGCCTGCGCCTCCCTCTGTGCGTGCATCACTTCCAGGCTCAGTTTTGGCTTAATAGTTGTCTCTGATGGAGCTGCCGATTGACGCTACCGCCAAGTGCGAAGTTCGCGGAGTTATTCGGCTTTAGAACGCAAACAATATTAAACCGATTAAAATTAATCGCTAACCTGTTCACCATAAGTGGTGACAGTTTTTGTATATCCATGTGATACCAGCTCATCGCCATGTTGTTACCTAGCATCTTAACTCACTTATACCCGTGTATACACGTAGCCAACGGTGGAATAAAAAAAACGAGCCAATAAAATGTCCTTGTGTGTGTGTGTGTGTGTGTGTGTGTGTGTGTGTGTGTGTGTGTGTGTGTGTTTCAGGATCCCTGATTCATCGATTGTCTAATAGGAAACATTTTACTTTCTTTCACGACCTAATATATTTTAATTTTTTACATATTCACCCATTAGAGGCGTGCATGTATTTTTCCCGCTTTTTCCACTAGGAACACCCATGATCAATTTAAAAGATTCCAACAACACGGATTTTGAATTATTAACCACACGACATCGTACAATTGAAATAAAATACAATTAAAGGCGTGGATAAAACGTTTGCTTACCGTTTCGACGCTTACTGCTTCAAAGATTCATCACGAAATGTCATAAAACGCCATAAAACGTAAATCTATTAATAATCGAGATTCAGTCTTAATTTGTCTGTAACCGAAACTACCTCACTGCTTACGTCACATTGCTCAAAATCGTCAATACATAGAATAAAGAACCTTGTATTATATACACCCAAAATTAAAATACGCGAACTTAGACGGTCCTTATTGTTTTTTAAAACAAGTTTTGATAAATACATGCCCGGTATTATATATTTATATATAGTTTGTTTTATCTTAATATATATTTAAAGTTATCTAACGTATAGAGTTTTACGAGAAAATTATATGCAAACAAGAAATAGTCATTTATTCAGTTTCCAGAGCTTAACTAAAAAGTTTACTAATAAATTGGATATTAGGGCCCTATTAATGAGTTCAAGAGACACAAAAAAACGAGTTTTAAAAGATGTGTTTACAAATTTTTTTTTTTAAATAAACACCCAACAAGAAGGAATACAACTTTGGCATAAAATAACCCAAGAGTTGACATGCCGTAAAATCCAACCAACCAGCCAGCCAGCCGTGTGCTAAGATAGTTTACATCTTACTTCACCCAAAAGAAATAAAAAAAAGAGCCTCGTTTTGGTTTTTAATGGCTTCGTAAACAGGATTTCGCCTCGTTGTCTAGACAGGAACAATAAACGAATTCACGAAATTTAAAAAAACAAACAAATAAAACAAATAAAACGAAATGAATTTAGAGATAGCTTTAACGAGCAAACTGTATTTGTTGACCTTTGGATAAGGGGTCAACAGCCCCGCCAAAATAAGACAATATCACAAATGATCGATTATGATTGGACACTACATGTAAACATAGTTTCTTTCAAAGAATTCAATGATGACCGAAAAAGTATTCAGCAAGTGCACGTAATACTTCTTTTAGTAGTAAGAGCAAAAGAATGATGACCGAGAGATTTCAAGCTCTTCCAAACGTCGGCATATGGAATCTTGTTACTGACAAATCATTCATTTGAAGATCGAGAGAGTGAGATCGAGAGAGAGGGTGAGGAATAGGGAAAGAAGAGAGAGAGAGAGAGAGAAAGATTAGTTGCATTTCAGGATAAGAGAGATATGAGGAATTTTAAAAGATGGGCACGGGGATATGGGAGATAGAGCAATTGAGGATGTGAGAGAGATAGAAAGAAACACAAGAAGGAGAAGGTGAGGGAGATAGATAGAAAGAGACTCAAAAAAGGGGGAGGTAAGAGACATGCAGGAAATACTAAAGAGAGAAAGAGAGAGTAGTTGCATTTTAGGAGAAAGATACAAGGAGTTTTAGAATTAGAGAATAGGAGAGAGATAGAATGAGACAAAAGAAGGAGTAGGTAAGAGAAAGAAAGAGAAGCGGAAAAATAGAGGAAACTGATGATAGGAGAGAGATAGAAAGAGACTCAAGAAGGAGGAGGTGATACATGTTTGAGGATACTAAAGAGAGAGAGGGAGGGGGAGATAAAGAGACCATTGAGAATAGGAGAGATAGATAGAAACACAAGAAGGAACAGGTAAGGGAGAAACGGAGGAGAAGAAAGTTGAGTAGAGAGAGATGGAGAGGGAAAGGGTGGTGAAATAGAGACATTTGAAAAGAGAGAGACGGGGAGAGTGGGGAGAGAGACAGAGAAACAGACATTTGAGGAGAGAGAGAGAGGGTGAAGAGAGACGGATAAGCAGTTATTTGAGGAGAGACATAAAGGAAGCAAGATAGATAGGGAGAGAGATGGTGAGAGAGAAGAGAGAGAGAGAAGAGAGAGAAGTGGAGAGAGAGAAAGAGAGAGACTAATAAAACAAAAAATGGGAGAGTAATGGAATGAAAAGAAAAGAAAAAAATGTTAAAAGATGAGACAGTCCAAATGGTCCAAGATGAAATGCAAAAATGTACATCCTAATTATCTGGTGCTGCTTATCCACCGAATTCTTATTTCTTATGAATATCGTCACCTCAGCTAAATAATGGTCCATTCCGTTTTTATTATAAAGAAAGAAAGGGTAGAAAAAGGACATGCTACACAGAAAAATATGATAAAAAATAAAGAAAGAAAGAAAGAGAGTAGGAGAAAGAGAGAGAGAGAGTGTGTGTGAATGCGCGGAAGCGATAACGCTAATCTGTTTCAATCGAACATAATGAAAAGATGAAAAGAAGGAAAAAATGAATGAGTGAGAGAGTTAAATTAAGATTATTATACTATTTACATATTTAACTATTTTGGTAAAGCTCTTAAGTAAACATATCAAACGTTGTAGTAATCAAATCATCATATTGTGTTATATCCACAGGTCCTGCTAGTAACATATTAATGCAACCATGGATCTTTTTTCTGGTCTAGTTAGCTTAGTTGGGCACAAGGCAATAATAGCTGAGCACTTTTGATTCGTGAATTCACGAACCGTTTTGCAGTACATCCCCCCCCCTTCCGCTCCAAACGGTCACCCGCCTAAATACTGATCGGGCTCGAGGGGACGTCTGCCATGAAATATACAGACAGGTTTCTTTTTTTTTTCGACAAGAGTCCCAATTGAAAATGAATTAGTAATGGGCTGTAAGAATCCGGCTTGTTCTTCCCATCACGTGGACACTAAAGAAACCATTTGTTCGGCCATTTCAATGATTATGTGTCTATATACTGTTATTATCCGGGAGTTTGATTTATATAAAAAGCTGCTTTCTAGCCTTCCGACTCTGAACTGTGATGAAATATTCAACAGTCTCAAGTAAAAAAACAAAAAAACAAACAGAAAACAAATTCAAAAACAAACAAAAAAGAACAAGAGAAACCATAAGCTATTAACGGCTGGTGTTGAGCGTCTTGTCCGCCAGAAAGTCCACTATTTTTATTCTTTGCTTTCTCCCGGCCTTAGACTAAAATTAATGGTCCACACAAGTTCAGAATATAGATGACCAAAACCTCTTTGGATTTATCAATGATTTATCGCACTTGAAGATTTCGCTCAAGTGTTCAAACAGAGGACGAAAGGCTAGTAAGTTTGGTCCTATCTACACCCTTGTGCAAATTAATTGAAACAAAACGAATTTCGTTATGATTATAAAATCAACGATATCCCTGTAAGGCTTGCTAGTGTGTTCGTGTAGCGTTACAATTTTCGTACGTTTCCTTGGAGTAACGTCCATCATATACAATGGCCGTAAGTAAAGTTGTCGGGGCGGCCTAATGTCGGTATCAACCAACAAGCGAGGGAGTCTATCCCATTTTCACTAGCGCTCGACCAAGGAGATTATTTTTGCGTCTGAGGTGGAGCGCCACACTTAACATCAGCTCCCTACTTTACCGCACATATCCATGCGATACTCATACGCTGAGTTGGCGAAGACCCGTATTGAACCCGGAACCTTGTAGTTCCGATCTGGATGCTCTACCGACTGAGCTAAGCCGGCCCTATTTCTTTGATCTATGCATTCATCATATTTTTCCATGCTTCTAAGACAACTGAAAACATGTTCCCAACCTCCATCACACACACACACACACACACACACATATATATATATATATATATAATATATATATATATATAAGAGATTTATCCAAAACTTGGTAGTAAGGGATGATTCTATATGTGACTTCTAAGATACACTGTATTAATATTGATGATCCAGTATGTATAAATACAGCGAATCTTTAAATCACTGAAGAGAGCTCAATGTATAATAAACTTTTTAGATTATATAGTGATATATATATATATATATATATATATATATATATAGTTGTGTGTTTGTGTGCGTGCTTATGTGTGTATGTGCATGTACTAAAGACATTGTAAATTTTTAACTATTGACATGCAACCAATTTATATTCATAAACCATATGTTTATGCAGTGACAAAACTAATAAAAAGAGTAAAATATTACAGTTCCGGGGAAAGATTGCATTACTTCATTAGAAAAAAGATGAGGGGTGATCTAATGGAATTACTAATTATTGGAGACATTTTGTTTATATTTCTCTTCGAACTGGAAAAAATTGTTCCAAAAATATAACTGGTTAATAGACTTAGTTTTTTAAGCCTTCCTTCTCCTAAACTGGTTGCCTAAAATCTGGAATACAGCCACAATAAACTCGAATGCAGAGTGTTGATTATTAATCACTTTTTAAAAGATTTTAAAATAAAGTAGAGCTGGGTAATAGAAAGATGGGTTCATTCTATTCCCAAAGGTGATTGAAAAATAAGAGAAACGCACACAGCTTCGTCCAGAATTTGAACTCTGATTGCCATGTTTATTTCCTATGAAGTTCATTTTCTTTGACGATATTCATTTAGCAATCATTGTCTTCTACTCCTAGTGTACATATGCGTCCAATCGTGGTGGAATGGTTAGCAAGCTAATCTTGCTGATCCATCACTACTGAATATCCTCGTTGGATACCACATACTTGCAACCTTGTGTCACATCCTAACTCTGGCGAACAGGTTAGGTAAATAAATACCTACTGTATGTAAAAAAAACAACAAAAAAAACAAAAAAAACAAGAAAAAAAAACAAAGAAAACAATATGGTTCCGTGGCCTATTGTCTGTATTAGTGAGGGAGTCTATCCATTCTACTTTTTACCAAGCGCTTTCAACCATTTCGCTAGCGCTTGACCAGCGAGATTGCTACTTATTTTGTGTTGCTGAGGTGGAGCAACACACCTACTGTGAGATCCCAGATGTTTTCCCGCACAGACTAGATTATCAATGCTGTGCTACTCATACGATGAGTTGACGTGAACAGGTATCGAACCCGGAACCTTGCAATTTATAGGCGGATGTTTTACCAGCTAAGCTAAACCGGTGCTATAATGGCGCCGTGTAGGCAGATTAAATCTCCTTTACTTTATCGAGAAACAAAGCAATAATCGATGGGAAATGCAATATTGATAGTTATAGCCTTTTGATGGCAAGACGGCGTTCTTAATGAGGTTAACGATTTCTCATAAACGCGTATGTGGCTAAATACTGTACGATGACTGGTGAATGCATAATTCCCGTTATTAATCAGAAAGATAAACTCAACAAAGCCCTGAATAGGCTAGATCAACTATGCTCGCTACTAAAGGTGAATATTTCAAGTTAATATCTTCCATGGTTTATCATTAATTCTGTCGTTCTTGTTGCCCTTAATGTCTCGTATCCTGTTTTTCTCTGGGTGGGGCCTATGCGTAAAATTTCTTAAGTAGATACAGGGACATTCAGCTTTGCTTAAAAAGATTAAAAACAGAAGAAGTTATGTTGGCATCTTTGTACATTGGCAATGAAATAAAATGGCTATAACCGCCCCCAGTTCAACGGCAATAAAATCGGGGGTTACTAAGTCAGGCGATGTTCTAATATTAGTGTATTACAAGAGATCTTCTTAGAAAAAGAAACAAACACAAAACGAAAAGACGATTATCATTCATCCCCAGTGCATTTTATGATTTACTAGCATATATCTATGGATATACCTCAGTATGATAATTTAATTATTAAAACATTTGATAGGTTTACTTAAGAGCTATTGCTAAAATAGTTCAATATGTAAAAAGTATAATAATCTTGATTTAACTCTCTCATTCCTTTTTTTTTCTTTCTTTCTTTCTTTTCATCTTTTCATTATGTTCGATGGAAACAGATTTGCGTTATCGCTTTCACGCGCTCACCTCTATTTCTATCGAAATTAGGGATTTTTTTACGCTATTGCTCTAACAATCATCTCGCTACGATGTCTCATTTTTGGTCATGTTACGGTGATAATCATACAAAAATTGAATCATTATAAAATAGCGAAATGATTGAGAATATTCTGTGAAACTGGCAGAAACGCGAAGAAACAGTTTTATTAAATCCTCTTTAAATTAGTCATTCTCTGCCATTTTAACGGGATTTTAATGGGGCTTCATAATGTATTAGTCCGAGAGTGAACGGAATAGTGCGACTGTAGTTTGAACTTACTTCCTACGAAGTCGCAATCCTCTACGTTATCAACTACACCACAAGGACTCCCCTGTAATTTCGTGTAGTCGGAGAATTCAGAGTAGCTTAGCTACTATTGGTAGTATGAAAAGTTCACTTGTGTTTTTTCTTCATATTAACCTTCTTGGGGTGTGTAATGCCCAAAATCATCCTTGTGGAAGAATAGTAGTGATACTATTCAAACCCATAGCTGGGGTTTCATATCTTTGACAAAGAGTATTAGTCCGAAAATGAATCTAATAGCGCGATTGTATGTCGAACTTATGTCGTAGTCCAGTATGTTATCAACTCCACCACGGAGACTCCCCTGTAATTTCGTGTCGTTGGAGAATTCAGAGTAGTTTAGCTACTATTGGTAGTAAAAAAAAATGTGCTTGTTTTTTTTTGTTTTGTTATTTTTTTACTTCGCAAAGATTTTTTTATTCTTTCTTTTTAATATCGTCGATAGAATTTATAAAATTCAAGCCATTCATTAAATCTCTTTGAGAATGGGCTCAATTATTTTCATCTCGTGTCCTCTTCTGTGACAATGGTTGAGTCCCTCGATGTTGCGTTCCTATTCCAGCGACTCGAGACATGCAAATCCGTGCCTTTAGCATCCTGGCTAGTCCTTCTCAATTCTATGTCCACACACTATATAGCCAATGGCACAGTGAAAGAAGAGAAGAAGAAAAAGAATATAGGCAAGCGTATTCTCATGGTATTCTTCATGAACTAATGGAATCCACTGGTGCTGCCAGAGCCATTTACCGTAAACAGGATTCTCGTTGGCGCACACAACAGCTGAATACAATAAATTCAACGTTTAGATTTCTAAATTGGATTTAATGACGAAATTGTTGGCCCTCGTTTAGGAGTTTTTTTCTTTCTTTTTTCTTTATTTATTGTTCTTCCTTTGTTAAGACTTTTTTCTTTCTTTCAAAAGGTTTCTTTTTTATGCTTTCTCTTTTTCTTTATTATAAGAATTTTTTCTTTCTTTCTTTCTTTCTTTCATGACATTTTTCTTCCTTTCAAAACATTCTTTCTTTCTTTCTTTCTTTCTTTCTTTAAAAACATTTCTTTCTTTCTTTCTTTCTTTCTTTCTTTCTTTTAAAACATTTCTTTGTTTCTTTTTTTTTAAACATTTCTTTCTTTCGTTCTTTCTTTCGTTCTTTATTTCTTTCTAAGTATTTCTTTCTTTCCCTTTTTCTGTCTCTCGTGACATTCTTTCTTTCTTTCATTTATTACATTTTTCTTTCTTTCAAAATATTCTTTCTTTCTGTCTTTCTTTGGTGACATTTTTTCTTTCT
Organism: Doryteuthis pealeii; assembly: GCA_023376005.1. Taxonomy (NCBI): domain Eukaryota; kingdom Metazoa; phylum Mollusca; class Cephalopoda; order Myopsida; family Loliginidae; genus Doryteuthis; species Doryteuthis pealeii. Next base: position 33,733,927 of record CM042152.1, on the reverse strand, counting down.
TTCAAAACATTCTTTGTTTCGTTCTTTCTTTTAAGGCATTTTTCTTTCCTTCAAAACATTCTTTCTTTCTTTCGTTCTTTCTTTCTTTTTTTCTTTCTAGGCATTAATTTCTTTCATTCGAAACATTCTTTCTTTTATGACATTTTTTTCTTTCTTTCAAAACATTCTTTCTTTCTTTCTTTCTTTCTTTCTTTCAAGGCATTTTTTCTTTCTTTCTTTCGTGAGATTTGTTCTTTCTTTAAAAACATGATTTCTTTCTTTTTTTCATAACATTTTTTTTCTTTAATTGTTTTTTTTTCTGTCCTTCTTTCTTTCACGACACTTTTATTTCTTTTGTGATATTAATTCATTCTTTTTTATTCTTTTTAAAATATATTTCTCCCTTTCTTTTTTTTTCATACGTTTTTCTCTCATGATTTTATTCATTCTTTCCTTCTTTCTTAATTCTTTTTAAGTTTCTTTCTTTTTTAATCTTTTTAATTCTTTCTTTTCTTTTTCTCCCTCAACACATTTCTTTCTTTCTTTCAAAACATTTTTATTTCTTTCATGACATTAAGTCATTCATTCTTTTTTAAATTCTTTTTAGAATATATTTCTTTTTTTCTTTTTTCTAAAATATTTTTTCTTTTCTTTTTTCTAAAATATTTTTTCTTTCTTTCATGAGATTCATTCTTTCTTGCTTTCTTTCTTAATTCTTTTTTTATATCTTTTTTATTCTTTTAACTTTTCTCTTTCTTTTTTTCTTTTTCATTCCTTTCTTTCATCACATTTTTCTTCTTTCAACATACTGTTTTTTGTTTGTTCGTTTCTTTCTCGCTTTCTTTCTCTCTTTCTTTATTCTTTCTTTCATGACACTCATTCATTCTTTCTTTTTTATACATATAAAAATTCGTCTTTATTTCTGTTTTCTTTCTTTCGTTCTTTCTGTCTTTTTTCTTTCTTTCATGTTTTTTTCATTCAAGGCATTATTTCTTTCTTTCGGGATATTCACTCATTCTTTCTTCCATTTTTTTTTTTTTTTTACCTTTCTTTCTTTCAAGCATATGTTTATTTCTTTTTCGAAATATTTCTTTTCTACTCAAATCATTTATCTTTCTTTCTTCTTTCTTTTGTTCTCTTTCTCGTTCTTCCTTTCTTTCTTTCTTTGCTATCCTATCATTCCACTCATTTCTTTTTCTAATGAATCACTCTATTTCTTTCTTTCTTTCTTTCTTTCTTACCTACTTATCTTTATATTCTCTTTCTTTATTTCTTAAATCGTTTATCTTCTTTATTTTCTTTCATTCCCTCTTTCAAGAGATATATCTTTCTTTCAGGACATTCATTCATTCTTTCGTTCATTTTTTTTCTTTTAAAATATTTTTCTTTCTTTCTTTCTTTCTATCTTTCTTTCTTTAATGCCATTTTTTCTTTCTTTCAAAATCTTCTTTCTTTCCTTCGCGAAATTCATTCATTCTTTCTTATTTTATTCTTTTTATGTAACTTTCTTTTTTTTCTTTCTTTCGTTCTTTCTTTCTTATGTTCTTTCTTTCTTTCGTTTTTCGTTTAATCTATTTCCTTGGGAATGTATCTTTTCTTTCAAATTTTCTTTCTTTTCCTAATCGAATATTTTTTTATCTTACTTTTTCTGATTATCTTTAAAAAAAAACTGTTCGTTTTTTTCCAGCGGATTTCTTTTTTTTTTTCTTTTTTTTTCTACAACTTTTTTTTCTTTCCCTTAGATTTTTCAAAATCCACACCGATCATTAAAGAAGGGGGATTTTTCTCTGATTAAAAGCAATGCTACCATGAAATTTCTAGTAGCTCTACTCATCATACGAACAATTGAAATAAAATCTCCTGCTTTTCATCCTTTTTTATTTAGTGTATCACTTGAATGGAACTCTCCAATAAGATTTTGAAATGGATACGAATGACTCGTTTGATGTTTAATTTATTGAACAACCTAAGAAGTTTATTCGGTTAATTGACTAAAAATAAAGGATATATTTTTGTTTTGTTTGTGTTTTTTTTAAATACATTAACTTCTCTAATAATAAATGCGGATGTCAGTTGTCAGTGTCGCATTTTTCAACTTAACTTCGAGAAACCGTAGCTCAACAATCATACCATTTTGGAATTGGGTCTCATTTATTCCCTCATCTCTAATAATAAATGCGAATGTCAATGTATCAATGTGTCGCATTTTTCAACTTTACTCCTAGAGGCCGTAGCCCTACATATCATACCATTTTTAAGTAGGCAGACCCCATAAGTAAATCAAAACATATTTAGGACCGAATCCTAACCTGCAATCGTGAAATTTTGGATTCACAAGTTTTAATTACTGCGATTTTTACGTGATTTTTTTTTTTTTTTTGCAGCGAATTTTATTGTATGAAAACATCGCCCTACAAGAAAGCAGTTGTATGGACACTTGACCCCTATTACACATACCATCCGAGCGAGACGAACAAGACAAGCTGGGCTGCTGGAGAAGCAAGGATGAACTCATGTGACACACGGTCCGCCCAGCAAAGACCTACATTGGATACTGAATGCTGCGTAGAGCAATGAATGATAGTGACGGTTGGCGAAAGATTGTTATGGACATCCGTGCTACAAGCGCGACATGATGATGATGATGATGATGATGATGATGATGATGATGGTTGTTCAAGGACTGAGAATTATTTATAAGGCCGGTTTAGCTCTGTCGGTAGAGCATTCGGCTATGAACCACAAGGTTCCGTGTTCAATACCGGCCCTCGCCAACTCAGCGTAAGATATGTGCGGTAAAAGGAAGACCTGGTGGTAGATGTGGCGCTCCACCTCAGACGCTAAAATAATCTTTTTTGTCGAGCGCTAGTGAAAAGGGGATAGACTCCCTCGATGTCTGGCTGATACCGACTTTAGGCCACCCCGACTACTTTACTTTACTATTTATTCTTACCCCGATTTGGAAAAAGCAAAAATGCTGTTTTCCATGCAGCTTTGCAGTTAGATTCAAATAAATAATTTATATCATTGGTTTGATTAAAGTTAAATTGTTTTAAAAAATATTGTTCAAGTTTAATGAAATCTAATATCTACTCAGTGCACGACGTGTTATTTTTTTAACCGAAGCCCCAACAAAAGCCCTCCGTAGAAGCTAGCTTAATTGCCACCCGATTGGGCGTCTTTTAAGCTACCAACTGAGATAAACCAGCCCTATAAAATAGTATTCATAGAAAATATATGAGACCCTCCCAAAGCCTACATTAGGTATGCAGCCCCCGGTTGTGGGAGTCGGGATAGTACTCGCCGATCCTGTGTATGCATATATTTCCAGTTTTAAATACATATTCATCTAGTCGAAACAGAGACGTTGTTATTTTATCAGATTTTTAAAAGCTGAACAGTACTATTGTGAATATTGTGATGTTTCCTCTCCCCTCGTTGTTGATTGGTTCAATTGAGACAGAAGAATGGTGTTTACAGACCAATCACAATTTTCAGCTATTGATATGAATTTTTTTAAGTGTTATTTTTTCGTCTTGAATTCGTAATTATGAGAATTTGCAATATCTCCTCAATTTCAATAGAACACGATTTTGAAACTCTTTCCATGTACATAATTATATAATTTATGTGCAGTCATAATTTATGAACGTGCCTTCAGTTAGAATTTGAATTAGGGATGTTAACTTAAAAATGACGGGGCCCCATTGAAAATTACCGGCGATGGTTAATAAACTTTGAACCCTTAAAAGGCGATCGATTAGCCACGTGGGAATAGTTTCTAGTTTAGAGCAGATGCAGTCCGGATTTCAAGGGTGTAGACGTTATTTGTCAGATCCCGGGTCCATCTCACCCCGCGGTGGAATCATGGCTAAGAAATAAAACTTTATCAAGAAACAAATAAGTTGTTGTGTTTGTTAATTAAATTATTAAACAATGTCCAGCCCAACACAACGAAGAAAACAAGAAATAAAATCAACCCCGAGCTGATAGATGTCATCCCAAATAAAATGGCGTCAGATGAGTTAGATGATCTAGACGAAGAATCAGAAGCAGCAGTATGAAAAGTAAGAACAATCATCTCTACCTCTAATCTATCTCTCAGTCTCTCTTGTTTATATACCTGAGATGACTCTCCCCGTTTATGTAATTGATGTTGAACACGAGTATATAACAATATACTAGCAAAAAAATTAGCCCTCTCGGCACAAATATTTAGTTTTGATATAATTAAATATTACTAGCAAAAATATGCACCCTCCGAGCGCAAGTATTTAACTTTTAATATAATTAAATATATCAAATTGGAAAGACTAATGAAACTAAATAAGAATGCAGATAGAATGATTTGAAATAACCGAAAAGAGAACAATTTAAAACCAACTCTTCCTTTCATTTTCCATCACTCCCGTTTTTCATTGCTAAATTTTCCTAATTCAATTATTTAGTTAAATTGGGAAGTAAATTACAGTTATTTCTTCTTCTTGTTAATGTATTTCCTTAAAAATCTGTCTCTGGACATTTATTAAAATAAAACCAAATAATTAGAAATCAATAATACCAAGGACATATTTATTAAAATAATTTTTTCAAGATCAATATGCAAATTAGCCTTCTCGTTCACAACGGACTAATTGGGGGTTGTCCATTAAAGTCCATAGATGGGATCGGATTATGCTTAAGCCTTAATAGTAATAATACTATAATAAATATCATTAATTAACAATTAATACTATAGTAAATATCAGTAGTTATAATAATAATACAAATAATATAAAAATATGTACTTATGGCATACATACACACACGCGCACACGCACGCACACGCACGCACACGCACACACACAAGTTTTTTACGGCCTGTGGATTTGTCCCTTGCATCTAAAATCCGTTGATGGGTGATCCATATATATATATATATATATATATATATATATATATATGAAAGAGTGTGTGTGTGTATTATTAAGGGGAGTACATATGTACATATTTTTTGTCTGCTACAGATTTCGATTTCAGAATTTAAATGCTATATCTTTTGATAATAAATAATACCTATTAATGGCCGCTTTGATTGTATGTCCAACAAGAAATGAAATCCAGGTATCTTTTGAAGTAAATAAGATTTTTATTAAAAACTATTGGTGTGTATTTAATGTATATATATATATGTATATATATATGTGTGTGTGTGTGTGTGTGTGTGGTGAGAGAGAGAGAGAGAGTTTGGATAACGTCGGCATAGAGTCATGACGCTTGGTGACTCTCAGTTGAGGCGAGAAACTGACTGTTACCAACTGCCGTTAACTCAATGTTTACGCTATCCTAACTTAGATATGCATGCTCTCAAAGCTATTGAACACTATTTATATGCATACATATATATATGCATATATATATATAAGTAAGTAAGTCGGTGGAGTGGCCGATTGTCGGTATCAGCCAAACACCGAAGGAGTCTATCCCCTTTTCACTAGCGCTAGACAAGGGAGCACCGCATTTACTATCAGTTCCTCTCTTTACCACACAGATCTATGTGCTACTCATACGCTGGTTGGCGAGGGCCGGGATTGAACCTGGAACCTTGTGGTTCCGAGCCCGGTGCTCTACCGACTGAGCTAACGTGTGTGTGTGTGTGTGTGTGTGTGTGACGTATTTGATGGCATATAGGAATTTCGTAAATATGAAACACACCCTCGTGTCTTGAGAGAATTTCATTGGTGCTTTATATTCTCACCAATAAATTGCAACCGCTCCGTTTATATTTCCTTTCTCAAATGTTATTTTTCGGGTCTTTCCTGTCATTTTGAATTCGTGAGAAAACACAAGCAGAAATTGCAGAATAAAATCTTTCCCATAAAATATCTGAATGAAGAGAGTGGAGCAGAATGAAACAGCATGAATAACATCGACTCGAATATCTTATTATAATGGAGATTCGGTGTCTGTCTCCGAAACTACGTCACTGATTACGTCACAATAAAGTAAAGTCGTCGGGGTGGCCTAAAGTCGGTATCAGCCAATCAGCGAGGGAGTCTATCCCCTTTTCACTAGTGCTAGATGAAGGAGATTGTTTTTTGCGTCTGAGGTGGAGCGCCACACCTACCATCTGCTCCTTACTTTACCACACAGATCCCTGTGTTACTCATACGCTGAATTGGCGAGGGCCGGTATCGAACTAGGAACCTTGTTGTTTCTAGCCGAACGCTCTACCGACTGCGCTAGCCCAGACCTATATATATATATTGCCTCAGTTGAATGAGCTACCTATAATAAATTCTGAAATGACTTGATTAGTTAAGCTAAAAGTTAAAGTTAATAGAAAAATGACTCGATGAAAAAAATTGAAATAATCTATCATAGATCATTTTCATCTATAATCAAGCTATATAAATAAATCATTTATATCATATCTACAACTTATCATAATGGAGGGTCTGTATATGTCTATAACCGAAACTACGTCATTGCTTACGTCACAATACCCCCAGGAATAGCCTAAGTTTATCAATGAGTATTAAATTTATAGTCAAAATCATTAATACATAGAATAAATCTTATCTCTGTTTGTCTCAAAACAGCCCATGTTATTGGTGCGTTTAAAATCCTGCAAGGAGTCTTATATATCACTAAGAAATAAAGGTTTACATAGTATATGGTGGGAATAATTTGCATACAAGTTGTAAAAAAAACGTGTTAAATAAAATTAAAATAATACTTGTAAAATAAAAATAATTACTTGGTGTTATTGATGTCTAATATTATGGTGTTATTGATTTCTGGGAATTATACAAAAACAAATGTTGACCCTATAATATACAGCAGATCACAGGGTGAAGATGAAATACAATGAAAGATAGGCAAATAATTGTCCTTTGCTAGAGAATTGAAAACGCTGTGTAATATGAGGATCAAAGTGATAACAATTCTATTTCGTTTAATTAGAACGGTCCAAAAAACTTAGCTTAGAAAAAAGACTAGAGGAACTGGACATCAGAGGAAGAATTGAGACCAAGAGCATTATTGAAATCAGCTAGAATACTCGGAAGAGTCTTGGAGACCTGAGGAGACTTGTTTTCACTACGACACCAGTGATAGACCATTAGCTTACACTGGTGTTAAAAATTCACAAGAAGGAAATAATAATAATAATAATAATAATAATAATAATAATAATAATAATAATAATAATAATAATAAATGTGAATGTAACAAACTAGCACAACGAGAATAAATAATAAATAATAATAATAAATAATAATAAATGCGAATGTAGCAAACTAGCACAACGAGAATAAATAATAAATAATAATAATAAATAATAATAAATGCGAATGTAGCAAACTAGCACAACGAGAATACAAAACTAGACACGACTGGGTTGGGGAGGTGATCCACTGGGAATTATGCAAAAATTAAATTTTGACCACACAACAAAATGGTATATGCATAAACCAGAATCTGTTCTTGAGAACGAAACGCAAAATTCTCTGGGACTTTGAAATTAAAACGGATCACCTTATCCCAGCAAGAAGGCCAGACCTAGTGTTGATTAACTGGTGGATTTTGCAGTGCCAGCAGATCACAGGGTGAAGTTAAAGGAAAATGAAAAAATACCTGGACCTTGCCAAAGAACTGAAAAAGTTATGGAATATGAAAGTGAAAGTGATACCAATTGTAGTTGGTGCACTTGGAACGGTCCCAAAAGGATTAGAAAAGGGCTTGGAAAGTTTGGATATCAGAGGAAGGATTGAAACCATTCAGAACACTGCACTGCTGCAATCTGCCAGAATACTCAGAAGAGTCCTGGTGACCTGAGGAGACTTGCTGTCACTCAAACTCCAGTGAAAGACCATCAGCTAACACTGATGTGAAAATTCAAAAGGAGTAAATAATAATAATAATAATAATAATAATAATAATAATAATAATAATAATAATAATAATCTTGTGACGGTCTCCAAATATCTGGAAAAAAATTTGGGTGAATTGGAAATCAGAGGAAGAGTCAAGACAACCCAAACTACAGCACTGAATACTCAGAAGAGTCTTGAAGACTTGAGGAGACTTGCTGTCGATCAACCTCCAGTGAACCACCATCTACAGCAGATGTGAAAACATAATAATAATAATAATAATAATAATAATAATAATATGCAGCACAAGACAATGTCATAAGAACAAACTATTTCAAAGCCAAAAATGAATAAGATAAAAAAGAATAGCTAGTGTATATTGTGTGGAGTCTCAGAAGAAACGGTTAATCATATAATAAGCGAATGTAACAAACTAGCACAAAGAGATTACAAGATTATCCACGACTGTGTGGGAAAGGTGATTTACAGGGAATTATGCTAGAAATTAAATTGTCATCATGATAGTAAATGGTATAGGCATAAATCGGAATCTGTCGAAGAAAATGAGATACTGACAGTTCACCTAATCCTGACCAGGAGATCAAACCTAGTGTCACTTAACAAGAAGAACTTGTCATCTCGTATATTTTGCTGTCCTAGCGCATCACAGCGAGAAAAACGAAAAAATAGACAAATATCTGGACTTTGCCATAGAACTGAAAATATAAACAGTGGAATATGAAGGTAAAGTTCATACCAATTGTAATTGGTGCCAATTGAACAGTCGGCAAGTGTTTGGAAAAGAGTCTGGGTGTATTGGAAATCAAAGTAAGAATCGAGACGACCCAAAAACAGTATTGTTAAGATCGGTTTGAATACTCAGAAGATCTGGGGAGATTTGTTGCCACTCAAGACTTCAGTGAAAGGTCACTAGTTTACGCAGTTCAAAAGAGTGAAATAATAATAATAATAATAATAATAATAATAATAATAATAATAATAATAATAATAATAATGGTGATCCACTGGGAATTATGTAAAAAATTATATTTTGACAATACAACAAAATGGTATTTGCATGAACCAGAATCTGTTCTTGAGAATGAAACGCATAACATTCTCTGGGACTTTGAGATAAAGACGGATCACCCTATCATAGACAGGAGACCAGACCTAGTGTTGATTAACAAAAAAAAAAGTGAACTTGTCAACTGGTGGACTATGTGGTCCCAGCAGATTACAGGGTGAAGCTGAAGGAAAATGAAAAGATAGATAAATACCTGGACCTTGCCAGAGAATTGAAAAAGCTGTGGAATATGGGAGTGAAAGTGATACCAATTGTAGTTGGTGCACTTAGAACAGTCCCAATAAACTTGGAAAAAAGACTAGAGGATCTAGAAATGAAAGGAAGAATTTAGACCATCCAGACTACTGCACTGCTGCAATCGGCTAGAATACTCAGAAGAGTCCTGGAGACCTGAGGAGACTTGTTGTCACTCAGACTCCAGTGTAATACCATCAGCTAATGCTGAGGTGAAAAATCTCAAAAGGAGTGATAATAATAATAATAATAATAATAATAATAATAATAATAATAATAATAATAATAATAACAGCAACAATAATAATAATAATAATAATAATAATAATAATAATAATAATAATAATAATAATATTGATGCCAATTGTAATTGGTGTACTTGGAACGGTCACAATAAACTTGGAAAAAGACTGGAGGATCTGGAAATCAAAGGAAGAATTGATACCCTCTAAACTACTGCACTTTTGCCATCGGCTAGAATACTCAAAAGAGTCCTGGAGACCTGAGGAGACTTGTTGTCACTCAGACTCCAGTAAAATACGATCAGCTGACGCTGATGTGAAAAAATCAAAAGGAGTGATAATAATAATAATAATAATAATAATAATAATAATAATAATACACAGAGACAGAAATTGTGTAAATATTTAATTTAGAAAGTTCACTGGAAACAGGATGGGCACCTCACATGGTGTATTGATTAGCAAGCTAGACTCGCATACCATTGTTAATGAGTTCGTTTCTCACTGGGTGCCGCATACTTCGGGTCTTGTGCCACATCTAAGCTAAGCTTAGTAAATAACTATACTGGAAACAGGTTTTTTTGGAAAATAATAAAAGAAGCTTAACTTCTCCTTATTTCGTTTGCGCGTGGTCATGCCTCAGATATTCTTCGTGCTTATTTCGTCGAAAGTAACTCGATCCTGCGAATAGTTCTTCCCCGACGCGTAAACGTCGTTCTTTTGAATAAGTCCAGGCGTCTGGGAGAAACGCTTCCTATGTAATCATACACACAGACTGGTTAATGCCTACTGCTTATAGAAGTCCGTCACAGACGACGATGACCTCACTCCATGGAGTGAAACCTATGCATGAGATGTTTTAAGTGGAATGAGGATGCACAGACCCCGGTCCAATATCTTGGCGGTCCGGCAGTTTGTCCAGTGGCAGGGGAAAATCCGAGACGACTGAAATGCCGAGCTGCTGCGGCTCAGGTAGTACTTAGTCATTTCACAAATAATTGGACTTTGCCATAGAATTGAAAATATAAACTGTGGAACATGAGGGTAAAGTTTGTACCAATTGTAATTGGTGCCAATTGAACAGTGAGCAACTGTTTGGAAAAGAGTCTGGGTGAATTGGAAATCAAAGGAAGAATCGAGAGGATCCAAACAACAGTATTGTTAAGATCGGCTTGAATACTCAGAAGATCTGAGGAGATTTGTTATCACTCAGACTTCAGTGAAAGGTCACTAGCCTACGCTGTTCAAAAGAGTGAAATAATAATAATAATAATAATAATAATAATAATAATAATAATAATAATAATAAGAAGAAGAAGAAGAAGAAGAAGAAGAAGAAGAAGAAGAAGAAACGCTTCCTATGTAATCATACACACTGACTGGTTAATGCCTACTGATTATAGAAGTCCGTCGCAGACGACGATGACCTCACTCCATGTCTGGCGACATGGAGTGAAACCTATACGTGAGATGTTTTAAGTGGAAAGAGGATGCACAGACCGCAGTCCATTGTCTTGGCAGTCCGGCAGTTGGTCCAGTGACAGGGGAAAATCCGAGACGGCTGGACTGCCGAGCTACTGCAGCGTGCTGTCTCATTCAGATATTCTTCGTGCTTATTTCGTCGAAAGTAACTCGATCCTGCGAATAGTTCTTCCCCGACGCGTAAACGTCGTTCTTTTGAATAAGTCCAGGCGTCTGGGAGAAACGCTTCCTATGTAATCATACACACAGACTGGTTAATGCCTACTGCTTATAGAAGTCCGTCACAGACGACGATGACCTCACTCCATGGAGTGAAACCTATGCATGAGATGTTTTAAGTGGAATGAGGATGCACAGACCCCGGTCCAATATCTTGGCGGTCCGGCAGTTTGTCCGGTGACCAGAGTTCAAATCCTGGATAAGGCTGTTGCGTTTCACATTATTCGAATATCTTGGCGGAAGGCATTACTCCATCTTCTCCCCCTAGCTATGGATAAACAGTGAGACTGGGTTATTTAGCCTTGGTGACCAACAGTTCTAGGAGAACGAACAGCTCTTTATTTCTGGCCAGCTTAAAAATGACCTTGTGTCACATCAGGTACGTGACGAAAGGGTTGGGTAAATACACGCTTGTGCATTAACTCTTGGCATGCCAGATTTCCCTCACGGCTGTACTAAATTTTCTTGGTGTTTCTTCGTGCTCATGTCATGTTATATCGGAATGATGCTCTTCCAGATAGAATTTCCAATGTTTTTAAGACTGATGAATCTGTAATTTCTATACAGAGAGCTTTTTACGCTCATTTCATGTTATGGGGGAATATTATTTCGGATTGAAATTCGATAGTGCTATGGTGTGAAAATTCAATAAATGCACCATTCCGACAAGCTAGTCTGGCAAACCTATTATTTCTGAATAGCGAGTTCGATCCTCATTGAATGCCCCTTAGAAATCCGATCTGGTGGGAAGTCAGGAAAATGTTTTTTTAATTTTTTTATCCCTGATTAATTCCCTAATATATTCTCCTAGAGGCGCGTGGTCTAATGGATAGAGCCGTAGGAAGTGGTCTCGTCCACCCGAGTTCAATGTTTGGTGCTAATACCCTTGGGAAAGGTATGGATCTCATTCTCCCTCCAGCTATGGACAGGGCAGACTGGTCTCTTTAACCATGGCTAGGTATCCAGTCTAGGAGAAGGAAAACTCTGAATTCAAACCTGTTAAACTCCGCTTAAGAAATTGATCTTGTGCCACATTCTGCTCATGTGGAGGGTTGGTAAATATATATAATATATTCTCCTGTATTTGGTCTGCCCCCAATTCTACTTACAGGGATTCGTTTCGTTTAGATTCAATGTGTATTAAGATCCTAATTTTTGTTGCTGTTGCTTACCTCCCTTTATTGATCAACCGACTTCCGGTATATCGCACTGCTGTCATTATCATTTTCATCTCTTTGGTCCGTACATAACTGACACTTATCTCTGTTATAAATGAGAAATGCCATAAACGCAAGCCAGCCAGCAGTTTGATTTGCCAGTGACCCATGTCTACGAAATTTCATACATAACTTATCTTTTATATATTACTTATCTCATGATGGATATTCGCTTCTCGTCGTCCAATTTCAGTGGCTCTCGCGCCTACCTTACCTTCATCACTATGATAAAGCTTCTTCTTCTTCTTCTTCTTCTTCTTCTTCTTCTTCTTCTTCTTCTTCTTCTTCTTCTTCTTCTACCGGAAAAGTTTTAATTTCTTCATCTTTTCTTCTCCTTCTTCCTAATATCTTCTTCTTATTTTTCATCCTCCTTTTCTAATTCTTTCGTTTTTGTTCTTCTTCCTGTTCGTATTATTATTATTATTATTATTATTATTATTATTATTATTATTATTATTATTATTATTATTATTATTATCATTTCTGACAAGTCTTAATATCTTTGTGTTTTCTTCTTCTTTTGGACAACTTTTAACATCTTCATCTTTTCTTTTCCTTCTTCTTCTTCCTCCACTTCTTCTTCTTCTTCTTCTTCTTCTTCTTCTTATTATTATTATTATTATTATTATTATTATTATTTCGGACAAGTTTTAATATCTTCATATTTTCTTCTCCTACTTCTTCATCAGCTCTTCTTCTTCTCCATCATCATCATCATCATCATCATCTTCTTCTTCTTCTTCTTCTTCTTCTTCTTCTTCTTCTTCTTCTTCTTCTTCTTTCGGTGTGCCAAGTCTTATCTTGTTTTTATTTCACCGCGTGTTATTTTAGAAACATACCTAACGAGATTTCAAATTATTTTAAGACGGTTCAAATGCAACAAAAAGGAAATAAAAACAGCTATGAAATTAAATGGATACGTTGTCACTTTCAGCCATGTTTAATCTCCATCAAGAGTCGCCCCAGATTAATACAAAATCTTAAATAATAGCTTAATATCAAATGTAAGTTTTACCTAAGGAGACATGTAAAATACTCTGAAATCACACGACTAATTCTCATACTACTTAATTTGAATTTTGATAAATTATTCTATATATTATTTGATTTTTGATTTTTTTTTAAATCTCTAATAATAGATATTAATGTGTGTCAAGTTGGTTTTGTTTTTTCAACTTTACTCCTAGAGGCTGTAGACCAAGATATCATACAATTTTGGAATCGGACAGACTCCATGAGTGAATTATAAACGTACAAAGTCGAATCCGGACAGCAATAACAATGTTTGATTAAGCAACCAGAATTAGAAAAAAGTAGTATAATACTATTCAAAATTATTTACAACAATGATTGATAAAACAACTAGAATTAGAAAGATGAAAGATAATTTAAGTTTAAATAATCAATAATAATGATTGGTATAAAAAGCAACTAGAATTATTAAGGTGATGGATGATATTAGGCAAAATTATTAATAACTAGCAGAGCTCCCCAGCATTGCCCGGGATTTAAATAAATCTTATCTACATTTATATATACAGGGTGTGGCATAAGTAACACCTTTTGTTTAACTGAATTAATTAATTAAATTAATTTAAATTAATCAATTAAATTAATTAAATTAAACAAAGGGCGTTACTTATGCCGCATCCTGTAGATTAGTCAACATTATTTTTCTATATATTTGTTTTATTCTTTATATATTCTTGTTTTTAAGTTGTTTATTCTTATTCTCATTCTTATTCTTGTTCGTATTTGTTTCTCTTATTTGTCTTTTATTTGCTTTTTATTATGTTTTATTCTTTATCAATATTTATTTTTTAATCCGGCGATTTGTTTGTGATTTTTTATACGAATTTTTTTTACGTTTATAAAATTATTGCTCAAGTTTATTCTATATGTTAATACTCATGTTCCTTAATCTTCCGACCGTTATCATCTTGCAACACCCTCTGGTTAAAATTAATCAAACCATATAATATGTAAACATTTATTTCTTACATATCACCGGACTTTTAATATGAGCTGTTTTGAGGCAAATCTATCCCAACTAGACCTTAATAGAGACATTGTTAATAAATAAGATGCTTATTAAGATTATATAGCGATAATGATCATTTAATAACCAATGAGAATATAACTTAAATAACTAAGAGAATTGTGTTGTTGTGGCGACGTAGTTTCAGCTACAGACAGACAGACGCACACTCTCCATTATAATAAGATATTATATCATATATATATATATATATGTGTGTGTGTGTGTGTGTGTGTGTGTGTGTAAAGAAGAAATGCTTAAAGACCGGGTATTCAACGATTATGGTCCATTTCTACCCGTGGATATCTGAGACCCTATGAGTTTCTTCAGATCACTTTCTTTATTCAAAGGGTTTTAATAAAGAAAGTGATCTGGAAAAACTCGTAGGTTCTCAGATACCCACGGGTGGAAATAGACCATAATCGCTGAATACCCGGTCTTTAAGCCTTTTTTCTTTATAAATTACTTATAAAATAAACATTGTGCTCTCAAAGCTGACCTAAACCTTGCAACATCCTATAGTTGGAGGAAAGGACCAGTTTAGAATCATCCTAATACTAAAGGAATTGGTACCCCACCAAAGAAAAAAAGTATATATATATATATATATATATATATATGGGTAGACTGTCTTTTCCAGAAAAGATGAAGGGGGTGAGGTGTTAGTGCCAGACCCAACAAACAGATCGGATGTGCCGACGGGCAGCTATAAAAACTTTAACGCATCAGAGGCCATAAGAAAAGAGAAGAGTCAGGTCGCTTCACTTTCAGATTATTTCTCGTCGTCTCTCTCTCTCTCTCTCTCTCTCTCTCTCTCTCTCCCCCCCCAATCTGATTTTTATCTTGGCCACCGTCTCTCCAGATGAAAATACAGATTAGGGGCTTTATTTCATTTGTGTCACATTGAATAAGGCGGCTACTTGCTCTCCACTCAAATTCTTAATGTCCTTCTTAACGTGATGATCTTTATTTAAGGTTTTATGCCTCATGCTCAGCCCGACACGCATATCTACACATGAAACACACACACACACACACACACACACACGCACACACACATACAAACACACACACACACACATATGGTGCTGGTTTAGCTCAGTCGGTAGAGCGTCTACTTTGGAATCACAAGGTTCCTGTTTCGATACTGGCCCTCGCCAACTCAGCGTGTGAATAGCACAGAGATCTGTGTGGTAAAATGACGAGCTGATGGAAAGTGTGGCGCTCCACCTCAGACGCTAAAATAATCTTCTTTGTCTAGCGCTAGTGAAAAGGGGACAGACTCTCTCGCTGTATGGCTGATACCGCCATTAGGCCACACCACCGACTTTTTATATATATATTATATATATATATATATATATATATAATATTGTCAACAATATAGGTGCTATATTTATAAGCATATAGTGCTCAATATATAGGGAGTATTAGCAAATCTATGACCAAATTTCCCAGTTTCTCCGAAGATATCATAGCGAGAGAAACTGTCAGTAACCAGGCACCGTATCCACTCTACCTTAACTTAGATATAGATGGTCTATCCATGATATTGAGCACTCTTTACTTATAAATGTATCACGATATATATATATATATATATATATATATATAGATAGATAGATAGATAGTATTACACGTATATAAGTGTGTGTGTGTGTGTGTGTGTGTGTGTGTGTGTGTTTGGGTAGCGTGGACATGACGTCAACGGTTCTTGGTTACTGACAGTTTTCCGTCGTATAAATAACTTAGATATACATGCTCTATCCAACATATTGAGCACTATTTACTTATAAATGTAGCACAGCATATTATTTCAATATATATATATATATATATATATATATATATATATATATATAATGGAGGCACGTGGTGTTATTGTCATATATGTAAAAAAACGCAATGCTTCGGTCGTTGTACGCTCCGACCTTCTTTAAGTGTCTTTCGTGAATAGCAATGATTCAAATTGGGAAATTATTTTGAAAGTTTGACTGTTGAACAAACAAGTTTAATAATGATAATTTGTATTTAGATTCTTCGCACTGTTGTCCTAAACTTTATTGTTATATACACCGCCTTTCGTGTTTATTTATTTTGTCATTGTCTAAACGAACTACAATCGTTAAATTACAGAAATACTGGGTGCGCGATGGTTAGTAGCTCATCAGTAGGTCAGTCTGTGTATTTTATCTACACATTATTTTCACACTGTATTTTCACACACACGCTCTCTCTCTCTCTCTCTCTCTCTCTCTCTCTCTCTCTACACACACACACACACACACACACACACATATATATACGTACGTATATATATATATATATATATATATATAAGATAAAAATAAAAATTCTAAAAATATAATCCATTTTGCGGGCCTTCTTTTTTTTATAAGATATTTCATTTTCTCCCGTTTGACCCATAATAACATATATATATATATATATATATATATATATATATATATATATATATATATATATATAAAGTGTACATGTATATGTATGTGTGTATGAAAATATATATATGGTGACGGGTACTCGCTTGGTTATTTCATTTTACGAATGACCCCCCCTCTTCCAGGTATCAGGTACTTTTTACAAAATCACAATTTTTCCTTAAGGAAACCCCTCCTATTCGGCATACATATTCGCTGCCTAAATTTTGACTCAAGCCGACCTGGTTGCGGTGGGCTCCCAGCTCCTCTGCTAGATATGCAGTTAGCGTATTCTAAGTTTTGACAGGGTGCATTTCGATAAGAGCTTGTAGGAAAAAGTAATGGTGGGGGGGATAAATATGAAACGGGGGTCATCAAAGATACGTGGGGGAGGAATAAAAACCGAATCAGTTATATATACCCCAGCGTGAAACTGACAGTTGAAGATACGAGAGAATTTGAACTCGGTTCACTGGTTTTATTCCCTGGCTTGCTTTGAATACAACCTACCCGGTATCCCCTATCAGAAAGTTTGGCAACCCTGTCAGCTGGGGCTTTAGAATACACCGACTACAACTCTACAGACAGTTAAGACGCCCCCACCCCCGAGTGGGGGCCACCTGTTGGTGGTGTCTGATGGTCTTAATGTCCTGAGTATAATGTAAATTCTATCTAATGGTTAAGTTCAAATTCAGGAGCTCTTGGGAATGTGGAGTGTCTCTTTATCACCAATACTCCCAAATTCACTCTGACTCGGAGTGGTAGTAGCTGGTAGGGTCCCATCTATGGGTTAAATAGAAAAAAATTGAGTTTGAAAAAAAATGTTGAATACTCCTCAAGAATGAATGAAACAAAACTTCTTCGGCATAAAATAACCCAACAAATATTGACATGTTGTAAAATCCAACCAACCAACCACACCCAGACCGGAAGAACACGCCTGATTTTGATTAGTCGATTTTGGGGTTCCAGAGGACCACAGATTGAAAGTAAAAGAAGGCAAAAAGTTGAACAATTACCTGGACCTTGCCAGAGAGCTGAAACATTTGCGGAACATGGAAATAACTGTGATACCAGTCATAGCTGGAGCCCTTTGAACTATTTCCAAGAAACTGGAAAAGAGACGTGGAGACTGGTGGTCATATTTATATTTAGTTTTAGTTTTTAGTCATGCCGTTTAGCTCAGTCGGTAGAGTGTCCGACTGGGAACCACAAGGTTCATGGTTCAATACCGGCCCTCGCCAACTCAACCTACGAGTAGCACGGGAATCTATGTGGTAAAGTAAGGAGCTGATGGTAGGTGTGGCACTCCACCTCAGACGCCAAAACAATCTCCTTTGTCTAGCGCTAGTGAAAAGTGGATAGACTCACTTGCTGTCTGGCTGATACCGACTTTAGGCCACCCCGACGACTTTATATAGGCTAGAGCTTTTGATCTTTTCTTGTTTAATCCCCAGTCGTACCGATTGTAGGATCACAGTTGATTGGTTATTTTGTTTAATGGCATATAAACCCTTGTGGGCTATTTAATGCCAGACATTTTTGTACATATGACTAAAAAGCGAATAGTTTGTAAGTAGATATTTCTATTTTCTTTGGTTTTATAAACAGGTAGAAATAATGTTCATTAACTTCAAATGTATCAATAAATTGTTTGAATTGATAAACTCGTGGTTGATACTCAGTCACCACCTTCTAGCACCCATATGATAAAACTATCCAACTATACTCCCTCCAAGTATGGGTAAATAATAGGTCGTACTGGGCTCCTAAACCTTGGTAGGCAAACAGTCTAGGAGAAGGAAAATTCGAAATTCAACTTCGCGTAATACATTGACCTTGTGTCACATCCTACTCAGGTGGAGAAGTTGGTAGATAATATACAAGGTGTCCAGAGAAAATTGACATAATTATGGGTAAAAAATAGGGCGTACTGGGCGTACTGGGTTTCCCCGACGACTTTACTTTTTACTTTACTTTGTCATGCCGTAAAATCCAACCAACCAGCCAACCAACGAGCCAACCAACATACTGAATGAGATTTTTGTGGTTGTTGTGTAATGCAAGAAATGGGGAGGTCAGACATTGCGTGTAAATAGGTGGAATTATTCGCAGTTGGAAACAGGGAGAAAATTCCTTGCGACATTATTTTTTAGCAAAAGGTCACGTGTTTAGTCTTGTGCGATGATTCCAAAGGAAACATGACATATTCTTGGCCTTAACTTACGTATCTTGGCTCTTCACACACCTATACACTGTATTTGTGCACACACATTCACACACAAACACACCTATTGTATATGTACGTCTCTATATATATGCATGTACTTTTTCATACATTTATACGAAGACGTATATATAAATAATATATATATATAAACATACACACACACACACACATATACACACATATTTAAATATTGGTGAGTCTGTGTGTTTTATCTACACATTATTTTTACACTGTATTTGCATACACACATACACACACACGCTCTCTCGTTCGCTCTCTCTCTCTCTCTCTCTCTCTCTCTCTCTCTCTCTCTCTCTCTCTCTCTCTCTCTCTCTCTCTCACATATATACATACAGACGTATATATATATATATATATATTATATATATAATACTAATATATTATTATTAGAGGAAAAATAAAGGGTCTACCATGGTTTCAATCAAATTGAAATGATTTCTTCAGGACCCTACCCTACGTTAAGTAAGTCGATGTAATTCCTTTGTTAAATTAAAGATATTTTTCGGATAATAACGGTTGAACGCTACGTTATTTTTCTCTCAATCTTTTTGGATTTTTTACTGATGCCACTGTAACGGAAAAGTTAAAGCGGCAAATTGGATACTATATATATATATATATTATATATATATATATATATATATATATATATATATATCCTTGTAGGACGACCAGCAAAGACGTACATTGATCAGCTCTGTGCGGATACAGGATGCTGCATAGAGGACCTCCCGAGAATGATGAGCGATAGGGAAGGATGGAGAGAGATTATCATGGATATCCGCGCTGACAGCGCGACATGATGATGATGATGATAATAGTATATATATATATTATATATATATATATATATATATACATGGTGTGTGTGTGTGTGTGTGTGTGAAAATATAAATGGAAAAATTAGATGTCTTCATATATTCATATAAATTGATTATATATCAATACGGACACGTGTATTGATATGTATATATGAATATATAATATATATATATATATATATATATATGTGTGTGTGTGTGTGTGTGTGTGTGTGTGCACATGCGTGTGTGTGTGTGTGTGTGCACGTGCGTGTGTTTGCGTGTGGATGTGTTTGCGTGTAGGGGGTCTTCATGTGCATATATATATATGACTTTTTCATACATTTATACGAACACGTGTATTACTATATATATATATATATATATATATATACATATATATTACATTATCTATCTATTGGTCTGTCTATTTATCTATATACACATTATTGTCATACTGTTGACAGATGTCAACTGTCACTATTTTCTTAAATGTGTTAGCTGTCGGGGGTTCTTTTTCAAGTCGTATATTTTTGTTTAGTAGGTCATACCATTTCAAAGTTAGACTTACTCCAAATTTTTATTTTTGACCAAAATCTTCCGTCAGCATTTTGAAGAAAAAAATACAATTCTTAAGAATTCTTTTATAAACCACCACTCTATATATGTATGTATGGAGTATGGGGTATTAGGTTGGTTGGTTGGTTGGCTGGTTGGTTGCGTTTTACGGCATGTCAAACCTTATTGGGTTATTTTATGTCAAAGACGGTTCTGTTTTATTAATTCTTTATGGGTATTTAAATTTCTTTTCACTGAATTTATTTTTCCTATTTAACCCACAGGTACGAACACTCTGGATCAAGAACTTGGCCAAGGAGTGTCTGTGGTGTCTTTTAGTGTCTGTGGTGGAGCGCCACACCTACCATGAGCTCCTTACTTTACCGCACAGATGTTTGCGCTTCTCATACGCCGAGTTAGCGAGGGCCGGTATCGAAGCAGGAACCTTGTGATTATCAAGTAAGTAATGTGGCCTAAAGTCGGTATCAACCAGACAGCAATGGAGTCTCTCCCCTTTTCACAAGAGCTAGACCAAGGAGTGTCTGTGGTGTCTTTTAGTGTCTGTGATGGAGCACCACACGTACCATGAGCTCCTTACTTTACCGCATAGATGCCTGAGCTACTCATACGCTGAGTTAGCGAGCGGACCTGAGTGTAATGACAATGAAGGGGTACACCAAACTTCCCTGATCTCCAGTCGTTTTTTTATCCATAACTCTAAACCCTGCATTGTTTAGAATTGGTTTATAGGAAAAATTAATTTTAATCTCAGAAAAATATTTGTTTTGAGGCTATTCAAAATAACAGCAATTCAGAGTGCTTCAGGCTTGAACAGAGGTCTCTCCTGAAAATTGTGGTGGGTGAGAAGTGCAAACCTTGTGAAATTTACAGAAGAATATGTGCTGTGTACGAAGATTGTTTTAGTAAAAAGGTTATTTACAAATGAGCTAAACATGGGTGTTCCACTATGCGCCTGAGTCAAAAAGAAATTTCATTTAGTGGAAATATACTGACTCTCCGGTAAAGAAAATTTCCAGTCACGGCGGTCACTTATTGTCTTCTGGGATATGAAAGGACCCATCACTATTAATTTTCTTTAAAAAAAAAAGGTATAACTGTAAGCAGTGCTTCCTATTGTCAACTACTTGGGCAAAATTTATTTTATTTGTTTAATGAACGTCGTATTTTATTTTTATTTTTCAGCTTACATTTTTTTTTCTGTTTATTTGGGTTTGTTTGCGGGGGTCTTCTGGTTTGCTCTTCAAAATACAAGGGATAAACTCTTCACGAACGAAAGAAAAGAAATTTGAAGTAGCGGAGAATTTTGTTAATTTGGGAAACTAAAAAAACATTTTGAAAAAAACTAGCAGGACCTGTGGATATATCACAGTATGATAATTTATTTATTACAACGTTTGATATGTTTACTTAAGAGCTATTGGTAAAATAGTTCAATATGTAAAAAGTATAATAATCTTGATTTAACCCCCACCTTTTTTCTTTCTTTCTTTCCTTTTCTTCATCTTTCAGATATCGCTTCTTCTTCTCTTTTTTTCTTCTCCCCCCCCCCTTTTTCCTCTCCATTGAGAACAAGCCGACAACTACAAGCCCACAACTACAACCTTAATTCTAACAGACTTGAAGTGGTCAAATACAGGGTTAAATCTTATCAATCAAATTCCATGTATTTTTCCTTAAAGTTGTTAGTTTAATTAACTACACTATCGTACACAATTGATAGGTGACCTATCAATTATGTAGCAATTACAGTATAGTTATCTTAATCTAATTCACCATATGTCTTTTTTTCTCCTTTCTGTCATAACTCAAGTAAGTAAAGTGGCGTAAAGTCGGTATCAGCCAGACAGCGAGGGAGTCTATCCCCTTTTCACAAGAGCTAGACCAAGGATTTTCTGTGGTGTCTTTTAGTGTTCTTAGTGGAGCGCCACACCTATCATCAGCTCCTTACTTTACAGCACAGATGCGCGAGCTACTCATACGCTGAGTTAGCGAGGGCCGGTATCGAAGCAGGAACCTTGTGATTACCAAGTAAGTAAAGTGGCCTAAAGTCAGTATCAGCCAGACAGCGATGGAGTCTATCCCCTTTTCACAAGAGCTAGACCAAGGAGTGTCTGTGGTGTCTTTTAGTGTCTGTTGTGGAGCACTACACCTACCATGAGCTCCTTACTTTACCGCACAGATGCCTGAGCTACTCATACGCCGAGTTAGCGTGGGCCGGTATCGAACCAGGAACCTTGTGATTACCTAGTCAAGTGCTCTACCGACTGAGCTAAACCGGGAGAGCTATAAATATGGCCTCCGAAGATATAAAACGTTGCACTTCACGAAACAAGAAAACCTTGAACGGATTAAAGAGTCTTTTTAAAAATTCAACAGACGATTTCATTTTCACTTCTGTCAGAAAAAGCTCTCTTGACAGAAGCTGTCATCTAACTGCTCACAAGACACGCGACCAGAGAACTTACAAAGAAAACGAGATTACGGAATGCTCTCTCATGATCAAGATAGATAAAAAAATATAAAAAATAAGTGGGGTACGTATGGTTAAATGCTGTGTCAATTCAGTTACAAATATGATTTTTAGACCGTTAAATATGACATGTCGGAGGAATAAACATGTGTATTCTAATTTTTCCAAACGTTCATTGTCGTTACTTGTAGGTCAGTGGTTTGTGACGTCATCGTCTGGCTGGCAGGATGATTGCTGAATATGATACGTTAGCCACGCGACCACTTGAAATTCCACGCTGTTACTTTGTATTTTGTGACACTAAGAAAAAAAAACTATTAAACTAAAAAAAAAAAAAAAAAAAAAAAACGAAAGAAAAGGAATTTGAAGTAGCGGAGAATCTTGTTAATTGTGAAACTAAAAAAAAAAAAAAAAAAAAAAAAAAAAAACATTGAAAAAGAAAAAGGGTTTCATTAATTTGCTTGAGGCATTGTGTTTATATTGGTTTGGTGGTTGGTTTTGAAGGCTATCACAATGCAAGTGTAAAGAAAAATAAGGTAACTATGGTGTTGTTTGTTAACCTGTAATTTTTTATTTTTATTTTTATAATAATTCTGAATATTTCGAGATAAAAATCTCATCTACAGAAGATCTAGAACTAGCGGGACCTGTGAATACACCACAGCATGATAATTTGATTATTACAACGTTTGATACGTTTACTTAAGAGCTAATGCTAAAATAGTTCAATATGTAAAAAGTATAATAATCTTGATTTAACTCTCTCCCACTCTTTTTCTTTGTTTCCTTCTTTTAATCTTTTCATTATGTTCGATTGAAGCAGATTAGCTTTATCGCCTCCGCCCACTCACCCCCTCTCTATATTTCCCCTACTCTCTTTCTTTCTTATTATATTTTTTCTGTGTAGCATGTTATTTTTCTTTCCTTTCTTTCTTTATCATTAAAACGAAATGGGCCTTTATTTAGCTGAGGTGACGACACTCATAAGAAATGATAATTCGGCGGATAAGCATCACCAGATAATAAGGAATTACATTTTTGCATTTCATTTTGGACGATTTGAACGGTTTCATATTTAACCAGGGGATGTTTCAATATTATAACGGTCGTACAATTAAAGAACACGAATATTAATATGTATATATTACTTTTCTTCTCAGAGATTAGACCTTATGGACACGCACGTTGTAATGGTTATCCTCGTAGAAAATGGACCCAACAACCTGAATTCAAATCCTGGACGAGGCTGTTTGCATTTACATAGCGCAGATACACTTGGGAAATGTATGAAGTCAACTATCATCCCTCCATCTATGGGTAAATAGCATCTAAGACTAGCCTCTTTAACCTTGGTTAGGAATCCAGTCTAGGAGAAGGAAATACTCGGAACTGAACTCGTACGGAGGGGTTTAAAGTGGCCGGTTTAGCTCAGTCGGTAGAGTGTGCCGACTTTAGGCCACCCCGACGACTTTATATAGGCTAGGGCTTTTGATCTTTTCTTGTTTCATCACCAGTCGTACTGATTGTTGGACCACACTTAGTTATTTGGTTATTCGTATAACGGCATATCAACCCTTGTGGTCAATTCAATGCCATACATTTTTGTACATATGACTAAAAAGCGAATAGTTTGTAAGTAGATATTTCTATTTTCTTTGGTTTTATAAACAGGTAGAAATAATGTTCATTAACTTCAAATGTATTAATAAATTATTTGAATTGATAAACTCATGGTTGATACTCAGTCACCACCTTCTAGCACCCATATGATAAAACTATCCAACTATACTCCCTCCAAGTATGGGTAAATAATAGGGCGTACTAAACCTTGGTGAGGCAAACAGTCTAGGAGAAGGAAAACTCGAAATTCAACTTCGCGTAAGACATTGACCTTGTGTCACATCCTACTCAGGGGGAGAGGTTGGTAGATATACAATGTGTCCAGGGAAAATTGACATCATTTGAAATGTGAATATCGAAGTAATTACAAGTCCTAAACAAAAATTGAATGGGCTTCATTTTGGATAATAAAAGATTTAGACAAGAGACTCAGATATTATAATCCATGATCGATTTCTCAAAGCCACACATTATTGTTTGTCTGGTTTTGAGAATATTTGAACACACACGATGTCTTTTCATTGCTATTCAATATTATCGTTACCACTGGGAAAAATTTAAACCTTAAACTCAGTTCTTACACACTTTGTTAAAATTTGAAATCATTTGAGCGAGAATTGCTATATATTTGACTAAGTCAATTTTTCGGACACCCTATATATATATATATATATATATATATATATATATATATATATATATATATTCCAATATACCAATATACACCAATACACACCAATACACACACCACACACACACACACAACCTTGAGTTTCACTTCCGCTGTCGTTTATCGCAACAGAAAAAATTTATACACACACACACACACACACAACCACGTACCTAAAAAAATACACAATGTTTCCTTTCAATACACACACTTACAGCGCCACATACTCACGCCATAAAATAGAATATTTGATGTCATATTTCAAAACCGTTTCCTTTTTTCAAACTTCAAAAAAATTTTAAACAGACTGAATGACGGATTACCACTCGCTTTTCTCATTATTCTGTGATAAATAATTTCTTATCTTATGCCCTGAAGATGATCTAATTAATAGATCGAAACACTGCCGCGTCGGCCAATAAACTCACCACTTAACCTATTTAAACCTGTGTTTTTTTCATTTTCCTTGATATATTACATACCGTCGGATTCACTTCCTTTCTTCACACACACACACACACACACACATATATATATATATATATATATATATATATATATGTAAGATAATCCAAATGACTGGTAAGTAAGGGATGATTCTATTTGGAATCATCGAAATCTCACTGTCTAACCATACTGTATGCTCTTGTAGGTGCAAACATATATTCATACAGGGATTTTTATAAATCCCTAAGAGATGTAGGATTTATGTATAATAATCAATAAATTAATTATATACGGAGCAATATTTAACTTTTAAAAAAAAACTTAACAAAGCGTCATTCTGTTAAGACCAGAAACTCAAAATGAGCGTAGCCTCGTCAGACAGGTTTTACCAAAAGAAAAAAAAAGAAAGAAAAGAAAAACATTTTTTGTAAAACTTGTCTGATGAGCCTAGACTCAGTTTGAGCTTCTGGTCGAAATAAATATTATAACAGAAAGGCGGTTTGTTAAGTTTTCTTTCTTTGAATATATATATATATATATATATATATATATATATATATATATATATATATATATATCGTGGGAATTCAGGCCAACGACTTAATTAGCATTATTTTGGATTTATATCACTACGTCTTGTAAGAAGGGCTCAAAGAATGGAGCTGATTAGCGGGGATATAATTTCACTTGAAAAAATTAACAATTCTTATCAGTCAGGTTTTATTATATAAGTATTCTTTTGTGTGAGTGGAATGTTTTTAAAAAAAGACATCATTGCAACCAAAGTAATTAACTCTACTGAAGAAATCGAGACGGCAAGTTTATCTACATATTCTAAAATTAGGAAATTTTTTACCGTGTTTTATATATATTCAAAAGTATTTCCATGATGTAGGTTTTACGAGAGAAGAAAAGAATAATTATTTCCTTCTTGTTTTAAGAAACAACAATAACAACAAAAAAAAATAAATAAAAAAACTTTCCTTGCAAAACAAATTCTTCGTTATCAAGGGACTTGCTATTAGTTTTGTTTTGTCATCGCCAGAGATAGCTACTGGGACCGTGGCTCTAATTACTCCACGCACTTCAGAAGAATGGTTGTGTCACTCTCAGTACACAGAGGCTTTTGTTTAGCAGGCAGGGGAATCTCACACGAAAACACAGAATAATAATCAAGACCATAGATTCCAAGCTAAGTGCCTAATCGGTGATATTCATTACCACATACTCTGCAGAGGGGTAACCCCCCCCCCTCGATGAGGCCATCTGTTGGCCGTGGGTAGCGAGCCGTGATGATTAAGGATAGAGCCCAGGTGGTTGAGTATTCTATGACTTGCAATATTCCACTTTGGCCCTATCTTGGGCTAGACGGAATGTCGGAGAAGACCCCCTCCGATCAATTGGCTGGTCACGTCAAGCCCTAGCACCTATATGATTGCCCCAACCTTATTGCCCTAATAGCAAGTCCCAACCCTTTTTATTATATGGGTGCTAGAAGACGGTGGCTGAGGATCTACATGTCCTGCGAATTACATTAAACTCTATCTGATGGTGAGGTTCCAGTTTTGGAGGTTTGCGGAATGTGGAGCACCCCTTCATCGCCATTGCCCCCTGATCCACTCTGACCCGGGGTGGTAGTACCTGTTAGGGTCCCACCTAATATATTTATCTAAAAAAATTAAGTATCCATTAAGAATGACTTTATTTCAAAACTTTATCGGTATTAAATGACCCACTGAGGTTGATATGCCGTAAACCAAACCAAACCAAAACCACACACGCGGTCTTAGTGTCCTGGATATGACATAAATTGAATCTTGTCGTGAAGTTCCAATTCTGGAGTTTCTCCCATGTCCGCTCAGTTGTAGTACCTGTTAGTGCCCCATTTATGGGTTAAATAGAAAATATTATCTGGTGTTCCTTATCCGTCGAATTATTATTTCTCATGAGTGTCGTCACCTCAGCTAAATAAAGGTCAATTTCGTTTTTATTATAAAGAAAGAAAGGAAAGAAAAATAACATCCTACACAGAAAGATTATAATGAGAAAAAAAATAACACATCCCCTCTCTCTATTTCCGAGAGAGGGGATGTGTGAGCGGAGGCGGGAAAGATTAAAAAAAAAACTTTTTACAAAATTGATTCTAAAAAAATTGAATACTCATTAATAATGAATCAAACAAAATATCTTCGGCATGAAATAACCCAACAAGGAATGACATGCCGTAAATCCAAGCAAGCAACCAACCAAACAATTAACGCGCGTAATCTCAAAACCAAGCCACCCTGTCTTGTCGGTTCGGGCTGTAGAATAAACCGACTGTACCTCTACAGAAAATCCCCTCAAAATTTGAATTTTAACTTCAGTTCATCTATTGAACTCAGTTTTGAGACCAATAGATGAACTGAAGTTAAAATTCAAATTTACCAGATAAAAATTTTCATACAGGGTTAGATGAAGTCAAAAGCCTAAAAAGATCCTTTAATTCATTATGTTAAGCATTTTTAAAATCAACACTATCTTTTTTAATACAAATAATAGCATTGATTATTTATCATTTAGATGCCATTATTGATGCTCGGTTATTTCCTAGTTGAGTAACATGAGTGACCCAGAAAAAACAGAACCCAAATTATTTATCTATCTTCCCATTAAACTAACCCTAAACCCCAACCCTAACCCTAACACTAACCCTAACACTAACACTAACCCTAACCTTGTTGGACTTAAACTTTAAAAAAATAAGATTAAAATTAACATTTTTATTACAAAATTTGTGGGTTCTGTTTTTCTGGGTCACCCTGTAATATTATGTTATTCAACTAGGGGGGTTAGGGTTAGGGTTTAGGGTTAGGGTTAGTTTAATGGGAAAATAAATAATTTGGGTTCTGTTTTTTCTGTTACTCAACTAGGAAATAACCTGATGTTCTATTATAAAGTAAAAAGTTATAGTCTAACTAAGATGTTTTCTTGTACTGAGGAGATTTGAAAATTTGACAAAGCATATCCAACTCTTTTTGCACTCTTTTTGCAATCTTTTGTGCTCTTCTGGAATTGGCTGGCTCTACCATCACTGAGATCCTATCATAAGTAAAATACAAAAAATTCAGGATAAGTTAAAAAGAATTTATCTTGTCTCATTCACCTCACTAGAATATAACAAATGACAAATCTATTGTTAGCCCTGTCGGTTGGGGCTTTAGAATAAACTCCACCCAATGGGGCTACCTGTTAACCGTGGGTGGCGACTCATAATGTTTAAGGATGGAGCTGAGCAGTCTATGACATGCAACAATCCACTTTGGTCCTTACATAGGCTAGACGGGCGTTCAGAGAGGCCTCATCCGTTCAATCGGCTGATTACGTCAAGCCCTAGCAAGTAAATGGTTGTCCCAAGCATATTGCTCTTATGGCAAACCAAAAACCCTTTTATCATATATATGCTAGAAGGCGGTTACTGAGTGTCTTAATGTTTAACTCTATTTGATGGTGAGGTTCCTGTTCTAGAGGTCTGTGGAATGTGGAGAACCTCTTCATCACCATTGCACCCAGGTCCACTCCGACCTGTTAGGGTACCATCTATGGGTTAAACAGAAAATTTGTTTATTTAAAAATTGAGTTTTAAAATTTTTCCTCCAAACTATCGCTACGAATCTTTCAAAATTTTGCCGCCATTAAATAACCCACCGAGGTTGGTATGCCGTTATACAAAAGAAAGAAACGGAGTGTCTTGGTGTCCTAGGTAAGACGTTAAACTGTATCAAATGGTGAAAGAAATTGAATACCCAACAAAAATGAATAAAACAAAACGTCTTCGATATAAAATAACCCAACAAGGGTTGACATGCCGTAAAACCAACCAACCAGCCAACCAACCAATCTATTGTTCCGTCAATTTCCAGACAGCAATTATTGCACATATCAACATGTGATATCACTGATTTAATCGGGTATACCACACACATCTATTGGTGAAAACTTAAAATAATCTATTATCGTTTCATATACTACTGTCAGAGTCTACTACGAGCTACCAGTATATACGAGAAATCACATTTTCATTATTTATTTATATTATATTAAATGTTTCTTTTTCTTTTTTTAATTCTTTTTTGTTTATTGTTTTAATCGCCTCGATAAACTTTGATCTTACGATTAATTGCATTACTTTATAACGGTGATTGTTAGCTACTTGATAGCTCTCTACTGGTTTGTACTCTTTACTCCATCCGCCCAAGGCGCTGCTGACTCCCATTACAGAGTGTCAAACATTAAGAGCCCGATGATATATAACATAAAGGTGGTAGATGAGGTGACACAAGTAGTAAATATTACGAAACGTTCGCAGTGTGTATATATTCTCAGCATCCGTTGCAGAGCAATCACAGGTTTCTATCCTCTTGCCAACGGTACACAATAGTCCTTTGAAATGTCTTATCGAGAAGTTTTACGATGTGAAGAAGCAATTAGGCAAGTCGGCTGTCTTAAACTTTTTTCTGACACTCTTCTTCTTCTTCTTCTTCTTCTTCTTCTTCTTCTTCTTCTTCTTTATTATTATTATTATTATTATTTATGTTTTTACTTTGTTTTTTGTTGTTTTTTTTTTACTCTTTAATTACTACTACCACTACCATCGCCTCAACTTCTTCTCCTTGTCATTTACTTTCTACGCAATTATCCGCATATTACTAGAGCCTGCTTTTATCCTCTCCCTCTTCCTCCTCTTCCTCCTCCTCCTTCTCCAACTTCTCTTTAATTACTACTACCACCACCACGCCAGAACCTCTTCTTCTACGCAATTATCCCCATATTACTAGAGCCTACTCTTATTTCTTTTCCCCAAACTACCCCTTCACCACCGCCACTTCTTCTTCTTCTTCTTCTTCTTCTTCTTCTTCTTTCTTTCTTTCTTTCTTTCTTTCTTTCTTTCTTCCTTTCTTTTTTCATTCTTACTTTCGTACGGGGAAGGAGTTGGCATTTAAAAAATTCGAATTTATCTTTTCAGCGCAGTAAGACGTACGTACACAGACGTTAGATCAGATGTTGTTTTTTTCCTTCCTCCTTTTCAAAACCCAACGTATTAAAACTGCCAAAATCTTAAAATGATTTATAACAATTAAACGATTAAAAAAAGTATCGTTATTTTTTTTTTCCTTCATTTTTATCTATTTGCCAAATATCTGACCACATCTGCTGGGTACTGTTTGCCATTGGATATGAACCCAAACGAATTTTGAATTTTCGTAGTATATATATTTACCAACCCCTCCACACAAGCAGAATGTGACACAAGGTCATTTTATTAAGCGGAGTTTAACAGGTTTGAATACAGAGTTTCCCTTCTCCTATACTGGTTACCAAGCCATGGTTAAAGAACCCAGTCTGCCCTGCTATTATATATTATATGCCTATAGTTGAAGGAAGGATTGGATGTATACCTGACCCAGGGGTAGTAGCGCCATGTGAAATGTTAACAGCTTCATCCAGGAATTGAACTCGGGTCGACGAGTCCATTTCCTACGACTCTAACAATTACACCACGCGACTCCATGACATAGGGTTCGTAGTATAAGAACCTGTGTCAAAATTCGAGCTAGCTGAGTATTTATTTACTTCCCCCTCCGCAAAAAGTCAAGTTTTCAAAAACTGGTTTAAGTTTCCTTCTCCTAGATTGGTTGACGACTATAAGATCTGTGGAGATGCGCTTAACATTACAGATGTTCAAATCATGAATGAGGTTGTTTACGTTTCAACCAAGCGCTAATGCCGTTGGAAAAAAGCACGAATCGATCTTTTCTATCACCCCCCTCCAGTTTGTGGGTATATAGTAAGACAAAGTTCCTTAGCTTTATTGGGCAACTAGTCTAGGAGAAGAAAAAATCTGAATTTAACTCCGCTGAAAAAAATGATCTTGTGTCAAATCTTGCCCGAGGTGAAAGGGGTGGGTAAATACAAACTGCAAGACACGTGAATATGTTTTTGTGCCCGTTGTATCAGCTGCCCATGATTATATTAATGCTTCTATTTAGGGAGGAGTGGAGGGTTCTAATTTAAAAGATTTAAAAAAGGAAAGTCGGCGGGATGGTCAATTGTCGGTATCAACCGTACAGCGAGGGAATCTATTACATTTTCACAACCAGGGAGATTGTTTTGCGCCTGAGGTACAGCGCCATTTCTACCATCGGCTCCCAACTTCCCCACACAGATCCAAGTTGTGCTACTCATATGCTAAGTAGACGAGGGCTAGTATCAAACCCGAACCCTTATGGATTCTAATTAGCATATCATAATTATCTCCGTTACATCGAGGATGTTGGATGAGTAAGAAATCATGTTCAGAGTGAAGGGCGGACACGACAAAATTAAGATTCTCTTTCAAATTGGACTGGCAATCATATTATTCTCTAAGTTCGCGCATTCTAAGTGTATTGCTTTAATGAAAATCACACTATGATTTTTTCGGGGTTAATATTACATTAGGGTAGGTCGATTTTGGAACTGTAACCTCTCCTGTCTGGCAAAAGTTGCAAATCAACATAAAGACTTACCACACAAATTATTTTTTCTTCAAAGCTTTGCCTTTGTTTGAGGAAATAGATTTCAATCTTTTAATGTGTTATCACTGTTACCGCTAAATTATTATGTAAAAAGCAGCATATCAGAGGTGTCTGTGGAGATGAAGGGTATATTTTCAATTTGAATTCTAGTTTTAATATTTTATTCGTTTCGTTTAAAATTAATATCTTTTCTGTTTTAAATATTTAAATTGCAAAATTTTCTACCCAATTTCTAGACTAGATATTGCAAATACGAGGACTTTTTGTGCATTTTAGTAGACGATCTTTGCTGCTATTTCCTCAAACAATAGTGCAAGTACAAGATCTAATTTTCGAGATCAGTATTCATTATACAAACACACAACTTTCGCTGTTTGAGAGAATTTGATATTTCAAAACAGTGAAAAATCAACATACCCTACTGTATATAACATATGTATATAACATGGTAATATATAAAAAAAATTGTAATCCTAATTCTAATCCGTGGCATTATTTCGTGGAATTTCTGTTTAATCTGTGTTTAACAGATTTCGACATGGTAGCATAGATTAGTTTTTAGCAAAGGGTGAGGTGGACCCAGATCCAATATCAGTTTCTGTATAAGTGATCTAATTCAGATATCCAGTGAACCGTACTTTGACCTTGGTTCGTGGTATCCGATCCGAACCCAGACAAAGTTTTTTTTTTTTTCCTGGACATATTTCAACTACTATTCAAACCTTCTGGTGATGAGTTTAAACATATCAACATTTTGAAGCGTTTGAAATCCGTAGTTGTAATTTTATCTTGATTTCCATTCATCAAAAATCACTGGACTGGCGAGAGATTTCTG
>CM042152.1:33688403-33695903 GCA_023376005.1 Doryteuthis pealeii | reverse complement strand
TTGGAGACCTGAGGAGACTTGTTTTCACTACGACACCAGTGATAGACCATTAGCTTACACTGGTGTTAAAAATTCACAAGAAGGAAATAATAGTAATAATAATAATAATAATAATAACAATAATAATAATAATAATAATAATAATAAATAATAATAAATGCGAATGTAGCAAACTAGCACAACGAGAATAAATAATAAATAATAATAATAAATAATAATAAATGCGAATGTAGCAAACTAGCACAACGAGAATACAAAACTAGACACGACTGGGTTGG
This sequence comes from Doryteuthis pealeii, assembly GCA_023376005.1. Classification (NCBI taxonomy): domain Eukaryota; kingdom Metazoa; phylum Mollusca; class Cephalopoda; order Myopsida; family Loliginidae; genus Doryteuthis; species Doryteuthis pealeii. The sequence goes on along the minus strand of CM042152.1, from coordinate 33,695,625 downwards.
GAAGGTGATCCACTGGGAATTATGCAAACAATTAAATTTTGACCACACAACAAAATGGTATATGCATAAACCAGAATCTGTTCTTGAGAACGAAACGCACAAAATTCTCTGGGACTTTGAAATTAAAACGGATCACCTTATCCCAGCAAGAAGGCCAGACCTAGTGTTGATTAACAAAAATACCTGGACCTTGCCAGAGAACTGAAAAAGTTATGGAATGTGAAAGTGAAAGTGATACCAATTGTAGTTGGTGCACTTGGAACAGTCCCAAAAGGATTAGAAAAGGGCTTGGAAAGTTTGGATATCAGAGGAAGGATTGAAACCATTCAGAACACTGCACTGCTGCAATCTGCCAGAATACTCAGAAGAGTCCTGGTGACCTGAGGAGACTTGCTGTCACTCAGACTCCAGTGAAAGACCATCAGCTAACACTGATGTGAAAACTCAAAAGGAGTAAATAATAATAATAATAATAATAATAATAATAATAATAATAATCTTGTAACGGTCTCCAAATTTATGGAAAAGAATTTGTATGAATTGGAAATCAGAGGAAGAGTCAAGACAACCCAAACTACAGCACTGAATACTCAGAAGAGTCTTGAAGACTTGAGGAGACTTGCTGTCGATCAGCCTCCAGTGAACCACCATCTACAGCAGATGTGAAAACATAATAATAATAATAATAATAATAATAATAATAATAATAATAATAATAATAATAATATGCAGCACAAGACAATGTCATAAGAACAAACTATATCAAAGCCAAAAATAAATAAGATAAAAATGAATAGCTAGTGTATATTGTGTGGAGACTCAGAAGAAACGGTTAATCATATAATAAGCGAATGTAACAAACTAGCACAAAGATATTACAAGACTAGCCCCGACCGTGTGGGAAAGGTGATTTACAGGGAATTAGGCTAGAAATTAAATTGTCATCATGATAGTAAATGGTATAGGCATAAATCGGAATCTGTCCAAGAAAATGAGACACATGAGATACTGACAGTTCACCTTATCCTGATCAGGAGATCAAACCTAGTGTCACTTAACAAGAAGAACTTGTCATCTCGTATATTTTGCTGTCCTAGCGCATCACAGCGAGAAAAACGAAAAAATAGACAAATATTTGGACTTTGCCATAGAACTGAAAATATAAACAGTGGAATATGAAGGTAAAGTTCATACCAATTCTAATTGGTGCCAATTGAACAATGAGCAAGTGTTTGGAAAAGAGTCTGGGTGAATTGGAAATCAAAGGAAGAATCGAGACGACCCAAAAACAGTATTGTTAAGATCAGTTTGAATACTCAGAAGATCTGAGGAGATTTGTTGCCACTCAAGACTTCAGTGAAAGGTCACTAGTTTACGCAGTTCAAAAGAGTGAAATAATAATAATAATAATAATAATAATAATAATAATAATAATAATAATAATAATAATGGTGATCCACTGGGAATTATGTAAAAAAATATATTTTGACAATACAACAAAATGGTATTTGCATGAACCAGAATCTGTTCTTGAGAATGAAACGCATAACATTCTCTGGGACTTTGAGATAAAGACGGATCACCCTATCATAGACAGGAGACCAGACCTAGTGTTGATTAACAAAAAAAAAAGTGAAATTGTCAACTGGTGGACTTTGCGGTCCCAGCAGATCACAGGGTGAAGCTGAAGGAAAATGAAAAGATGGATAAATACCTGGACCTTGCCAGAGAATTGAAAAAGCTGTGGAATATGAGAGTGAAAGTGATACCAATTGTAGTTGGTGCACTTAGAACAGTCCCAATAAACTTTGAAAAAAGACTGGAGGAACTAGAAATCAGAGGAAGAATTGAGACCATCCAGACTACTGCACTGCTGCAATCGACTAGAATACTCAGAAAAGTCCTGGAGACCTGAGGAGACTTGTTGTCACTCAAACTCCAGTGAAATACCATCAGCTAATGCTGAGGTGAAAAATCTCAAAAGGAGTGATAATAATAATAATAATAATAATAATAATAATAATAATAATAATAATAATAATAATAATAATAATACACTGAGACAGAAATTGTGTAAATATTTGGAGATTTAATTTTTGAAAGTTCACTTATACTGGAAACAGGATGGGCACCTCACGTGGTGTATTGGTTAGCAAGCTAGACTCGCATGCCATTGTTAATGAGTTCGTTTCTCACTGGGTGCCCCATACTTCGGGCCTTGTGCCACATCTAAGCTAAGCTTAGTAAATAACTATACTGGAAACAGGTTTTTTTTGGGGAAAATAATAAAAGTAGCTTAACTTCTCCATATTTCGTTTGCGCGTGGTCATGCCTCAGATATTCTTCGTGCTTATTTCGTCGAAAGTAACTCGATCCTGCGAATAGTTCTTCCCCGACGCGTAAACGTCGTTCTTTTGAATAAGTCCAGGCGTCTGGAGAGAAACGCTTCCTATGTAATCATACACACAGACTGGTTAATGCCTACTGCTTATAGAAGTCCCGTCACAGACGACGATGACCTCACTCCATGGAGTGAAACCTATGCATGAGATGTTTTTAAGTGGAATGAGGATGCACAGACCCCGGTCCAATATCTTGGCGGTCCGGCAGTTTGTCCAGTGGCAGGGGAAAATCCGAGACGACTGGAATGCCGAGCTGCTGCAGGGGGGTGGGCTGGGTCAGGTAGTACTTAGTCATTTCACAAATATTTGGACTTTGCCTTAGAACTGAAAATATAAACTGTGGAATATGAAGGTAAAGTTCGTACCAATTGTAATTGGTGCCAATTGAACAGTCAGCAAGTGTTTGGAAAAGAGTCTGGGTGAATTGGAAATCAAAGGAAGAATCGAGACGATCCAAACAACAGTATTGTTAAGATCGGCTTGAATACTCAGAAGATCTGAGGAGATTTGTTGTCACTCAGACTTCAGTGAAAGGTCACTAGCTTACACTGTTCAAAAGAGTGAAATAATAATAATAATAATAATAATAATAAGAAGAAGAAGAAGAAGAAGAAGAAGAAGAAGAAAAAGAAGAAGAAGAAGAAGAAGAAGAAGAAACGCTTCCTATGTAATCATACACACTGACTGGTTAATGCCTACTGCTTATAGAAGTCCGTCGCAGACGACGATAAGTGGAGAGAGGATGCTCAGACCCCAGTCCACTGTCTTGGCAGTCCGGCAGTTGGTCCAGTGGCAGGGGAAAATCCGAGCTACTGCAGCGTGCTGTCTCATTCACTTCACAAGAGGCAAGCCTCCCTAGAAGCCCCATCGCTTGCACCCTAGCACCAGATTTTATTGAACATTTATGTGAGTAGTAAGTACCCCAATCCTACTACTATTGGCGTGGATGGCCGTTGGCTACCCTGGAGCTCATCAGCCCTTTGACAGCTCTTGTTTTTAGTGATGCTGGGTGCTCATCAGACCAGCCAAATCATGCCTGATGAGGGTGCCAGTTTAGTCGCCAACAACCCGATCATGAAACATGGAGTGAAACCTATGCGTGAGATGTTTAAGTGGAATGAGGATGCACAGACCCCAGTCCAATATCTTGGCGGTCCGGCAGTTTGTCCAGTGGAATGCAGAGCTGCTGCAGGAGAGGTGCTGGCTCAGGTAGTACTTAGTCATTTCACGAGAGGAAGCCCCAGTGCTTGTACCATATCGCCAGGTTGTATTGGGGATTTATGTGAGCAGTAAGGACCCCAACCCAACTACTATCGGTGGAGGATGACCGTTGGCTAAGCCGCCCTTTAACAGCTCTTGATGATGGGTTTCTACACACCCACCTCACCAGATAAGCCGAGGCGTACCTGATAGGGTACCAGTTTAGTCACAGACAACCCGACCATCGAACAGGTAGTCCAGACACACGCACACGTACGTGAGCATGGACTATTAGAGACGCTTGTGGTGTAATTGTTAATGTCTTCGGAGATAGACCCGGTGACCAAAGTTCAAATCCTGGATAATGCTGTTGTGTTTCACATTATTCTAATGTCTTGGGGGAAAGCATGACTCCATCTTCTCCCCCTAGCTATGGATAAACAGTGAGACTGGGTTATTTAGCCTTGGTGACCAACAGTTCTAGGAAAACGAACAGCTCTTTATTTCTGGCCAGCTTAAAAATGACCTTGTGTCACATCAGGTACGTGACGAAAGGGTTGGGTAAATACACGCTTGTGCATTAACTCTTGGCATGTCAAATTTCCCTCACGGCTGTACTAAATTTTCTTGGTGTTTCTTCGTGCTCATGTCATGTTATATCGGAATGATGCTCTTCCAGATAGAATTACCAATGTTTTTTAAGACTGATGAATCTGTAATTTCTATACAGAGAGCTTTTAACGCTCATTTCATGTTATGGGGAATATCATTTCGGATTGAAATTCGATACTGCTATGGTGTGAAAATTCAATAAATGCACCATTCCGACAAGCTAGTCTGGTAGACCTATTATTTCTGAATAGCGAGTTCGATCCTCATTGAATGCCCCTTAGAAATCCGATCTGGTGGGAAGTCAGGAAAATGTTTTTTTAATTTTTTTTATCCCTGATTAATTCCCTAATATATTCTCCTAGAGGCGCGTGGTCTAATGGATAGAGTCGTAGGAAGTGGTCTCGTCACCCCGAGTTCAATGTTTGGTGCTAATACCCTTTGGAAAGGTATGAATCTCATTCTCCTTCCAGCTATTGGCAAATAGCAGGGCAGACTGGTCTCTTTAACCATGGCTAGGTATCCAGTCTAGGAGAAGGAAAACTCTGAATTCAAACCTGCTAAACTCCGCTTAAGAAATTGATCTTGTGTTAAATTCTGCTCATGTGGAGGGGTTGGTAAATATATATAATATATTCTCCTGTATTTGGTCTGCCCCCAATTCTACTTACAGGGATTCGTTTCGTTTAGATTCAATGTGTATTAAGATCCTAATTTTTGTTGCTGTTGCTTACCTCCTTTATTGATCAACGACTTCCGGTATATCGCACTGCTGTCATTATCATTTTCATCTCTTTGGTCCGTACATAACTGACACTTATCTCTGTTATAAATGAGAAATGCCATAAACGCAAGCCAGCCAGCAGTTTGATTTGCCAGTGACCCATGTCTACGAAATTTCATACATAACTTATCTTTTATATATTACTTATCTCATGATGGATATTCGCTTCTCGTCGTCCAATTTCAGTGGCTCTCGCGCCTACCTTACCTTCATCACTATGATAAAGCTTCTTCTTCTTCTTCTTCTTCTTCTTCTTCTTCTTCTTCTTCTACTACTACTACTACCGGAAAAGTTTTAATTTCTTCAACTTTTCTTCTTCTCCTTCTATTTCTTCTTCTTCTTCTTCTTCTTCTTCTTCTTCTTCTTCTTTCGTTTTTGTTTTTCTTCCTGTTCGTATTATTATTATTATTATTATTATTATTATTATTATTATTATTTCTGACAAGTCTTAATATCTTTGTGTTTTCTTCTTTTGGACAACTTTTAACATCTTCATCTTTTCTTTTCCCTCTTCTTCCTCTACTTCTTCTTTTTTCTTCTTTTTCTTCTTCTTCTTTTTCCTCACCCTCCTCCTCCTCCTCCTATTCTTCTTCTTCTTATAATTATTATTATTATTATCATTATTATTATTATTATTTCGGACAAGTTTTAATATCTTCATATTTTCTTCTCCTACTTCTTCATCTGCTCCTCTTCTTCTCCATCATCATCATCATCATCATCATCTTCTTCTTCTTCTTCTTCTTCTTCTTCTTCTTCTTCTTCTTCTTCTTCTTCTTTCGGTGTGCCAAGTCTTATCTTGTTTTTATTTCACCGCGTGTTATTTTAGAAACATACCTAACGAGATTTCAAATTATTTTAAGACGGTTCAAATGCAACAAAAAGGAAATATAAACAGCTATGAAATTAAATGGATACGTTGTCACTTTCAGCCATGTTTAATCTCCATCAAGAGTCGCCCCAGATTAATACAAAATCTTAAATAATAGCTTAATATTAAATGTAAGTTTTACTTAAGGAGACATGTAAAATATTCTGAAATCCCATAAAGACTAATTCTCATACTACTTGATTTGAATTTTGATAAATTATTCTATATTTTATTTGATTTTTTTAAAAATCTCTAATAATAGATATTAATGTGTGTCAAGTTTGTTTTGTTTTTTCAACTTAACTCCTAGAGGCTGTAGATCAAGATACCATACAATTTTGGAATCGGACAGACACCATGAGTGAATTATAAACGTACAAAGTCGAATCCGGACTGCAATAACAATGTTTGATTAAGCAACCAGAATTAGAAAAAAGAAGTATAATACTATTCAAAATTATTTACAACAATGATTGATAAAACAACTAGAATTAGAAAGATGAAAGATAATTTAAGTTTAAATAATCAATAATAATGATTGGTATAAAAAGCAACTAGAATTATTAAGATGATGGATGATATTAGGCAAAATTATTAATAACTAGCAGAGCTCCCCAGCGTTGCCCGGGATTTAAATAAACTTTATCTATATTTATATATACAGGGTGCGGCATAAGTAACACCTTTTGTTTAACTGAATTAATTAATTAAATTGATTTGAATTAATCAATTAAATTAATTAATTAAATTAAACAAAGGGCGTTACTTATGCCGCACTCTGTAGATTAGTCAAAATTATTTTTCTAAATATTTGTTTTATTATCGTTTATTCTTTATATATTCTTGTTTTTGAGTTGTTTATTCTTATTCTCATTCTTATTCTTGTTCGTATTTGTTTCTCTTATTTGTCTTTTATTTGCTTTTTATTATGTTTTATTCTTTATCAATACTAGCAAATATATGCACCCTTCGGGTGCAAGTATTTAGGTTTTGATGCAATAAAATATTGTACCAAATTAGAAACTATTTAGAAAATGATAAACTGAGGGGGGTATAATCGAAAAATAGAACAGCTTTAAATCTAGCTCTTTCATCATTTTCCGTCACTCCCGTCTTTCATTTTTCCTAATTTATCTATTTAGTTAGATTATGAAGTATTTGATAAAATTACAGTTCTTTAGTTTTGTTTATGGATTTCGTTTAATATTTATCCCCGAGATTTTTGCTCAGATTCGTTGAGAGAAATCCAAACAATTAGAAATCAATAATATTAAGCATATATTTATTAAAATCAAATTCTTAAATATCAATATGCAAATTACCTTGTCATTCACACTGTAAACCGCTATTTTGTTG
>CM042152.1:33653403-33685903 GCA_023376005.1 Doryteuthis pealeii | reverse complement strand
TTTTGAAAGTTTGACTGTTGAACAAACAAGTTTAATAATAATAATTTGTATTTAGATTTTTCACACTGTTGTCCTAAACTTTAGTCTTATATACACAGCCTTTCGTTTTTATTTATTTTGTCATTGTCTAAACGAACTACAATCGTTAAATTACAGAAATACTGGGTGCTCGATGGTTAGTAGCTCATCAGTAGGTCAGTCTGTGTATTTTATCTACACATTATTTTCACACTGTATTTTCACACACACACATGATCTCTCTCTCTCTCTCTCTCTCTCTCTCTCTCTCTCTCTCTCTCTCCTCTCTCTCTCTCTCTCTCACACACACACACACACACGCACACACGCACACACAAATATATACATACGTATATATATATATATATATATATAATTAATGTTGATATTATGATTTCACACTCATAACTTCAAGTTTCTAACTTGAAGTTATGAGTGTGTTTCTAACTTGAAGTTATGAGTGTGAAATCATAATATCAACATTAATTATAAAACTGCTCTGCTTTATTAGCATTGAGCACCTTTCCATGCAAATACTTTTCTCATTTTTTCATTCACTATTCATTATATATTGTATATATATATATATATATATATATATATATATATGTAAGATAAAAATAAAAATAAAAATTTATAAAAATATAATCCATTTGGACCTTCTTTTTATAAAATATTTAATTTTCTCCCTTTGGACCTATAATAACACTTTATATATATATATATATATATATATATATATATATATATATATATATATAAAGTATACATGTATATATATGTGTGTATGAAAATATATATATGGGACGGGTACTCGCTTGGTTATTTCATTTTAGGAATGACCCCACCCCCTCTTCCAGGTATCAGGTACTTTTTACAAAATCACAATTTTTCCTTAAGGAAACCCCTCCTATTCGCACATATGTTCGCTACCTAAATCTTTGACTCAAGCCGACCTGGTTGCGGTGGGCTTCCAGCTCCTCTGCTAGAGATGCAGTTAGCGTATTCTAAGTTTTGACAGGGTGCATTTCGATAAGAGCTTGTAGGAAAAAGTGATGGTGGGGGGGAATAAATATGAAACGGGGGTCATCAAAGATACGTGTGGGAGGAATAAAAACCGAATCAGTTATATATACCCCAGCGTGAAACTGACAGTTGAAGATACGAGAGAATTTGAACTCGGTTCACTGGTTTTATTCCCTGGCTTGCTTTGAATACAACCTATCCGGTATCCCCTATCAGAAAGTTTGGCAACCCTGTCAGCTGGGGCTTTAGAATACACCGACTACAACTCTACAGACAGTTAAGACGCCCCCACCTCCGAGTGGGGGCCACCTGTTGTTGGTGTCTGATGGTCTTAATGTCCTGAGTATAATGCAAATTCTGGAGCTCTGGGGAATGTGGAGTGTCTCTTTATCACCAATACTCCCAAATTCACTCTGACTCGGAGTGGTAGTAACTGGTAGGGTCCCATCTATGGGTTGAATAGAAAAAAATTGAGTTTGAAAAAAAATGTTGAATACTCCTCAAGAAATAATAAAACAAAACTTCTTCGGCATAAAATAACCCAACAAGTATTGACATGTCGTAAAATCCAACCAACCAACCAACCACACCCAGGCCGGAAGAACACGCCTGATTTTGATTAGTCGATTTTGATTAGTCGATTTTGGGTCCAGTTACCTGGACCTTGCCAGAGAGCTGAAACATTTGCGGAACATGAAAATAACTGTGATACCAGTCATAGTTGGAGCCCGTTGAACTATTTCCCAGAAACTGGAAAAGAGACTTGGGGACTGGTGGTCATATTTATATTTAGTTTTAGTTTTTAGTCATGCCGTTTAGCTCAGTCGGTAGAGTGTCCGACTCGGAACCACAAGGTTCCTGGTTCAATACCGGCCCTCGCCAACTCAACCTACGAGTAGCACAGGAATATATGTGGTAAAGTAAGGAGCTGATGGTAGGTGTGTCAATCCACCTCAGACGTCAAAACAATCTCATTTGTCTAGCGCTAGTGAAAAGGGGATAGACTCCCTCGCTGTCTGGCTGATACCGACTATAGGCCACCCCGACGACTTTATATAGGCTAGAGCCATTGATCTTTTCTTGTTTAATCACCAGTCGTAACGATTGTAGGATCACAATTGATTGGTTATTTTGTTTAATGGCATATCAACCCTTGTGGGCTATTTAATGCTATACATTTTTGTACATATGACTTAAAAGCGAATAGTTTGTAAGTAGATATTTCTGTTTTCTTTGGTTTTATAAACAGGTAGAAATAATGTTCATTAACTTTAAATGTATTAATAAATTGTTTGAATTGATAAACTCGTGGTTGATACTCAGTCACCACCTTCTAGCAGCCATATGATAAAACTATCCAACCATACTCCCTCCAAGTATGGATAAATAATAGGGCGTACTAAACCTTGGTGAGGCAAACAGTCTAGGAGAAGGAAAACTCGAAATTCAACTTCGCGTAAGACATTGACCTTGTGTCACATCCTACTCAGGTGGAGAGGTTGGTAGATATACAAGGTGTCCAGAGAAAATTGACATAATTATGGGTAAATAATAGGGCGTACTGGGCGTACTGGGTTTCCCCGACGACTTTACTTTTTACTTTACTTTGTCATGCCGTAAAATCTAACCAACCAGCCAGCCAGCGAGCCAACCAACATACTGAATGAGATTTTTGTGGTTGTTGTGTAATGCAAGAAATGGGGAGGTCAGACATTGCGTGTAAATAGGTGGAATTATTCGCAGTTGGAAACAGGGAGAGAATTCCTTGCGACATTATTTTTTAGCAAAAGGTCACGTGTTTAGTCTTGTGCGATGATTCCAAAGGAAACATGACATATTCTTGGCCTTAACTTACGTATCTTGGCTCTTCACACACCTATACACTGTATTTGTGCACACATATTCGCACACAAACACACCTATTGTATATGTACGCCTCTCTAAATATGCATGTACTTTTTCATACGTTTATACGAAGACGTATATACTGTATATATATATAAATATATATATATATATATATAAACATACACACACACACACACACACACAATCACATTTAAATATTGGTGAGTCTGTGTATTTTATCTACACATTATTTTTACACTGTATTTGCACACATACATACACACACACGCTCTCTCTTTCTCTCTCTTTCTCTCTTTCTCTCTCTTTCTCTTTCTCTCACTCTCACATATATACATACAGACGTATATATATATATATATATATATATATATATATATATATATATATAATACTAATAATATTATTGTTACAGGGAAAATAAAGGGTCTACCATGGTTTCAATCAAATTGAAATGATTTCTTCAGGACCCTACCCTACGTTAACTAAGTCGATGTAATTCCTTAGTTAAATTAAAGACATTTTTCGGATAATAACGGTTGAACACTACGTTATTTTTCTCTCAATCTTTTTAGATTATTTACTGATGGCACTGCGACGGAAAGTTAAAGCGGCAATTGGATACTATATATTATATAATATATATATATATATATATATGTGTGTGTGTGTGTGTGTGTGTATGTGTGTGTATGTGTGTGTATGAAATATAAATGGAAAAATTAGATATGTCTTCATATATTCATATAACTTGATTATATATCAATACGGACACGTGTATCGATATGTATATATGAATATATATATATATATATATATATATGTGTGTGTGTGTGTGTGTGTGTGCTTGTGCGTGTGTTTGCGTGTGCATGTGTTGCGTGTAGGGGGTCTTCATGTGCATATATATATGACTTTTTCATACATTTATACGAACACGTGTATTACTATATATATATATATATATATATATATATATATATATATATATATATATATATATATTACATTATCTATCTATTGGTCTGTCTATTTATCTATATACACATTATTGTCATACTGTTGACAGATGTCAACTGTCACTATTTTCTTAAATGTGTTAGCTGTCGGGGGTTCTTTTTCAAGTCGTATATTTTTGTTTAGTAGGTCATACCATTTCAAAGTTAGACTTACTCCAAATTTTTATTTTTGACCAAAATCTTTCGTCAGCATTTTGAAGAAAAAAATACAATTCTTAAGAATTCTTTTATAAACCACCACTCTATATATGTATGTATGGAGTATGGGGTATTAGAATGGTTGGTTGGTTGGTTGGTGGGTTGGTTGCGTTTTACGGCATGTCAAACCTTATTGGGTTATTTTATGTCAAAGACGGTTCTGTTTTATTAATTCTTGATGGGTATTTAAATTTCTTTTCACTGAATTTCTTTTTTCCTATTTAACCCACAGGTACGAACACTCCGGATCAAGAGCTAGACCAAGGAGTGTCTGTGGTGTCTTTTAGTGTCTGTGGTGAAGAGCCACACCTACCATGAGCTCCTTACTTTACTGCACAGATGTTTGAGCTTCTCATACGCCGAGTTAGCGAGGGCCGGTATCGAAGCAGGAACCTTGTGATTACCAAGTAAGTAAAGTGGCCTAAAGTTGGTATCAGCCAGATAGCGATGGAGTCTATATCCTTTTCACAAGAGCTAGACCAAGGAGTGTCTGTGGTGTCTTTTAGTGTCTATGGTGGAACACCACACGTACCATGAGCTCCTTACTTTACCGCACAGATGCCTGAGCTACTCATACGCTGAGTTAGCGAGAGGACCTGAGTGTAATGGCAATGAAGGGGTACTCCAAACTCCTCTGAGCTCCAGTCGTTTTTTTATCCATAACTCTAAACCCTGCATTCTTTAGAATTGGTTTATAGCAAAAATTAATTTTAATCTCAGAAAAATATTTGTTTTGAGGCTATTCAAAATAACAGCAATTCAGAGTGCTTCAGGCTTGAACAGAGGTCTCTTCTGAAAATTTTGGTGGGTGAGAAGTGCAAACCTTATGAAATTTACGGAAGAATGTGTGCTGTGTACGAAGATTGTTTTAGTAAAAAGGATATTTACAAATGAGCTAAACATGGGTGTTCCCCTACGCGCCTGAGTCAAAAAGAAATTTTATTTAGTGGAAATATACTGACTCTCCGGTAAATAAAATTTCCAGTCTCGGCGGTCACTTATTGTCTTCTGGGATATGAAAGGACCCATCACTATTAATTTTCTTTAAAAAAAAAGGTATAACTGTAAGCAGTGCTTCCTATTGTCAACTACTTGGGCAAAATTTATTTTATTTGTTTAATGAACGTCGTATTTTATTTTTATTTTTCAGGTTACATTTTTTTTCTGTTTATTTGTTTTTTTGCGGGGGGAGGTCTTCTGGTTTACTCTTCAAAATACAAGGGATAAACTCTTCACGAACGAAAGAAAATAAATTTGAAGTAGCGGAGAATTTTGTTAATTTGGGAAACTAAAAAAAAAAATTTGAAAAAAAAAAACTAGCAGGACCTGTGGATATATCACTGTATGATAATTTATTTATTACAACGTTTGATATGTTTACTTAAGAGCTATTGTTAAAATAGTTCAATATGTAAAAAGTATAATAATCTTGATTTAACCCTCTCCCCTCAACCTTTTTTCTTTCCTTTTCTTCATCTTTTCAGATATCGCTTCTTCTTCTCTTTTTTCTTCTCCCCCTCCCATTTTCCTCTCCATTGAGAACAAGCCCAACAACTACAAGTGACAACCTTAATTTTAACAGACTTGAAGTGGTCAAATACAGGGTTAAATCTTGTCAATCAAATTCCATGTATTTTTCCTTAAATTTGTTAGTTTGATTAACTACACTACCGTACATAATTGATAGGTGACCTATCAATTATGTAACAATTACAGTATAGTTATCTTAATCTAATTCACCATATGTCTTTTTTCTCGGTATCAGCCAGACAGCGAGGGAGTATATCCCCTTTTCACAAGAGCTAGACCAAGGAGTTTCTGTGGTGTCTTTTAGTGTCCGTAGTGGAGCGGCACACCTATCATCAGCTCCTTACTTTACAGCACAGATGCCCGAGCTACTCATACGCTGAGTTAGCGAGGACCGGTATCGAAGCAGGAACCTTGTGATTACCAAGTAAGTAAAGTGGCCTAAAGTCGGTATAAGCCAGATAGCGATGGAGTTTATCCCCTTTTCACAAGAGCTAGACCAAGGAGTGTCTGTGGTGTCTTTTAGTGTCTGTGGTGGAGCACTACACCTACCATGAGCTCCTTACTTTACCGCAGAGATGCCTGAGCTACTCCTACGCTGAGTTAGCGTAGGCCGGTATCGAACCGGGAACCTTGTGATTACCTAGTTAAGTGCTCTACCGACTGAGCTAAACCGGGAGAGCTATAAATATGGCCTCCCAAGATATAAAACGTTGCACTTCACGAAACAAGAAAACCTTGAACGGATTAAAGAGACTTTTTAAAAATTCAACAGACGATTTCATTTTCACTTCTGTCAGAAAAGCTCTCTTGACAGAAGCTGTCATCTAACTGCTCACAAGACACGCGACCAGAGAACTTACAAAGAAAACGAGATTACGGAATGCTCTCTCATGATCAAGATAGATAAAAAAAAAAAAAATAAAAAAAATAAGTGGGGTACGTATGGTTAAATGCTGTGTCAATTCAGTTGCAAATATGATTTTTAGACCGTTAAATATGACATGTCGGAGGGATAAACATGTGTATTCTAATTTTTCCAAACGTTCATTGTCGTTACTTGTAGGTCAGTGGTTTGTGACGTCATCGTCTGGCTGGCAGGATGATTGCTGAATATGATACGTTAGCCACGCGACCACTTGAAATTCCACGCTGTTACTTTGTATTTTGTGACACTAAGAAAAAAAAACTATTAAACTTAAAAAAAAAAAAAGAAAAAAAAGAACGAAAAGGAATTTGAAGTAGCGGAGAATCTTGTTAATTTGTGAAACTAAAAAAAACAAAAAAAACATTGAAAAGAAAAAGGGTTTCATAATTTGCTTGAAGCATTGTGTTTATATTGGTTTGGTGGTTGGTTTTGAAGGCTATCACAATGCAAGTGTAAAGAAAAATAAGGTAACTATGTTTTTGTTTGTTAACCTGTAATTTTTATTATTCTTTTAATAATTCTGAATATTTCGAGACAAAAATCTCATCTACAGAAGATCTAGAACTAGCGGGACCTGTGAATACACTACAGCATGATAATTTGATTATTATAACGTTTGATACGTTTACTTAAGAGCTAATGCTAAAATAGTTCACTATGTAAAAAGTATAATAATCTTGATTTAACTCTCTCCCACTCTTTTTCTTTCTTTCCTTCTTTTAATCTTTTCATTATTTTCGATTGAAGCAGTTTAGCTTAATCGCCTCCGCCCACTCACCCCTCTCTATATTTTCTCCTACTCTCTTTTTTTCTTATTATATTTTTCTGGGTAGCATGTTTTTTTTTCTTTCCTTTCTTTCTTTATCATTAAAACGAAATGGTCCTTTATTTAGCTGAGGTGACGACACTCATTAGAAATGATAATTCGGCGGATAAGCATCACCAGATAATAAGGAATTACATTTTTGCATTTCATTTTGGACGATTTGAACGGTTTCATATTTAACCAGGGGATGTTTCAATATTATAACGGTCGTACAATTAAGGAACACGAATATTAATATTTATATATTACTTTTCTTCTCAGAGATTAGACCTTATGGACACCCACGTTGTAATGGTTATCCTCGTAGAAAATGGACCCAGCAACCTGAATTCAAATCCTGGACGAGGCTGTTTGCATTTACATAGCGCAGATACACTTGGTAAAGGTATGAAGTCAACTATCATCCTTCTATCTATGGGTAAATAGCATCTAAGACTAGACTCTTTAACCTTGGTTAGGAATCCAGTCTAGGAGAAGGAAATACTCTGAACTGAACTCGTACGGAGGGGTTTAAAGTGGCCGGTTTAGCTCAGTGGGTAGAGTGTGCCGACTTTAGGCCACCCCGACGACTTTATATAGACTAGGGCTTTTGATCTTTTCTTGTTTCATCACCAGTCGCACCGATTGTAGGACCACACGTAGTTATTTGGTTATTCGTTTAATGGCATATCAACCCTTGTTGGCTATTTAATAGCAGACATTTTTGTACATATGACTAAAAAGCGAATAGTTTGTAAGTAGATATTTCTATTTTCTTTGGTTTTATAAACAGGTAGAAATAATGTTCATTAACTTTAAATGAATCAATAAATTGTTTGAATTGATAAACTCGTGGTTGATACTCAGTCACCACTTTCTAGCACCCATATGATAAAACTATCCAACTATACTCCCTCCAAGTATGGGTAAATAATAGGGCGTACTAAACCTTGGTGAGGCAAACAGTCTAGGAGAAGGAAAACTCGAAATTCAACTTCGCGTAAGACATTGACCTTGTGTCACATCCTACTCAGGTGGAGAGGTTGGTAGATATACAAGGTGTCCAGAGAAAATTGACATCATTTGAAATGTGAATATCTAAGTAATTACAAGTCCTAAACAAAAGAAAATTGAATAGGCTTCATTTTGGATAATAAAAGATTTAGACAAGAGACTCAGATATTATAATCTATGATCGATTTCTCAAAGCCACACATTATTGTTTGTCTGGTTTTGAGAATATTCGAACACACACGATGTCTTTTCATTGCTATTCAATATTATCGTTACCACTGGGAAAAATTTAAACCTTAAACTCAGTTCTTACACACTTTGTTAAAATTTGAAATCATTTGAGCGAGAATTGCTATATTATTTGACTAAGTCAATTTTTCGGACACCCTTTCTAAAAATATAATCCATTTTGCGGACCTTCTTTTTTTATAAAATATTTAATTTTCGCCTGTTGGACCCATAATAACACTTATATATATATATATATATATATATATATATATATATATATATATATATATAATTGTAATGTAATATAATCCAAATGACTGGTGAGTAAGGGATGATTCTATTTGGAATTATCGAAATCTCACTGTATAACCATACTGTATGCTCTTGTAGGTGCAAACATATATTCATACAGGGATTTTTATAAATCCCTAATAGATGTATAATTATGTATAATTTATGTATAATAATCATTTTTTATAAATCCCTAAGAGATGTATGATTTATGTATAATAATCAATAAATTAATTATATACGGAGCAATATTTAACTTTTAAAAAAAATTAACAAAGCGTCATTCTGTTAAGACCAGAAACTCAAAATCAGTGTATCCTCGTCAGACAGGTTTTACAAAAAAAAAAAAAAAAAAAAAAAAAAAGAAAGAAAAAGAAAAACATTTTTGTAAAACTTGTCTGATGAGCGTAGACTCATTTTGAGCTTCTGGTCGAAATAAATATTATAATAGAATGGCGGTTTGTTAAGTTTTCTTTCTTTGAATATATAATATATATATATATATATATATTATATATATATCGTGGAATTCAGGCCAACGACTTAATTAGCATTATTTTGGATTTATATCACTACGTCTTGTAAGAAGGGCTCAAAGAATGGAGCTGATTAGCGGGGATATAATTTCACTTGAAAAAATTAACAATTCTTATCAGTCAGGTTTTATTATATAAGTATTCTTTTGTGTGAGTGGAATGTTTTTAAAAAAAGACATCATTGCAACCAAAGTAATTAACTCTACTGAAGAAATCGAGACGGCAAGTTTATCTACATATTCTAAAATTAGGAAATTTTTTTACCGTGTTTTATATATATTCAAAAGTGTTTCCATGATGTAGGTTTTACGAGAGAAGAAAAGAATAATTATTTCCTTCTTGTTTTAAGAAACAACAAAAAACAAGCAAAAAAAAAAAACTTTTCTTGCAAAACAAATTCTTCGTTATCAAGGGACTTGCTATTAGTTTTGTTTTGTCATCGCCAGAGATAGCTACTGGGACCGTGGCTCTAATTACTCCACGCACTTCAGAAGAATGGTTGTGTCACTCTCAGTACACAGAGGCTTTTGTTTAGCAGGCAGGGGAATCTCACACGAAAAAACAGAATAATAATCAGGACCACAGATTCCAAGCTAAGTGCCTAATCGGTGATATTTATTACCACATACGCGCACCTCTGCAGAGGGGTAAACCCCCCCCCCTCAATGGGGCCATCTGTTGGCCGTGGGTGGCGAGCCGTGATGATTAAGGATAGAGCCCAGGTGGCTGAGTATTTTATGACTTGCAATATTCCACTTGGGCCCTATCTAGGGCTGGACGGGAGGTCGGAGAAGTCCCCCTCCGATCAATCGGCTGGTTACGTCAAGCCCTAGCATCTATATGATTGCCCCAACCTTATTGCCCTTATGGCAAGTCCCAACCCTTTTTATCATATGGGTGCTAGAAGACGGTGGCTGATGATCTACATGTCCTGGGAATTACATTAAACTGTATCTGATGGTGAGGTTCTAATTTTGGAGGTTTGCGGAATGTGGAGCACCCCTTTATCACCATTGCTCCCTGATCCACTCTGACCCGGGGTGGTAGTACCTGTTAGGGTCCCACCTAATATATTTATCTAAAAAAATTAAGTATCCATTAAGAATTGATTTATTTCAAAACTTTA
The DNA here is from genome assembly GCA_023376005.1 of Doryteuthis pealeii. Lineage (NCBI taxonomy): Eukaryota > Metazoa > Mollusca > Cephalopoda > Myopsida > Loliginidae > Doryteuthis > Doryteuthis pealeii. The sequence goes on along the minus strand of CM042152.1, from coordinate 33,675,321 downwards.
TCGGCATTAAATGACCCACAGAGGTTGATATGCCGTAAACCAAACCAAACCAAACCACAACCACACACGCGGTCTTAGTGTCCTGGATATGACGTAAATTGAATTTAGTCGTGAAGTTCCAATTCTGGAGTTTCTCCCATGTCCGCTCAGTTGTAGTACCTGTTAGTGCCCCATTTATGGGTTAAATAGAAAATATTATCTGGTGTTCCTTATCCGTCGAATTATTATTTCTTATGAGTGTCGTCACCTCAGCTAAATAAAGGCCCATTTCGTTTTTATTATAAAGAAAGAAAGGAAAGAAAAATAACATCCTACACAGAAAGATTATAATAAAAAAAATAGAGTAGGGGGAAATAGAGAGAGGGATGTGTGAGCGGAGGCGGTAAAGATTTTTTAAAAACTTTTTTAAAAATTGATTCTAAAAAAATTGAATATTCATTAATAATGAATCAAACAAAATATCTTCAGCATGAAATAACCCAACAAGGAATGACATGCCGTAAATCCAAGCAAGCAACCAACCAAACAACTAACGAGCGTAATCTCAAAACCAAGCCGGTTCGGGCTGTAGAATAAACCGACTGTACCTCTACAGAAAATCCCCTCAAAATTTGAATTTTAACTTCAGTTTATCCATTGAATTCAGTTTTGAGACCAATAGATGAACTGAAGTTAAAATTCAAATTTACCAGATAAAATTTTGATACAGGGTTAGATGAAGTCAAAAGCCTAAAAAAATTCATTAAGTTAAGCATTTTTTAAATTAACACTATCTTTTTTAATACAAATAATAGAATTGATTATTTATTATTTAGATGTCATTATTGATGTTCGGTTATTTCCTAGTTGAGTAACATGAGTGACCCAGAAAAAACAGAACCCAAATTATTTATCTATCTTCCCATTAAACTAACCCTAACCCTAACACTAACCCTAAACCATAACCCTAACCCTAACCCAAACCCTTGTTGGACTTAAACTTTTAAAAAATAAGATTAAAATTAACATTTTTATTACAAAATTTGTGGGTTCTGTTTTTCTGGGTCTCTCTGTAATATTATGTTACTCAACTAGGGGGGTTAGGGTTAGGGTTTAAGGTTAGGGTTAGTTTAATGGGAAAATGAATAATTTGGGTTCTGTTTTTTCTTGTTTGGTTTGTTTGTTTTACGGCATATCAACCTCAGTGGGTCATTTAATGCCGATAAAGTTTTAAAATAAATCAATTCTTAATGGATAATACAATTTTTTATAAATACATTTTTCATTTAACCCATAGATGGGACCCTAACAGGTACTACCACTCCGGGTCAGAGTGGACCAGGGAGCAATGGTGATGAAGGGGTGCTCCACATTCCCCAAACCTCCAAAACTGGAACCTCACCATCAGATAGAGTTTAACGTCATTCCCAGGACATGTAGACATCTAATTGTTAGCCCTGTCGGTTGGGCTTTTAGAATAAACTCCACCTCAATGGGGCTATCCTGTTAACCGGATAAGGGTGGCGACATAATGTTTAAGGACCTGGGGCTGAGCAGTCCATGACATGCAACAATCCACTTTGGCCTTACATAGGCTAGACGGGCGTTCAGAGAGGCCTCATCCGTTCAATCGGCTCATTACGTCAAGCCCTAGCAAGTAAATGGTTGTCCAAGCATATTGCTCTTATGGCAAAACCAAAAACCCTTTTATCATATATGTGCTAGAAGGCGGTGACTGAGTGTCTTAATGTCCTGGGAATGACGTTTAACTTTATCTGATGGTGAGGTTCATGTTCTAGAGGTCTGGGGAATGTGGAGCACCACTTCATCACCATTGCACCCAGGTCCACTCCGACCTGTTAGGGTACCATCTATGGGTTAAACAGAAAATTTGTTTATTTAAAAAATTGAGTTTTAAAAATTTTCTTCCAAACTATCGCTACGAATCTTTCAAAATTTTGCCGCCATTAAATAACCCACCGAGGTTGGTATGCCGTTATAAAAAAGAAAGAAACGGAGTGTCTTGGTGTCCTAGGTAAGACGTTAAACTGTATCAAATGGTGAAAGAAATTGAATACCCAACAAAAATGAATAAAACAAAACGTCTTTGATATAAAATAACCCAACAAGGGTTGACATGCCGTAAAATCAACCAACCAACCAATCTATTGTTCCGTCAACTTCCAGACAGCAATTATTGCACATATCAACATGTGATATCACTGATTTAATCGAGTATACCACACACATCTATTGGTGAAAAATTAAAATAATCTATTATCGTTTCATATACTACTGTCAGAGTCTACTACGAGCTACCAGTATATACGAGAAATCACATTTTCATTATTTATTTATATTATATTAAATGTTTCTTTTTCTTTTTTTAATTCTTTTTTGTTTATTGTTTTAATCGCCTCGATAAACTTTGATCTTACGATTAATTGCATTACTTTATAACGGTGATTGTTAGCTACTTGATAGCTCTCTACTGGTTTGTACTCTTTACTCCATCCGCCCAAGGCGCTGCTGACTCCCATTACAGAGTGTCAAACATTAAGAGCCCGATGATATATAACATAAAGGTGGTAGATGAGGTGACACAAGTAGTAAATATTACGAAACGTTCGCAGTGTGTATATATTCTCAGCATCCGTTGCAGAGCAATCACAGGTTTCTATCCTCTTGCCAACGGTACACAATAGTCCTTTGAAATGTCTTATCGAGAAGTTTTACGATGTGAAGAAGCAATTAGGCAAGTCGGCTGTCTTAAACTTTTTTCTGACACTCTTCTTCTTCTTCTTCTTCTTCTTCTTCTTCTTCTTTTTATTATTATTATTATTTATGTTTTTACTTTGTTTTTTTGTTTTTGTTTTTTTTTTTTACTCTTTAATTACTACTACCACACTACCATCGCCTCTTCTTCTCCTCGTCATTTACTTTCTACGCAATTATCCGCATATTACTAGAGCCTGCTTTTATTTATCCTCTCCTCTCTTCCTCCTCCTCCTTCTCCAACTTCTCTTTAATTACTACTACCACCACCACCACGCTAGAACTTCTTCTTCTACGCAATTATCCCCATATTACTAGAGCCTACTCTTATTTCTTTTCCCCAAACTACTCCTTCACCACCGCCACTTCTTCTTCTTCTTCTTCTTCTTCTTCTTCTTTCTTTCTTTCTTTCTTTCTTTCTTTCTTTCTTTTTTCATTCTTACTTTCGTACGGGGAAGGAGTTGGCATTTAAAAAATTCGAATTTATCTTTTCAGCGCAGTAAGACGTACGTACACAGACGTTAGATCAGATGTTGTTTTTTTCCTTCCTCCTTTTCAAAACCCAACGTATTAAAACTGCCAAAATCTTAAAATGATTTATAACAATTAAACGATTAAAAAAAGTATCGTTATTTATTTATTTTATTTTTATTTTTTCTATTTTATTTTTCCTTCATTTTTATCTATTTGCCAAATATCTGACCACATCTGCTGGGTACTGTTTGCCATTGGATATGAACCCAAACGAATTTTGAATTTTCGTAGTATATATATTTACCAACCCCTCCGCACAAGCAGAATGTGACACAAGGTCATTTTCTTAAGTGGGGTTTAACAGGTTTGAATACAGAGTTTCCCTTCTCCTATACTGGTTACCTAGCCATGGTTAAAGAACCCAGTATGCCCTGCTATTATATATTATATGCCTATAGTTGGAGGAAGGATTGGATGTATACCTGACCCAGGGGTAGTAGCGCCATGTGAAATACTAACAGCTTCATCCAGGAATTGAACTCGGGTCGACGAGTCCATTTCCTACGACTCTAACAATTACACCACGCGACTCCATAACATACGTTTCGTAGTATAAGAACCTGTGTCAAAATTCGAGCTAGCTGAGTATTTATTTACTTCCCCCTCCGCAAAAAGTCAAGTTTTCAAAAACTGGTTTAAATTTCCTTCTCCTAGATTGGTTGACAACTATAAGATCTGTGGAGATGCGCTTAACATTACAGATGTTCAAATCATGAATGAGGTTGTTTACGTTTCAACCAAGCGCTAATGCCGTTGGAAAAAGCCCGAAACGATCTTTTCTATCCCCCCTCCAGTTTGTGGGTATATAGTAAGACAAAGTTCCTTAGCTTTATTTCGGCAACTCATCTAGGAGAAGAAAAACTCTGAAATCAACTACGCTTAAAAAAAATGATCTTGTGTCAAATATTGCCCGAGGTGGAAGGGGTGGGTAAATACAAACTGCAAGACACGTGAATATGTTTTTGTGCCCGTTGTATCAGCTGCCCATGATTATATTAATGCTTCTATTTAGGGAGGAGTGGAGGGTTCTAATTTAAAAGATTTAAAAAAGGAAAGTCGGCGGGGTGGTCAATTGTCGGTATCAACCGTACAGCGAGGGAATCTATTACATTTTCACAACCAGGGAGATTGTTTTGCGCCTGAGGTACAGCGCCATTTCTACCATCGGCTCCCAACTTCCCCACACAGATCCAAGTTGTGCTACTCATACGCAAAGTAGACGAGGGCTAGCATCGAACCCGAACCCTTCTGGATTCTAATTAGCATATCAAAATTATCTCCGTTACATCGAGAATTTTGGACGAGTAAGAAATCATGTTCAGAGTGAAGGGCGGACACGACAAAATTAAGATTCTCTTTCAAATTGGACTGGCAATCACATTATTCTCTAAGTTCGCGCATTCTAAGTGTATTGCTTTAATGAAAATCACACTATGATTTTTTCGGGGTTAATATTACATTAGGGTAGGTCGATTTTGGAACTGTAATCTCTCCTGTCTGGCAAAAGTTGCAAATCAACTTAAAGACTTACCACACAAATTATTTTTTCTTCAAAACTTTGCCTTTGTTTGAGGAAATAGATTTTAATCTTTTTAATGTGTTATCACTGTTACCGCTAAATTATTATGTAAAGCAGCATATCAGAGGTGTCTGTGGAGATGAAGGGTATATTTTCAATTTGAATTCTAGTTTTAATATTTTATTCGTTTCGTTTAAAATTAATATCTTTTCTGTTTTAAATATTGAAATTGCAAAATTTTCTACCCAATTTCTAGACTAGATATTGCAAATACGAGGACTTTTTGTGCATTTTAGTAGACGATCTTTGCTGCTATTTCCTCAAACAATAGTACAAGTACAAGATCTAATTTTCGAGATCAGTATTCATTATACAACACACAACTTTCGCTGTTTGAGAGAATTTGATATTTCAAAACAGTGAAAAATCAACATACCCTACTCTATATAACATATGTATATAACATGGTAATATATAAAAAAAATTGTAATCCTAATTCTAATCCGAGGCATTATTTCATGGAATTTCTGTTTAATCTGTGTTTAACAGATTTCGACATGGTAGCATAGATTAGTTTTTAGCAAAGGGTGAGGTGGACCCGGATCCAATATCAGTTTCTGTATAAGTGATCTAATTCAGATATCCAGTGAACCGTACTTTGACCTTGGTTCGTGGTATCCGATCCGAACCCAGACAAAGTTTTTTTTTTTTCCTGGACATATTTCAACTACTATTTCAAACCTTCTGGTGATGAGTTTAAACATATCAACATTTTGAAGCGTTTGAAATCCGTAGTTGTAATTTTATCTTGATTTCCATTCATCAAAAAATCACTGGACTGGCGAGAGATTTCTGCGCTTTTGGCTAAGCTAGGTTAATTTCAATTTAAAAAACAAACAACAAAAAACAAAAAACAACAAACAAACAAAAAAAAACAAATCCTGTGTTATTTTTCTTTCGGTACACGTGTACTTTTCGGCATTTTCCGTATTGAAGGAAGACTAGCAGGACCTGTGGATATACCATAGTATGATAATTTAATCCTTACAACGTTTAAATGTTTACTTAAGAGCTATTGCATATAGTTCAATATGTAAAAAGTATAATAATCTTGATTTAACTCTCTCTCTCTCTCTCTCTCTCTCTCTCTCTCTCTCTCTCTCTCTCTCTCTCTCTCTCTCTCTCTCTCTCTCTTCATTCTTTATTTCCTTTTTATGTTTTCATTATGTTCGATTGAAATAGAACTGCATTATCGCTTCCGCGCGCTCATCTCCTTTATATATTTCCCCTACTCTCTTTCTTTCTTTTTCTTTCTTACTAATAAAAAAGGAATGGTCCATTATTTAGCAGCGGCGACGAGACTTACAAGAAATAAAAATTCGTTACATAAGCAACACCAGATAATCAGGATTTACATTATTGAATTTTATCTTGGACGATTTGAATGGTCTCCTTTTTTAACCAGAGAGGTAACAGTTGTAAAATTAAGGAATACTAGTATTAATATATAGATGATGATAATAGCATAATTATTAAAGGTGTGACACAGAGAATAAACTTGTGAATAGGGTTTAGTTCCAGTTAACTTCGTATTATATCCCGAATCAACACAATCCAATTCAGCATTAAATCTAGAAAGGGCAAATTCCAAATAGCCAAATCCAAATAGTAAATCCAACATGGGAATTTATTTATCATTTCAAAAATTCAGACAACTAATACCGAAGAGAAATTGACCTTGTGTCATATCCTACTCGTTTGTGGTGGTGGTGGTGGTATATATATATATATATATATATATATATATATATATATATTATATAATATAAGTGGTGGGGACAAGAAAAATGAAAATGAATCCGGCAGTATGATGAAGATGATATTATTAAGAGTGAAAAATAGGAAAATGAGGATGATTTATTGATTTTTGGTAAAATATTCCGACACTGAGTATTTCGATTAATGGATCCCCTGCATTTGAACATATTTGAAATAAATACATATACTGAATACATATTTCTTTTAAACATGTTTTAATACTGTGGATTTATTAATCGAAACACTCAGTGTCGGAACATTTTACCGAATATCAATAAATCATCCTCATTTTGTTAAATTTCACTCCCACTCATTTTTCAACATTATATATATATATATATATATATATATGTGTGTGTGTGTGTGGTGTGTGTGTGTGTGTGTGTGTGTGTGTTGTATAAACTTTGTTCTTGTGAACGTTGTTTTGGGTTATTTTGAAGCATTGGAAAAAAAGAACAAAAACAACAAAAAACAGAATTTTAATATTCCACTGTTGTTCTGTCCCTGTTCGATCAATTCCGATATTTCGGGTGAACCTTCATATATATATATATATATATATATATATTTGGGAGAATATGTGCTTAATTGAAGTCGTACCTAATTTTGAAAGTTAATTAATTAATAATTAATTAATTAGGCGGACATACCTATTTAAATGTAAGGCTAAACAAATCGAGAAAAATCAATCTCTGTATGTACATTTCGGCCTATTAGGCCTCATCAGCAGAGCTATAGATAGAAAGACCTGCGTAATTCGAAACCCGATTGTCAAGCTGACAGGCGAGTATCACAACCTCTACACCAACCGGACTTTCTTAGATTTTTCGTTTTGTTTAGAAGTAGGTTCCTATTCCTCTTATAGTGACTTCTTTACACGAGAATATGAGAAGTAAATACACACGCGGTGTGTTTATGATATGGCTTTATTTAGCCGACAATTTTTGGGAGAATATGTGCTTAATTCAAGTCGTACCTAATTTTGAAAGTTAATTAATTAATTACTTCTCATATATATATATATATATATATATATATATATATATATATATATATATATATATATATATTATGAACATGCTCTGTATCCGAAATTGGAGCAAATACTCTCAAACTACCCCGTAGTGATTTTTGTCCCAGGTTTAATTATCATAATACCATCTGATAATTTAAAGATAATATTGAGAATTATGCCTGCAAGGAAACAAGAAGAAAAAAATAGGTTTGGGGTAGCATCAAAAGTATGCTATAGCTCTTCCACCCACATGTCAAGGACACCCCACAATCAGTGTTGGTTACCCAAGCAAAGACATGTGCGCGACCCAATTCAACGTCTTCTGGGTGAATAAGGTGTGTCAATAAGTCACGCTATCTTCATACAAAGGGCAGTATATATCATTTGTGGTCCAAGAACCACAAAGACAGTCACCGACCGGTACAGGAGGCAGTCAAAGTTAAGGTATGCACATTAGGGTAGGTTGATCTATGCGAAAGTTGTGTATTTGTATACTGAATACTGATACCAAAAATTAGATCTTTAACTTGCACCTTTGTTTGAGGAAATAGCATTAAAGATCGTCTACTAAAATGCACTAGAAATCCTCGTTTTCGCAAAATTTAGCCTTTAGAAAACGAAGATTAATGTATTTCAGTGGACATTTTTTATGCTATTTCCCCAAATAATGGTACAAGTAAAGATCTAATTTTTGGTATCAGTATCCAGTATAATAACACAATATATTGCATAATGGACAATTTGATATTTTAAAAAAGTGAAAAGATCGATTTACCTAATGCATATGTATGCTGAAAAGTGGGGTCCCCTAAAAAATATTGTGATATTGTAAAAAGTATCTGGTACCTCTAAAGGGGGCGACTTCATTCCTGAAATGAGGTAACCAAGCGATTACAGGGTACTTTTGTAATTTGACCATTCTAGTTTGTTTTGACAATAACAAATAAAATTATTCTAATCAATTATTATTCTGATAACTCCATTGTAATATATTAGATTTCCATATGCCAAGGTTGAACGAGCTGTATATCTTTATCAAATAGTAAAATGACTTGAGTTAGACGGGTTAGCTCAGTCGGTAGAGCGTTCGGCTAGAAACCATGAGGTTCCTAGTGCGATACTGGTCCTCGCCAACTCAGCGTATGAGTAGCGCAGGGATCTATGCAGTAAAGTAAGGAGCTGATGGTAGGTGTGGCGCTACACCTCACACGCCAAAACAATCTCCTTGGTCTAGAGCTGACTGGCTGATACCGACTTTAGACCGCCCCGACGACTTTACTTTTTACTAGTAAAGTTAAAGTTAATAGAAACAATGACATGCATTTAAATAAATTGAAATAGTTTATTATAGATTATTTTATTTATTATCTAGGTATATAAATGAATTATTTATATTATATTTTCTTGCTCAGTCGGTAGAGCGTTCGGCTAGAAACCACAAGGTTCCTAGTTCGATTCCGGCCCTCGCTAACTCAGCGTTATGAGTAGCACAGGGATCTCTGCGGTAAAGTAAGGAGCTGATGTTAGGTGTGGCGTTCCACCTCATATGCAAAAACAATCTACTTGGTCTAGCGCTAGTGAAAAGGGGATAGACTCCCTCGCTGATTGGCTGATACCGACATTAGGCCGCCCCGACGACTTTACTTTTTTACATACATGTAGATAATAAATGTTATACTTAAGTATTAGGTACCAGGTACTTTTCACAATAACACATTTTCTCATTAAGGGAGCCCCCCCCTTTTCGGCATATATGTCTTTTACCTAAACTTTGACTCCACCCCCACCCCTGACTAAGATAGTATCGGACAGGCAGTCACCGACCGGCACAGATCAGCTCTCACGAAAGGCCAACAACGTTTGTCTCTCAATGAAAAGATTGGACATATTAACAGTTATAACCTAAGTACTTGTGTGTTGCCCTTGCGCCCCCCCCCCGCCCCGGCAATACAACATATTTTTGTTGTTTGTTATTGGGTCCTTCTCGGTTTTCTATTTGCATTGGGTAAACATAATCAACAAAAGCGAAGGTCTATTTAAACACGCACGCATTCCTAAAATATGTGTTTCTTTTTGTGTTGGGGTTAGGTACCAGTAACATTGACAATAGAAAAGAGAAAGATAAGTAAACGTCTTTATTAGGAATAGGAGACTAATGGCTTTGACTAATATATATATATATATATATATATATATATATATATATATATATATATAATATTATCCTATAACACCCTCTAGTTAAAAATGAGGTTGTCCAAATTGTTCAAGATGCAATGCAAAAATGTAAATCCAGATTATCTGGTGTTGCTTAATCGCCGATTTCTTATTTGTCCCATTTTATCTCACCCAACACTGGGACGCATGGATACGATTTTACTGTGTCCTTTTAGATTTTTGCGCGTCAGGAACGCAGGAAGTGTACCTATCAGCATCTCTACTTATCTGTCCTGATGAAGATTTTCGGTCTGAGGAATCTCGCCGTAGTTAGCAGATTTCGCAGATTATTACTACTGAGTTTAAGTCTTTAATATTTTCTGTTTGCATTTCCCAGAGCGCTGATACCTGTGGGAAAGGTATGCATCACACTATTCTCCCTTAATATATGGGTAAATAGAAGAGCAGACTGCGCTCTTTAAACTTGGTATGGTAACCAGTCTAGAAGAAAAGTTTCAAAGCTTATAAATCCCTCTTGTCAATGATAATATATATTTACCAACCCCTCCACACGAGCAGGATGTTACGGAAGGTCAATTTCTTAAGCGGAGTTCAACAGGTTTGAATTCAGAGTTTTCCTTGCCTAACCAAGGTTAACGAGCACAGTCTGCCCTACTATTTATCTATAGCTGTAGGGAGATAGGTTTCATACCTTTCCCAATGGTATTAGCGCTAAGTGAAGTGCAATTACCACATCCAGGATTTGAACTCGGGGCAACAAGTCCATTTCCTATAACTTTAACCATTACAGCGCGCGCTTCCAGTCAGTGCTAATATACGACTGCATACTTGGATTCTAACGAAACGATCAATAAGCTAGATGAGAAGTGTACAAAGAAGTTACGTGCTGAACAAATCCTGGTGCAGCATTTCCCAAAAGAGTAAATGTACGGCCACTTGCCTCCTATCATACAAACCATTCGGGTTCGACGAATCCAGAATCCGCATAGAGCTGATTTTAGGTTTTTGCTGGTCGGCCTATTTTGATGTGTCCATGTGTAGGCGTCCATAAAAGAACGTCGCTTTTGAGTTCGTCCTTGCTTCTCCAACAGTGTCCATGTTCATCTCCCTTGGATGGTTTGTGTAATAGGAGGCAGGTGACTGTACAACTGTTTTCTAGTGGGATGTTGCTTACAAAATTTGTTCTAGACATCACGCAGCACCTTTGTATAGCGTCTATCTAACTCTACAAGAGCTTCGTTAGGGTCCATGTGGTGCAGCACTACAGTAGCAATGATACGATTACGACTTTGAAGAATCCTCGCTTCATTTTATCAGTGGGATCAGATTTCCACATAGACAATCGCAATTAGCGTGTTAAATAGTGAATTAAGTAAATGGTAGGAAAAGCACCTCTAGATTAAAGCTAAAAGCAGCCAGCCAAGAAGACGTACTTCTGAAGTGGAAAGACCACTCTAAGGAACTGCTGAGAAGCCCCACTAAAATCATTGAATATTAACAGTATACAGTAAATATTTCTGTGTGCACGGCTGTGTGTGTGAGTGTTAGACAGAGACAGACAGAGAGAGACAGACAGACAGACAGATGTGAAGAGAAACAAATAGTCAGGCATAAACAGAGATAGACAGAAAGAGAGAGAGAGACAGACAGATAGACAGAGAGAGAGAGAAACAGAGAGACAGAGAAAGAGTGAGAGAGACAGACAGAGGGTGAGAGATAGACAGAGACAGAGAGAGAAAGAGACAGAGAGACAGAGAAAGAAAGAGATATAGACAGAGAGAGACAGACAGACAGAGACACAGAGAAGAGACAGAGAGACAGAGAAAGAGAGACAGACAGACAGACAGACAGAGAGTCAGAGACAGAGAGAGAAAGAGACAGAGAAAGAGAGAGAGAGGCAGACAGACAGAGAGACAGAGCGAGAAAGAGACAGAGAAAGAGAGAGAGACAGAGACAGAGAGGGAAAGAGAAAGAGAGACAGAGAAAGAGAGAGAGAGAGAGCGACAGAGACAGAGAGAGAAAGAGACAGAGAGACAGAGAGAGAAAGAGACAGAGAGAGAGAGAGAGAAGAAAAAAGCGGATAGAATGAGACCTTACTTAAGATCTCTTATCCTAAATTTATGTGATACTAACATACATTTAATTTACAACTTAAACGTTTATTACGCTATCCACTTATAATACGCTTATTGCTTTCTTTAATGACAATTAACCTAGACTCTGTTATCATAGTCTAGGTTTATATATATATATATATATATATATATATATATATATATATATATATATTGTCATTAAAAAAAGTAATAATCTTACAAAGCTTTGTTTATGACTTGCGTGTATAAACATCCTTGCGACTCTTGATATTTTTATAAGTCTTCAGCCGTAGTATAATGGTGAACAAGCTATCCTTGTAGATATATCTATCTATACATATATAAAGGACAGTTGTGTGTATGTCCGGAGGAAACTATGAAAATATAACAATTAACGACAAAGTAAATACATATACACATTCATTATCACTTGAACTTGCTTTTTGTGCAAAAATAATGAAGATTTTATTTATATTTGGGAAGATATTTAAATATTGAAATTTAAATAGTAACATAAGGAAAATTCATCAGCACGTTATTTATTTATTTATTCATTTATTTTTTGCATGTTTTTTGTTTTGTTTTGTTTTGGGTTTTTTTTTTTTTTTGGGGGGAGGGTCTTTTTGTTTTTGGCTTTGAAACATAATATTGATTGATTGAATTAATCCCCTAATTTATATCTTATTTCTAAAAAATTGAAAACTATTGAATTAAAATTTCTTACTATATTGTTATATATTTACGTGGGGATTGTTATGGTTCATCCAGCGAGGACCCAATTCTCGATAAATAATAAAATATCTGTGAGACTATCTTTTTAAAAGTCCATTCTCTATTCAGGCGACGCCGAGTAGCCACTTCTAGTTGCTACTAAACAGGGATTTCTCAGAGGATGCCCCATTCTTGCATCCCGTCCTTATCGGCTGGGTCTGCATAATACCACCGACTGCACATCTGCAGACCCGCTCACCAATAGGACCACCTTTTGGGCCGTGAGTAGCGACCTGTGATGCTTAAGGACGGAACACTGGTGGCTGAGCAATCCATAATACGCAACACTCTACTTTGGTCCTTACTTGGGCTAGAACGAGCGGTCGAAGAGGCTCCCTTCGATCAATCAGCTGGTTACGTCAAGCCCTAGCAGCAATCGTATGACAAGACCCTCAGCCCTTTTAATACTTAAATGGGTGACTATATAAGCAACTGCAGGCACTGTAAGCAACCTGATATCAAAATGACTTGATTAGGCATTAAATGACCCGGAAAGGTTGATATACCGTAAAACAAACCAACCAACTTTGTATTAATTATTATTAAACATTAAACCTACCATTGGAGAATGAAACTTAAAATACAACAAAAATAGAACAGGTTGTGCTGACCCACCTTAAACTAGGCCACACTCACATCCCCCATCATTATTTACAAGAGGGCACAGAATCCCCAATATGCTCTACATGCCAAGAGAGATTTACAGTGAAACATATACTGCTAGAGTGAGTAGATTTTTATCTAGTGCGAACAAAATACTACCAAGCAAGTAATTTGAAAAAACTTTTCACAAAAATAAGACCCTCCAGGATTTTACATTTCCTAAAAGAAGTGGGATTGTACTAAACAAATATGAGTAATTGAACAATAGTCAAAATCTATACATAAATACATTTGTTTTCTACCAAAACTTGGTCGGTATTAAATGACCCACCGAGGCTGATATGCCGTAAAACAAACCAAATCAAACCAAACCGAACCATATATTCTTCCGTCACCGTCTGGTTAAACTCCTGCCCAATTCCTTCGCACAAGTGAGAGGGTAGAATTGATGTGCTCAAACCTTTTTCGTTCCCTCTCTCTTTCTTAACTTTCGTTCGTTATTGTGGACATCAGATCCAGTAAGAATAGCTAATTTTTCTGACAGTGTTTATATTGAAGAGACATGATACAAGTCTATTAAGATTAGCTTAATTTCCAAACTGTTTATCCCTTTTAAGTAGTTATTTGTACATAAATGCGTGTTTGTATACGAAATGTTTCGGGGTTTGTGAGGGGGTACGCGAGTTTTTCAATAACTATTAAGGCTAAACTAGTCGGTTTAGCTCAGTCGGTAGGACATCCGCGCAGTTAATAGAGGTTCCTGGTTCGATACCGATCCCCCGCCACCTCAGCGCATGAACAGATAGATGAACAAGCTGAAATAGATAGATAGATAGATAGATACGAACAGACTGACATGGATAGATAGATAGATGAACAGACGGAGATAGATAGATAGATAGATAGATAGATAGATAGATGAACAAGCTAAAATAGATAGATAGATATATAGATAGATAGATGAACATGCTAATATATATATATATATATATATATATATATAGATAGATAGATAGATAGATAGATAGATGAACAAGCTGAAATAGATAGATAGATCTAAACAGACAGAGATAGATATGAACAGACTCTGATTGATAGATAGATAGATAGATAGATAGATACGAACAGACTGACATGGATAGATAGATAGATAGATAGATAGATAGATAGATAGATAGATAAGTTGAGATAGATAGATAGATAGATAAGCTGAGATAGATATATAGATAGATAGATGAACAAGCTGAAATAGATAGATAGATAGATAAGCTGAGATAGATAGATAGATAGATAGATAAGCTAGATAGATAGATAGATGAACAAGCTGAGATAGATAGATAGATAGATATATCTGAACAGACTGACATAGATAGATAGATAGATAGATAGATAGATGAATAAGCTGACATAGATAGATAGATAGATAGATAGATAGGAACATATTGAGATAGATCGATTGACAGAGGAGGAGGAGTAAAAGGTAAAGAAAGAGAAGCAAATATGTGGGGAGAGTGATTACTTCCGGTCTGATCTTTTGGTCGTCGATCCTTCATAATGTTGGATTACAGTTTCATGCTGAGGCGCCGTAAATTATGATTTCTCACGCATTATTCCTCGAAAAATCACCAGTACCCCCCCCCCCCCACACACACACCATCATATCAGCCATGAAATGTAGCCCACCCTTCAACAGAGGGTGAAACAGACAAGAAACGTTTCATCTGTGCCATTATACGACACCTCTCCATAAATATTGTGTCACTGGTTTTAACACGAAGAGACCTACTAAATGTATCCGATTACATCTTATTATAATGGAGATTCGGTGTCTGCCTGTCTGTATCCGAAACTACGTCACTGCCTACGTCACAATACATTCAGAAATGCTATCAATGAGTATGTAATTTATACTCAAAATCATTAATGCATAGAATAAATCGTATTTTTGAACGATGTCTCTATGAAAATCTGAGTTAGATTTGCCTCAAAACAGCCCATGTTATTAATGCGTTTAAAATCCTGCAATGTGTCTCATATATCACTAAGAAATAAAGGTTTACATAATATATGGGTGGTTGATTTGCATACTGGTTTTAACAAAACTGGGTTTAATAAATGATTACTTGGTGTTATTGATCTCTAATATTATTGTTTTATTCTCCAACGTATTAAAACTGTCTGCCCCTGTTAGAAAGGATTAACTTCACTTGCCGCCAGGGTTTTGTCACTAGGTGACACTACTAGCTGTGTATTTAAACTCTGCAGGGGAATACCCCATCTCTCTCTCTCTCTCTCTCTCTCTCTCTCTCTCTCTCTCTCTCTCTCTCTCTCTCTCTCTCTCTCTTCTTGGTCTAGCATCCACAGAATATGGACTAGACGCGTGGTGTTATTAGTACGCTTAGAATCCTGCAATGTGTCTTATATATCACTAAGAAATAAAGGTTTACATAATATATGGTGTGGTTGATTTGCATACTGGTTTTAACAAAACTGGGTTTAATAAATGATTACTTGGTGTTATTGATCTCTAATATTATTGTATTATTCTCATCGTATTATAATCAGCCATCTGAATGATTTTATATAGAAAACAATCAAAATGCAATTAAATAAGTGTAATCGTTTTATATGCGTTCTTATTAATTCTGTTAGTCTTTCGAACTTAATAGATTTCATTAAATTAAAACATAAATACTTATGCCTGGTTGATGGCGCATACTCTTGCTAGTTAAATTAAAACACAGTGAAATTGGTTAGCAAACTTTATTAGCAAATCATTACTAGTGAGTTTGAGTCTCACTGAGTGCTCCATTTATGCGGCCTTCGGTCACAACAAACCAAATCTTAGAACGAGGGTCATCCCAAAAGTAAGGTAGCCTGGGGACACAGGGAAACTTTTCGTGAGGTTATTGTCAACACTGTTTTGTTTTTGTGAATGCGATACATCTGCCCCTGCGCGTGTCTCACTGCCACGGTCAGTCTTGCCTGGACAATCGCTCCCAGTTGAAGCTACCGCCCTGTGTGAAATACGCGTAGTTATTCGGTTTTAGAACGCAAAAGGCATTAAACCGATTGAAATTGATCGTCAATTAACGGAGGTGTATGGCGATTCATACATGGATGTCAGAGACGTTCACAAGGGATATAGGGAGTTTACAATCTGGACGAGGTTCAACGCTTCCTCATCAACAAGGCTGTCAGCTGGTATGACATAGGTATGCAAAAACTACTTTGCATGACACAAGGTTAATCTCTTAAGCGGGGTTTTAGCAGGTTTGAATTCAGTGTTTTCCTTCTCCTAGACTAGTTGCTATACTAAGGTTAAAGAGCCCAGTCCACTCTACTATATACCCAAAGCTGGAGGAGAATAGTTGAATGAATATTTTCCAAGAGTATTAGTACTTTGAAAAAGAAAACAGCTTCGTAGGATTTGAACTCGAGTCGACGATTCCATTTCCTATGACTATAACCATTACACCACGCACCTACCACTCTCTTTAAATATAGAATAAAATGTGATTTTATCGATGTGTATTGGCTACACATGCTAGTTTTATTTCAATGTAATGAGAAGTTCCGTTGTTATGGTAACACGAGACATTATGTAAATAGACAAAAAAGGAAAGAAAGGAAGAAAGAAAGAAAGAAAGAGGGAAAAAAGAAAGGAAAGAAGAAAGGAGGAAAGAAAGAAGAAACGAAAGAAAGAAGAAAGAAAGAAAAAGGAAAAAAGGAAGAAAAGAAAGAAAGAAGAAAATGAAAGAAAGAAGAAAGAAAAAAAACGAAAAAAGAAAGAAAGGAAGGAAGAAAGAAGAAAAAAGAAGAAAGCAGGAAGAAAGAAATACGAAAGAAAAGAAGAAAGAGGAAAGAAAAGAAAGAAAGAAAGAAAGAAAGAAAGAAAGGAAAAGAAGAAAGAAAGAAAGAAACAAAGATCCATCAGTCCTTATTTTTTCCTCTTGTTTTTTCCATTTCTTTGGTATTCGTTTTACATCCCCATTCTTATTTCCCTGAGTCACGTGGTGTTCTTTCTCTCTTTATTATTATTTTTCATTCTTGCTTCTCTTTTTCTCTGTATTGCTATTTTTATTCTCTCTCCTCTCTGTTTCTTATTATTTTTCATTCAATGCTTTCTTTCTTTCCATAATACAATTTCTTATTCTTTCTTCTTTTTCTTACTTTATTACTATTTTTCATTCTCTCTTCCTATCTTTTCTCTCCACTTCTCTTTTCTTTCTTTCAATTTTTTTTCTTTCTCTCTTTCTTTCTATTTTTCATTCTCTTTCTTTTTATTACTTTTTTTATTCTTTCTTTTCTTTCTCCTTTTTACGATTTTTTCATTCTCGCTTTTTTTCTTTCTTTATTTCTATTTTTCATCCTATCTCCCTTTCTATTTTTCATTCACTCTTTCATTCTCTATTATTTATATTTTTCATTATATCTTACCTTTCTCTATTTTTGCTATTCTTTCTCTCTCTCTCTCTCTCTCTCTCTCTCTCTCTCTCTCTCTCTCTCTCTCTCTCTCTTTCCAATCTTTTTTTTCTTTCTTTCTTCTGTTTACTCGCATAATACCCAATGTTACCATAACAACGGCATTTCCTATTACTCTGTAGCGAAACCAGATTGTATGGGACACGAAACACTCACACACACACACACACACACACACACATACACACACACACACACACACATACAGAGTCACATTATATTCTACATCTAAGTAGATTATTGTTATTTACTAAGCTTTACGTGTAGGTTAGTCACTCGAAGGAATTATCATCTAAACAGCGGAGTTTGTCGCCAACATTTTATCATTGCCCTCTTGCTTGGGGCGGTCAGTCTGCAAATCAAGATAAAAACGTTTAAAACGGGGGAACGAATTGTGTGGCCATTTTTAGGCTGAAGGTGAGAGCAGTTTTACAGTGGAGATCCCTTGTGGGATAAAGTTTGATCCATGTTAAAGAATCGTATAATCCTTGTCAGTTAGTCTGCACATCCCGCGAGCAAATTGAGCGACAGTCCACCAACGCCTTTGAATAATAAACCAACCACATATTCGAGCGTTTTGATTGGCCGATTCAGACCACGCCGTCTAGAAGAGTTGTGATCCTCAGCACACCTTATATTCAAAACTATAAGACACCATGCTGGTTGATAGGTGGGGACCCGTGATGCTTAAGGATAAAACCCTGGTAGCTGAGCGGTCCATGACATGCAACACCCCACTTTGGCCCTTCCTTGGGCTAGACGGATGATCGGAGAGGCTACAAACTACCAATCGACTGTTCATGTCAGGCCCAAGCACCTGTAGGATTGTATAGACCTTATTGCCTTGAAAACAAACCCCAATCTTTTTTAACATATACGTACTAGAAGGCGGTGACTGAGAGTCTTAGTGTCCTGGGTATTACGCTAAACTGCACCTAATGTTAAGGTACCAATTCTGGAGCTCCTGAGAGTATGGAGTACTCCTACGCCGACCCGGAGTTTAATATATATCAAGGTCACATCTATAGGTTAAATAAATAAAAAAAATTACTTTAAAAAATGTGTTTTAAAAATTGAATACCCAACAAGAATGAAATAAAAAACGTCTACGGTATAAAATAACCCAAGAATTGACATGCCATAAAATTTTGTGAACTGGGGAACACACAAGACTTGCTGGTTGGTTGGTTGGTTGGATTTTATGGTATTTCAGCCCATTTGGGTCATTTTATGCCAAAGACATTTTGTTTTATTCATTCTTTATGGGTACTCATTTTTTAAACTCATTTTTAACACATTTTTAACTTCATTTTATATAAATCATATACACACACACACACACATATATATATATATATAAATCATATACATACATACACATATATATATATAAATCATATACATACACACACACACATATATATAAATCATATACATACACACACACATATATATATAAATCATATACATACACACACACATATATATATAAATCATATACATACACACACATATATATATATATATATATATATATATAAATCATTGACATACATACACACGCATATATATATAAATAATATACATACATACACACACATTTATGGAATCCTAACAGGTATTATCACTTCGGGCAAGACAAAATGAAACAGAACCGTAATAAATAAGAATTAAAAAATCTTTCTTGTCGACTGTTAGCGCTATTTTGTTAGAAAACAAAAACTTGAAATGGTGTAAATTCTTAACTAATATCCGCTCTTAAAGTAGGGGTACTATTTAACCCATAACTATGGGGAGGAGGGGGTTAATATCTTTCCCAGGGGTAAAAGTC
Source organism: Doryteuthis pealeii (assembly GCA_023376005.1). Classification (NCBI taxonomy): domain Eukaryota; kingdom Metazoa; phylum Mollusca; class Cephalopoda; order Myopsida; family Loliginidae; genus Doryteuthis; species Doryteuthis pealeii. Next base: position 33,655,717 of record CM042152.1, on the reverse strand, counting down.
CAAAAGAGAGCGTGATAGTGCAACTGGGCTTCGAACTTGCTTACTACAATATACCAATCGAGTACTTTTTCCACTGCTCTACATGGACTCTTCCAAATAGGTAACATCTATCAGCATCTAAATACAATATTAGAAAATACAGTTTTTTATGAACTTAGAATAATCCAGTTTCCTGTCAAGAATGTTCAAAAAAGTCATTTATAATATGAAATAATACAAATGCTAGGGTTTTTTTTGTTTTCTTTATACATAGCTGGGCGATGAGGGTTTTCATACCTTTCCCAAGAGTATTAGTCCAAAAGTGACCATAATAGAGTGACTTGAGTTTAAACTTGCTTCCTACAATGCTGCAATTCCAGCAGGCTTTTCACTGCTCTATATGATTAAATACCAGCATCTAAAAAAAATTCTTACGTTTTAAAATAGTTTTTATGAATTTAAAAGAAAAATCAGTTTTTCTGTCTAACATTTTCAAAAAAGTAATTTTACAAAAGAAATTTACTGGAAGGATGAAGAGGTTCATACCTTTCCCAAGGGTATTAGTCCAAAAGTGAGCTTATTAGTGCAACTTGAATTCGATCTCGCTCCCAACAATGTCGCAATTGCAGCACGTTTTCCACTGCTCTATATGAATAGATATGCAGGCGCGTGGTCTAATGGTTAGAGTCGTAGGAAATGGACTCGTTGACTCGAGTTCAATTCCTGGACGAAGCTGTTTGCATTTCACATGACATTAATACCCTTGGGAAAGGTATGAATCCAATTCTCCCACCAGCTATGAGCAAATAGCAGGGTAGACTGAGCTCTTTAACCATGGCTAGGTAACCAGTCTAGGAGAAGGAAAACTGAATTCAAACCTATTAAAGTCCGCTTAAGAAATTGACCTTGTGTCACATTCTGCTCGTGCGGATTGGTTGGTAAATATATATATGAATAGATATCGGTAACTAAATACTAAAATTTACTTTTTAAAAAATACAGTTTTTATGAATTTAAAAAATTCGTTTTTTTTTTGGTATTTTTTTTTTGTGTGGGGTCATGAATATTTTAAAGTAATTTTTAAGTAGATATCAGCATCTAAATACAAATCTTACTTTAAAAAAATACAGCTTTTATGAATTTAAAAAATCCGTTTTTTGTTTTTTTTTTTTTTTTTGCAATAATTTTTGCAATAATATTTTTGCAATAATTTTTAAAAGTAATTTTTAAATAGATATCAGTATCTAAATACAAATCTTACTTTTAAAAAATACAGCTTTTATGAATTAAAAAATTCGGTTTCTGTTTTTTTTCTTCTTTTCAAAACAGTTATTCTCTAATATAAAACCATACAAATACTTCTTTTAGTTTTGTCTTTCTATTTAGGTTTTAAACAAATGGATACTATACATCATTGTCTCTAAAAGAGTATAGCACTTGCCAAAACTTCTGCGTTAACCATTCTTAAATCAAGCTTGCTAGGAAGATGAATTAGTCTTACCAGTGCCAAAAAAAATGGAAAGGTATTATTTACCCAATCCCTTCACCACTGTCAGGAGACGAGACAAGGTCAATTTCTAAGTGGAGTACTACTGGCTGGAATTCAGACTAGTTGCCGTCATCATCATTATCATCACTAGCAAACATATGTATTAACAAGTATTTACGTTTTAATGTAATAAGATAATATATTACATTAGAAAGGCTAATGAAACTGAATAACTATGCAGATAAAAAAAAAAGATTTGAAAAAGAGGAAGGTGTATACTCTTCCATCACTCATGTCTTTCATTGCTAAAATCCTGAAATTTTGAATTCCCAAGTTTTAATTACTGCGATTGCTTACTAGGGTAGGTTGATTTTTCAGTTTTTAAAAATATCAAATTCACTCAAACAGCGAAAATTGTGTATTGGCATAATGAGTACTGATACAAAAAACTAGATTTCGTACTTGCACCATTGTTTGTGGAAATAGCATCTAAGATCGTCTACTGAATTGCACCAAAGATTCTTGTTTTCGCCACATTTAGCCTAGAAATTGGTTAGAAAATTTAGCAATTTCAGTATTTAAAATAGAGAAGGTTGTCATTTTAAACGAAACGAATAAAATAGTATGACTAGAAGTCAAATTCAGAATATGCCCCCACCACCACTAACACATGTGATTTGGTGCTTTTTACCTAATAAGTAAGCTGTAACAGTGATAACATTTTAAAAGATTGAAAGATATTTCCCCAAACGAAGGCAAATATTTGAATAAAGATATTCTGTGTGGTAATTCTTTATGTTAACTTGCAAATATATGAACCCTCCGGGTGCAAGTATTTAAGTTTTA
>CM042152.1:33615903-33648403 GCA_023376005.1 Doryteuthis pealeii | reverse complement strand
TTCTTCTCTTCTTCTTCCTTCTCTACTTCTCTCCTTCTCGTTCATTTTCTTTTTTCTTCTTCTCCTTTTTGCTTTCGTTATTCTTCTTCCTTTTCTTCTTCTTTTCCTATTCGTCTTCTTGTTTTCTTCTTCTTCTTCTTCTTTCCTTCTTCTTTTTCTTTTTTCGTTTTTCTTTCTCTTCTATTCTTCTTCTATTTCTTTTTCTTCTTTTTTTCTTCTCTTCCACTTCTTTTCCTTCTTTTTCTCTTTTAGTCCTTTCTTCTTCTTTCTTTTTTTTTTTTCTTCTTCTTCTCTTCTTTTTTTCTTCTCTTCCACTTCTTTCTTCTTCTTAGTCCTTCTTCTTTCTTCTTTTCTTTTCTTTCTTTTTCTTCTATTTCTTTCTCTTCTTGTTCGTCCTTCTTCATGTTTTGTTCTTGTCTTGTTCTTGTTCTTTCTCTTCTTCTTTCTTCTTCTTCTTCTTCTTCTTCTTCTTCTTCTTCTCTAGTTTTCTTTTCCTTTTTTCTTTTATTTTCTGTGGCCTCCGCTGTCATATATAATGATGTATGAATCACTTTGTCTCTACCACATGCACTTATTCAGCTCACTCAAACACGTCAGCTTTTGCCTTTAGCTGTGTCTGTCCGTATGAGCACATTTATGTCTATGGTGATTTCCTTTCTGTGAACCGAATGCTACAGAGACTTGCCAGTATGGCCGACAGTTACAAGAGAGGGTTAAAAACGGACAGTTCTCAGATCTGAGCAGTAGCAAAAATTCACTTCTCCAATGTAGAATCAAGAAGAAGAAAAAAGAAAAAAGAAAAAAAAGAATACAATGTTTATCTAAAACATTTATGCTATTTATCCTCCAATTATTTTATGACTAAAAAAGATTTGTACATTACTGTTGTTAATTTGATATATGTAGACAATGTATTTATTTGCTTAAATAGTGACGAAGAATTAATTGTTATAAATATCGTACATTATTCAATTATTTTCTGATTAAAAAAAAATTTGTATATTGCTGGTTTTATTTTGATATAATATGTAGACAATGCATTTATTTGGTTAAATAGTGGCCCAAAATCAAATTATAATAAATATTGTAAAAGTCGTCGGGGCGGTCTAATGTCGGTATCAGCCAGACAGCAAGGGAGTCTATCCCCTTTTCATTAGCGCCAGACCAAGGAGATTGTTTTTGCATCAGAGGTGAAGCTCCACACCTACCATCAGCTCCTTACTTTACCGCACAGATCCTTGTGCTACTCATACGCTGAGTTGGCGAGGGCCGGTATCGATCTAGGAACCTTGTGGTTTCTAGCCGAACGCTTACCGACTGAGCTAACCCGGCCCTTAAAAATATTACATTATTCAGTCATTTTCTGATTTTAAAAATATTTGTACATTACTGGTTTTAATTTCATATATGTAGAAAATGCATTTATTTGGTTAAGTATTGGCCAAAAATCGAATTGTAATGAATATTATACATTATTCAATTATTTTCTGATAAAAAAAACTTTTATACTTTACTGGTTTTAATATGTCTATTAATCAACTTATTCTACCGACAAAAGTTTTTTAGATAATCTTATTTCCTATGCATTACATAAAAAATAGATTATTAAAGAAATGTAAATATCGGTCCATTCAATAGGAAATAAATAAATAAACAATCATTGGAAAAGAAAATTGAATAAATTGTTTTTCTTTTTTTATATGTATGTATTTCTTGTTCTTGTTCTTGTTCTTTCTTGTTCTTCTTGTTCTTGTTCTTGTTCTTTTTCTTCTTCTTCTTCTCTAGTTTTTCTTTTCTTTTTTCTTTTCTTTTCTTTTGTGGCCTCCGCTGTCATATATAATATTCATTCATTTATTAACTCTTTGAATGTTTGATCCTTCAGGGATTATTATTATCCCTCGGGAATTATAACTACTTGTATAGAAAATACAAAGTGACTTTATACACCCACCAGCCCACACATAAACACTTAGGTGAAAACGTATTAAAACACAAACAATAATTGCTATGAGTTTCATGCAAAGGAGAGACCATCAAGTTATAGTAATAACTAACATACGGGAGTCGATAGCCGTTGCTTAACAGCCTTATTGTTCTAATATCTCTTTAATGTTTATTTATTTTCTAACTTGTTTTAATTCACTTTTTACATTAGTAGTACAAGCAAAGATATGTGCCATCATTTGCAATTATTTCAGTTTTAATCAATATATATATATATATATATATATATATATATGTTTTAAAAGCGAATGGGTTAAAAATCCTTCGACTATAGTTTCACGCAGTGTAGCGAATCCTCAGAGACTCCCTGGGTATTCGCTACACTGCGTGAAATTATAGTCTTTACTACATTCTGTCGATTTGCTCCTATCCTCTCTCTCTCTCTCTCTCTCTCTCTCTCTCTCTATCTCTCTCTTCTAAAGGAGATATATTTTCGCCGTGCATTGAGCTCAGTTCATCAGTCGTTTATTTGATTTCAATAAACGACTGATGAAGTCGGGCTCAATGCACGGCGAAATATATCTCCTACATATACGTGTCTGGTTTTGTTCCTTTGTCCATATTTCTCCCTCTAATCTTACTACATTCTGCCGGATTTGCTCCTATTCTCCTATCCTCATATATATTATATATATATATATATATAATATATATATATATATATATATATAGAGAGAGAGAAACCCATATAAAAAGATTACACTTATTTTTTTATATATAAAATATATAAAATTATATCATTCAATATGTCCGAGGATACAACAATGATATTAGAGATCAATAACACCACGTAATTTCTTTATTAAAATCTATTTTGCCAAAACCAGTATCCAATTAGCCACAATAGTTAATATGTAAAGCTTTATTTCGTAGTGATATATAATACACATAGCTGGATTTTAAACGCACTAATAACATAGGTTGTTTTGACGGCAAAGCTAACTTCATAGAGACACCATTAATAGATAAAATGCTAATTAAATTAAATAAATTATTAATAATCATTGAGAATATAACATGACTAACTAAGGGAATTGTAATGTCGGTAGTTTTGATTACAGATTAACATAGAAATTTGCATTTAAAATGCATATAACAGTTGTAACCTAAGACGTCGATCAAAATCGACTAGTAGATCAATATTATTTGAATGATTTTTTATTTACCCGCAAGCCATTCAAATTTTTTATTTTTAAGTTAGCCTATTATTTCTTCCTGAATATGCAACGCTGGTTGACTCCATTCAGTGCAAGTCGTTGGCTGAGGGTCTTGGTGACCTGGGTATGACGTTAAACTATCTGATGGTGAGGTTTCAATTCTGGGGCTTTAGGGAATGAGGAGTACCTCTTCATCACCATTACTCCCAGATCCACCCTGACCTAGAAGTGGTAGTACCTGTAAGGGTCTAATTTATGTGTTAAATAGAAAAAACAGTTTTAAAAAAAATGGATTTAAAGATAAAAATTGAGTTTAAAATAATAAAATTGAGTACCCATGAAGAATGAATAAAACAAAATTTCTTTGGCATAAAATAACCCAACAAGGTTGACATGCCGTAAAATCTTACCAACCAATCTTAAGAATTTGTCCTTGTGACACATCCTACTCGTACGGCGGGTAGGTAATTTTTTTAAAAAGTTTTTAGTAAAATTTTCTATTTTGGTTTTCGTTTGGTCGAAAAAAAACGTTGGAGTTCTCTTCGTAGAACGAAGAAAAGTCAAACTTATTTACCCCTTAAAATACTGTTTGTCACATCCGGTTTAACATTCTTAAATTGTGCCAGTTAAAAAAGAAAAGTGGGTAGAGACACAGGTGTACATTTTCCAGAACCAGTTGGGTCGTGCTTAAATGGAAGTGAAGTTAATTATCTCCTTCCCCCCACGTGATGAAGTATGTGGCACAAGTTGATACAGAACATGACACAAGATCGGTTGTCTACGAGGCAATTAGAAAAGCTTTGAACGCAGCACGCAGGGTATTAACCTACCCCCACTAAGTCTTTTTCGGGAGTGCAAAGATAAAAAAAAATATCAGTTGCAACTTTTGGAAATGCATAAAATAATTGAAGTTTTCATGAGACTATTTGATAAATTATTGACTAAGCTCTACGTTTGGGTTTATAGGAATGCTTGTTGGGGGGGGGGCAAGGAATATATTTAGTCAAATCTTCATTCACCAAGGACTAATATTAGCTCAGTCGGTAGAGCACTCGCCTCGGTAATCGCAAGATTCCGGGTTCGATACTGGTCACCCTCAATTCAGCGCATGAGTAGTCCAAGTTGGGTAATCTGATCTGCGCAGTAAAGTGGGAGCTGACGGTAAGTTTGGCGCTCCACCTCAGCAAAAATGAAATAATCTCCTGGTCTAGCGCTAGCGAAAGATGGATCGACTCCTTCGCTGTCCCGTAAAATTATGTTGACTGTTCTTTGAGCCACTTCACTACAGATTTCACTTCCTCGTCATTGGAATAATGTTTGCCTCTCAAACCTTCTTTGATGAGATCGAAGAGATGATAGTCTGAGGCAAACAGTATTACAGTGACGAGGAAGTGAAATCTGTAGTGAAGTGGCCCCAAAGAACAGTCAACATAATTTTATGGGATACATGCGTTCAAAATCAATGGAACAATGCTATTGAGAGAAACGGTGACTATATGGAGAAGTAGGGATGTTATCCACATAGGAATTCACGTTCAATGTAATATAAAATGTGTCATAATATCCCTAAACATTTTTAAGAGTAGTCTAATCTCCTTTGCGATTGACTAGGAACTGTTTTTTACTGAGTGAAGCACTACACCTACTTCATCTTTCCAGGGGTTTTACCCGGTCAGATCAAGCTCTTTGGTTTAAATTGAGACCAGTATATAGACTGAATTAACAGAGAGAAAGACTCAGATCCAAATTCAGTATAAATATGAGTTTGTGCCATTCCACTTATAGCCAATGTTAAAGAAAAATTTATAAACCACAATGTGAACATTTCTTTTAAAAATAACCAATTGAAGCGTATCTAAATTCTTGAATTCTCATAAGCAAGACTAGCAATATTTATATAGTGTATGCTTCATATTTATATAATTCTTTATATCTTTTGTCTTATCCTGTTCTAAAGAAAATGGTATTACACCTTCGTATTTCCTATCAAGATCGGATGCCGAGTCTCATTTACGTTACAGTACTTGTGATAATTTTAAGCCTGTAGGTGAAAGCGGTTTTACAATGGAGATCCATTGTGGCATAAAGTCTGATCCTTTCTTGAAGTAGAAAGATGTATATCAGTTTTAATCCTTGTCAGCTGATCCGTGTAAAAGAATTGTATAATCCTCATCATTTCTCCGTGCTTAGAGAGTTTGTATAATCCTCGTCAGTTTGTCTGTACATCTGGGCAGCAGTTATAGGACAATTTATCAACGTCTTTACATAGTAAATTAAATATATGTTTGGGCGTTTTGATTGGCTGATTCGACCAACGCTGTTTTATCTAAATATAAGTTGTAATCTTCAGCACATCTTATATCCAAAATATAATTGTGATCTCAGCACACATTGTACCTAAAAATAATCCAACAACTCTATATCCGCATACCTGACTAATCTTTGATATGATACTACAACTGGGCATTTGGGGCTGGTGGTAATGATGCTTTGATCCCGAAACCATGCCTGAACCCAGATTAGTCATTGCATGATTTTATTTATGATGTCTCGAAGTAAATAAGTTTTTAATGAAAAGTACCTCATAACAAATAAAAATAGCCCTTACACCTGTATTCGAGCACTTTATTTTTTTCTCCAGAACAAAATAACTATATAATATTATATATATATATATATATATATATATATATGTGTGTGTGTGTGTGTGTGTGGTGTATATATATATATATATATATCGTTATATATGTTATATATGTGTGTATATATATAATATGTATATATTTGTGTTGATTGTGTATGTATGTGCATATATATATATATATATACTTTATGTATGTATGTGCATATATATATATATATATATATATATATATAATATATATATATATATATATGTATGTGTGTGTATGTGTTTGAATGTATGTGTAGTGATATCTATACGTATGTATATATATATTACATATATATATATATATATTTGTATGTGTGTGTTGTGTGTGTGTGTGTGTTGTGTGTGTGTGTTGATGGCAACACCCGTGAGAAAAAATATCTCGAGTCCAAGAAATTACACACCAATTTTTCACAGGAATGGTATAAATGGTATTTCTATTTTTGACAAAATTTGAATATTTCACATGTTAATCGAGTAAACAACTGATTTGCAGGTCAATAAAAATGTAAATTCAAAACGTAAATTAATATTTTCTTACTCTGTGCGTGTGTGAACATAGTTTACATTGATGAATGTGTGTGTGTGTTGAGTATATGTGTATTTTAAGTGTGTGAACGTGTACGGACATATATCAATATATCATTTCTCAGAATTTTTTAGATGAGGCAAGGTAATTTGTATTATTTGGATTATTCTGACTATTTTCCCCATCTTTGTTATTATCTGCACAACGTTTCGGCCGATGTGTGCTTCGTCTTTCTTCAGGTAGTTGGAATCTTCTTTTAGAACTCGGGAAAATTCTGGTCGCAATCGGGAGCCTTCACGGAACTTCGAACCGAACCCTTTATTCAATCCACGAGGGTAGACTGTTCTCATTCCGTTAACCATAATTGAGTACAAGTGTTAAGCTGTGTTAAGTATTCTATGTTATTATTACCCTTGGCAAGATAACTGTCACTTAGAACTGTATTAATCCAACGCCTATATCCACTACACCATGTTTCCAATGGGCACATCGGACGAAACGTTGTGCAGATAACTATAAAGATGAGGACAATAGACCGAATAATTCAAATAATACAAATTAAAATATCATTAAGAAACACAGACACCCCCCAACAAAAAAGAAATGATGGCTGGAATAAAAGTTGATGTTTGTTTTTGTTTGGTTGTTTGGTTGGTTGGTTGGCTGGATTTAATTGCATGTCAACTCTTGTTGGGTTATTTTATGACGAAGACGTTTTGTTTTATTTATTTTTGTTGGGTATTCAATTCTTAAAAAACTCAATTAAAAAAAGTTTTTAAACCAATTTTTTCTATTTAACCAACAGATGGGATCCTAACAGGTACCGCCATTCCGTGTCAGGGTGGATCTGGGAGTATTGGTGATGAAGAGGTACTCCACACTCCCCAGATCTCAAGAATTGAAACCACCATTAGATACAGTTTAACATCATACCCATGACAATAAGCCACCGTCTTCTTGTACGTATATGATAAAAAGGGTTGAGGGTTGCCATAAAAGAAATAGGGTTGCGGCAATCATATAGATAAGGGAGTTTTAACTCCAGTCGCACTTCTGGAAAAGTCCCTGCAACTATAGTAGCACCACTGGGTTTTTTCAATGATATCTTTGGCATTAAATAACACAAGAAGTTTGATATCCCATTAAAACAGGGATCCCCAAACTTTTTTCACGGTGGATCGGATAATTAAAAAAAATAACGAGCGCGGGCTGGATAACTGAAAAAATAACAAGCGCAGGCCACATTATTATTGTATTCAATACTTGCTAGCCAGAACGAAATATCTGAGAAAATGATGTAAAAAAAACTTTATCGTTCCATGTTATATTCATGGATGAGTGGCGTAAGATGCACAAAAACAAATTTAACCAACATATTTATCTTAAAAACATTATCAAAGAACGCAACATTAGCAGAAAGGTTAGTGTGATTTGTAAAATTGTAGTTTGCCTTTCAAGATATCGTCAATATTTGGATTGAAATTGCTACATCCAATAAAGAGAATTACTTTCAAAAGTTTATCAGTGAATTTCGTTCGATGGGTTGATTCCGTAATCAAGTCCATGACGATTTAGTAAGCTTAACATGATATTTAGATTTAAATGGTATCAGAACGTCTCGCATTCCGTACGTTTCAACAAACAAATTCAAGTACTGTTGGCGGGCCTGATAAAATGCCTTCGCGGTGACTCCTGCATTAAACAAAAAAACCTAATAAACCTCCCTGTCAGCTGTGACAGTAAAATACAATGATTGCACTTCTTCAGAGGCGTAAAATTCCTCCAATGGGGCCACCCTTTGGCAGTGGGTGGCGACCCGTGATGTTTAAGGACGGAATCCTGGTGGCTACGCAGGCCATGACATGCAACACTCCATTTTGGCCCTTACTTAGGCTAGACAGGTGATCGAAGATAATCGGATAGACATGTCAAGCCTAGTATCTATATAATTATTCCAACCGTATTGCGCTTATGGCAAACCCCCAACCCTTTTCATCATATATTTATTTACCAACCCCTCCGCACGAGCAGGATGTGACACAAGTTCAATTTCTTAAGCAGAGTTCAACAGATTTGAATTCAGAGTTTTCCTTCTACTATACTGGTTGCTTAACTAAGGTTAAAATGCCCAATTTGCCCTACTATTTATCCCTAGCTGGAGAGAGAGTAGGATTCATACCTTTCCAAAGGTATTAGCGCTAAGTGAAAATGCAATTACCACATCCAGGATTTGAACTCTGTGCGACGAATCCATTTCCCATGACTTTAACCATTACACCTCGCGCTTCCCTTTTTATCATATATATGTTAGGTGACTGTGTCATATTGTCCTGGGCATGACCTTAAACTGCATTTAACGGTAAAGTTTCAATTCTGGAGCTGTGAGGAGTGTGGATTACCTCTTCAACGCCATTACCCCCAGGTCCACCTGACCCGGAGTGGTGTCTTCTTTATTGTTATTTGTACAACGTTTCAATAGTCTGAATAATCCGAATTATACTAATTACTAATAAAATTCATAAATAATAAAAAACTGAGTTTGAAAAATAAAAATTGTAAAAACCCGTCAAGAATTAAAATAAAACATCTTCGGCATAAAATAACCCAATGGGTTGGCATGCCGTAAAGTTATGCCAACCAACCAACAAGTTTACAAAATTAGTGTAATTTTTCGCACACTTTTCGGCTTACTTGTAGTCATTAACTTACCAATAGGGTTTAGAAGTGCCGAATCATTTGGAAGAAGAACGATAGACGGGGATAGTTAAACGCACTCGCTTGAAGACTAATTACATATAAATTTTCTCTACATAATTAATTTATGTATTAAAATGATTGATGGCCAAAAATATGCAACATTCTGTCAGCAGGGCTTAGAATAGGCCGAGTGTATCTAATGCAGAGGGGTAAGACCACCCCCCAAAAAAGGATGTCCTGGCTATGACACTAAACTGCCTTGGATGGTGAGGCTCCCGTTTGGGAAGGTGTGGAGAACACCTTCATTACTTTTACTCAGATCCATTTTAATCCGGAGGTTCTAGTTGGTTAGTTGGTTGGTTGAATTTTACGGCATGTCAACTCTTGTTGGATTATTTTATACCGAAAATGTTTTGTTTTATTCATTCTCGATGGGTATTCAATGTTTTATTCATTTAAACTCAATTTGTTTTAAATACAATTTTTTAAATTCTTTTTTCTATTTAACCCATAGATGAAACCCTAACAGGTACTACCACTTCAGGTCAGAGGTGACCTGGGAGTAATGGTGATTAAGGGTACTCCACACTCCCCAAAGCTCAAGAATTGAACTGCATTAGATGCAGTACAACATCATACCCAGGACACTAAGACCTCAGCCAACGCCTTAGTATATACAAGGTGTGTCAAAAAATTATCACGATTTTTTGTACTTTTTGACACAATTTGTATTCTGAAAAAAATAAAGTTCCATTCATTCTTCATTTCTATCTTGGTAAATATAGCTTAAAACTTGGTACTTTTTGACACACCTTATTAAAAAAGTGAAAAAATTAATGAATGGAACGTTATTTTTTCAGAATACAAGGTGTATCAAAAAGTACAAAAAATCTCGATACTCTTTTGACACACCTTGTATATGATAAGAAGCATTGAGTACTTGCCATAAGGGCAATAAGGTCGGGACAATCATATAAGTGCTATGGCTTGGCATGACCAGCTGATTGATCGTAGGGCCAAAGTGGAATGTCGCATGTCATGGACTGCTCACCCACCAGAATTCCGTCCTTAAACATCACGGATCTCCACCTACGGATAACAGGTGGCCCATTTGGGGGTGTTACCCCTGGGCAGAAGTGCAGTCAGTGTATTCAACAGCCTCAGCCGACAGGGTGGATACAGAATGGTAGTACTTGATAGGATCCCATTTACGATTTAAATAGATTATTCGTATTCAACAGTATTTCGGACTGTGTGAAAAGAAAAAAAAAATTAAGAAACAAACTGCACCAAAAATCTAAGAATAAATGTACAATGAATGTGATTCCATAACCTCTAACCATAAAATAACCCTAGATGGGTTGACATGCTGTTAAATACAATCAAAGGGTTGTTTGTACACCAATTGTTAGTGGTATTTCATGACAATGCTGATACACGCAGTTTAATAATGCTTATGCGATAGTAGTAGGATTTGGAAACTTATTACTCCATAAACCCCAAATGGGGTAGATGGGGCTCTTTAGTATTAGTCGGCAATTCTATTAGGACAAGGAAAAGACCTCATTCAAAGGAAAGTCTAGGGAAGTAAACCCCAAAATCAAATCCGGAGCTGGAGTCCCAAAGTTGTTGAACTTCAGCGCTATCCAATATAGTAATACAACATAGCAGGTATTTAAAAAGGTATTTTTAAGTCCAAAGTGATGTTATTTATTTAAATTAATACTATATATGTATATATGCCGTATTAAAATGAAAATGTTGAATAATCTAGTGTATTAATCTATATCTCTATTTTTATTCCCCAAATAATGGGTTCTAGCATGAAGATACATAACATTTAAGTGCGGAATCAGAATGAACATACAATTTTACATAGAATGCAAAGTTTATCAAAATTACTCCAAAATAAAGAAATGGTGAAGAAATTACTAAATTTCTTGTTTTGAATTAGTCCGTGACACTATCGTTGCCAAATTGCATTGTTTTTCTTTGGTTTGTCTTTTTGTTTTGTTTTTGTTTTTTTGCCTTGTCTTTAGACAACAACGACAGTGTGGAAAGGAGGCACTTGCTACTTGGATGATAGCTCATCCTCCATATCAACCCGCCCAGGTTACGTGCTTCCACGTAGCCTTGTGCAGCATATACGTGTGTGTGTGTGTGTGTGTGTGTGTGTGTGTGTGTGTTGAAAAGATAATTGGAAGAAAAATACATAAACCTTAGTATGGATAAAATGTATTATTGTTATTTGTGAACACGTGTTTTGAAAAAGATATTTGCTTACACAAACAGTATTCTATTTTTACACAAAATAAAATGAAATAGTAGAAAACAAAATATCAAGCACGTAACCAAAAGGTCATATTCAGGACAGAGTGTTTTGATTTTTAAAAAAAGAGTAATAAAAACGGGTAAACCATTTCTTTAAAATCAGCACATGATTAGCACAGCTTGGATCTGTGCGGTAAAGTAAGGAGCTGATGGTAGGTGTAGTGCTTCATCTCAAACGCAAAAACAATCTCCCCGATCTAGCGCTAGTGAAAAAAGGATAGATTCCTCGATGTCCAACTGATACCTACTATGGTATAATCCATCGGCTTTATTTACTTTACTGTTCTTCTACGAGGATGTCTTTGGCCTTACATAATGTAATATGCCTTTAAATTGTTGCAAGTCGAGCATCAGAGTTAACAGAAAAATAATATGAAGAAACCCAACGAGTTTTAAAGATAGCAGAAAAGGTTTAATAGCAAAGATACAAGGTGAACAGAGTAATTAGAGGTTGAATTAATAAGTCACGTGAGACCTCGTTGTTTCTCTCATTCGATGTTTTTTTTTTGGTCAAATATTGTTTATAGGGAAAAACAGACGATTCCATACTCATTGTTTAGACATAAACAAAGAGACCTAACCAAACAAAAGAACCAAAGTAAGAAAATAACATAAACAAAAGAGCTTCTTTTACATTACGTTGGAGAATCAAGATGTATGCAAAATCCCCACTCATATTTAGGGACTTTTCCAAATAACATCAGCAGGCACTTCCGGCATATGGGAAAATCAGAAACGAGTTCAGAAAAACATTTGAGAATTTAAAATCTTTTGCAACTGTCACGAATCAGTTGCTAATTTGATTTTCTGCCAGAAGGAACACAACAAGCAAGGATATCTACTGAGGCTACATCCTTTTCTACCTAGGATTTCAAAGAATACAACAGACTTTCTGCTACACGGAACTACACTGTTTTTCTACCTAGGATTTCAGGGAATACAACAGACTTTCTGCTACACGGAACTACACTGGTTTTCTACCTAGGATTTCAGGAATACAACAGACTTTCTACACGGAACTACACTGGTTTTCTACCTAGGATTTCAGGAATACAACAGACTTTCTGCTACACGGAACTACACTGGTTTTCTACCTAGGATTTCAGGGAATACAACAGACTTTCTGCTACACGGAACTACACTGGTTTTCTACCTAGGATTTCAGGAATACAACAGACTTTCTGCTACACGGAACTACACTGGTTTTCTACCTAGGATTACAAGGAATACAACAGACTTTCTGCTACACGGAACTACACTGGTTTTCTACCTAGGATTTCACGGAATACAACATACTTTCTGCTACACGGAGCTGCACGGGTTTTCTACCTAGGATTACAAGGAATACAACAGACTTTCTGCTACACGGAACTACACTGGTTTTCTACCTAGGATTTCAAGGAATACAACAGACTTTCTGCTACACGGAACTACACTGGTTTTCTACCTAGGATTTCAAGGAATACAACAGACTTTCTGCTTCACGGAACTACATTTTTTTCTACCTAGGATTTTAAGGAATACAACAGTTACTTTCTGCTACACTCTTTTCAACCACTGAATTTACCAACAGTTGAACTAAACGCCAAAGATGGCGACCAGAATCATAACGTCTTCTACATCACCTCTCTTTTACTTTGTTTTTGGTCTTATATAGAAATAGGGATCCCCATCTCGGAACTGAGACCTTCTGTGTATATATATTTCTGGTACCGGCTTCCCGGCTTTTTAGGGTTAATGTTAAACTAGAACAAGTCGAAATAGATACAGCTGACCGTATTATTTAGGGTTATTGCGATCTATAAATACACGATCTATATCTTTCTGTTATTGTGTGTAGCGGCGTAAGATAGCTATGTTTTTGCTAAGCCGGTCGACCCAAGACGTAAACGGTCCCTCAACCCCAGCAGATGTGGGTGCTGCTACTAAGATTCCCTATCTCATTAATCATAACAACAACATGTCAGCTGCATCCACGAAGAAATATTTTCATTTTCACCGCTATTTCCTCCCAATGTAATCATGGCATTAGAAAACCCGGTTCCTTCCCTAATGTCAACATGGAATTCAAAGCGCTTGTCAAAAAAGCTCAACTTTCACCTCGCCAAAAAAGAAAGATGACGTAACCAACCACGTGACCTTTAAAATAGTGCGGCATGCAAAACACCACAGCCCTATCGGGTAGGACTTGTGAATATACCGACTAAACCTCTGCAGAGGGGTAAGACACCCCCTATGAAGCCACCTGTTTGGTTGGTGACCCGAGATGCTTGAGGGAGGGAACCCCGGTGGCTGAGAAGTCCATGACATGTAACACTCGACTTTGGCTCTTACTTAGGCTCGGCGGGCGGTCAGAGAGGCATCCGTCGATCAATCGGCTGGTCACGGCAAGCCCTAGCGTCTATATAATTGTTCTAATCCTATTGCCCTCATGGCAAGCCCAAACCCTTTTTATCATATATGTGCTAGAAAGCGGTGGCTGAGGGTATTAGTGTCGTGTGTATGACGTTAAACTATCTTCTGGCGAGGTTCCAATTCTGAAGCTCTAGGCAATAGAAAAAAATAAAAAGTTCTAGCGCACATATAATAAAAATGGTTAGGGCTTGCCGTAAGAGGAATACGGTTGAAATAGTTATATGGCTTCTAGGGCTTGACGTGGCCAGCCGATTGATCAGAGAGGGCCTCTCGGATCGACCGTCTAGCCCAAGAAAGAACCAAAGTGGAGTGTTGCATTTCATGGGTTGCCTAGCCGATAAGATTCCGTCTTTAAGCATCACAGGTTGCTAACCACGAACAACAGGTGGTCCCATTGGGTGCAGTCTTGCCCCTCTACAGTTCCCTTAGGGTGCAGGTGTTTCAAATTTCCATTTTTTGTGGTGGACGATTTTCATTATTATTATCATTATTATTATTATTATTACGTGTCGTTAAAATCAATAAAACAACATTATTCTTTAAACCGCTCACAGCGGCTCTCCCACCACTGCGATCCTAGTGTAAGATGCTGGCAGCGGCTCCGTGCTGCTAGCGTGACCTGGTTCTGATTCTGATCATCATCATCATCATCATCATCATCATCATCAACAACAACATTAGATCTAATTTAGTATCATTCTCAAGACATCTCTTTTTGGTGGAGTCTTACCCCTCTGCAAGAGATACAGTCAGCGTATTCTAATTATTCATTGCCATTACTCAAAGTTCCACCCTGATCCGAACTGGTATTACCTGTTAGGGTATAATCTATGTGTCACATAGATCCTTTTTTTTAAATCATTAGTATTAGAGGAGAACATGTGTAACTGTATTACTGTGTGTAAATAATTTAACTATTTGCCTACCAAATTTCCTCCAAGGCTGAAATGATTGGATATTTCTATTCACCTCAGAATTCATTCTATTCAAATCATCATCATTCTCATCATCAGCATCATCATCATTCTCCTCACTCCCCATAGCATTGTAGCGACTGTTTGCCCCCTGCTAAGATGGACTTGTGTCCAAAAGGGTTATCTTCCCTTGCCGCTAGGTTTTTGCCACTAGGGTGACACTACCAGCTGGGTATTTAAACTCAGCACGGGAACCCCCCCTCTCTCTCTCTCTCTCTCTCTCTCTCTCTCTCTCTCTCTCTCTCTCTCTCTCTCTCTCTCTCTCTCTCTCTTCACAAAAAGACGGACTAGACGCGTGGTGTCTCTGTTCATTAAGTGTGTATGGGGGGGTTGCCCCCCAACTATCAGTAAGTGACTCTCATATATTCTATGAACTCTTTCGTACTTCCAAAGGACCTTCGTCTTGTTTGTATGTTGTCATGTATCTCATGTTCCACCTGCTCAGACAATAAAGTCTGTATTGTTGTTATGTTGTACGGATGTTCGGATTTATTGATGTATATATTCATCTGCGTTGGAAAGTTGCTATGAGCCTTCTAGCTTATTATAAGAACTACATATTCAATTCTTATAGCCTCATCGTCAGATGCAGTTTAGTGGCATACGCAGAACATCCACCCCACCCCACCCTTTTTTTAGGTTTTACACCCTCGGTGGGGAATACAGCCAGCGTATTCTAAGACTCACCGACATCTCAAAAGGGGTGGGGGTTTAGAGGCGTATTGTTTAATGAGAGATTCGCTAGAAGAAGACTGTTGTTATTTACGAAGATTTGCTTTGGTTTGTTTTGAATGCCAAGAGAACGATTTCGAAGAAAATTAACCTTTTATTCATTTGTTCATTTCAGTCGGTGAATGTAGCTTATGTCACGACCATACCACCACCCACATGTATATATATATATATATATATATATATATATATATATGTGTGTGTGTGTGTGTGTGTGTGTGAAAGAGAGAGAGAGAGAGAGAGAGAGAGAGAGAGAATCAGTTGATAATGTTTAGTAAAAAAAATGTACATCATCAGATCTGAAGAACGAAACACAACTTGAGCATACCTTATCTACTATGGAATTAGTTAATCATATATATATATATATATATATATATATATATATATGCATACACACATATATACACACACACACAAACATATATAAATACATACACACCCACACAAACATATATGTATACACACACATATTTACACACAGAAACATATATATACACACACGTATATATATATACATGCACATATATATACACACACACACTAAGATATATATATATATACAAACACACATATATATATACAAACACACACATATATATATACACACACACAAACATATATATATACACACACATATATATACACATATATATTATATATATACACACACATACACACAGATATATATATATATATATATATATATATATATATATATATATATATATATATATATATATATTATATATATATATATATATATAATAAAGGTCAGTGGATTGGCTGATATAAATGCTGGTTGTCAGTCTGACCAATTTGGGAAGAATTAAATATTTGTTTTGGCATCGAGCTGACATTTCCAGCGACAAAGCTGACCACCTAAGAAAGGTAAGGGGCAGGAGGAGTTCACACAAGGCGGCCAAGTGACAACACATTTTGATCCGCGCTTCCTGCGTTCCCTAATTTCATCCTCATTACCGTATTAACCCTTCGTTCAGGTTTGTTTTTCTCTGCGCACCCCCCCCCCTTCCCACCGTCAATCCTCTCCCCACCCCCACCCCACCCGACGATCTTGCCTCTTTGAAACTGCCACTCATTGATTAGCTTTATATTGTCTGTGTGTCAGGATGATCGACAATGCTGAAAAGTGTGTCTTGCATTAGCGTGCATTGCACAGCGGCGGACTTCAGTCCAACAGGCCACGAGGGGTCAAGTTTTATGTCCAGTCAAATAGCTTACTAAGCAGACCCGTACTAAGCTGATAATAAGCCCTGGACAGATTTAAAAAAAAAAAAAGGTAGACCCCTCCCTCTCTTTATAATATCAATGTATTTAATAAAGGGACCTTTTTAAATTGACCAAGAGAAGTAAGCCTCCTAAAAGTCCATAGCAATTAACGCATCTGACCCACACTTCTATTCTGGTCTAAGACCTACCACGAGTTCATGTAATATATATATATATATATATATATATATATATATATATATATAAAATGGATTTTTCTGGGGGCTGCTAATTACGCTAAAATTACATAGCTCTCCTTAACGGATAGATCCCCCAAACAGCCTTATATCCTTATAAAAGTACATTCCATTTCTTAATGTGTGTTGTGTTGATGGCGCAGTGGTAAGAATTCTGACTGACGACAAATCGACAATTTCAATCCCGGTTTGATGCAGCCTGCATATCTAGCTGCACTGATGAACCGTAAAACGGCGAAAGAGGGCTGTATGTGAATAACCATATATATGGGAGTAAATATGGAATATATATATATATATATATATATTATATATATATATACACACACAAAATTTCATATGTGCTCTCATGCATGAACATATGTAGGTTTTCAAAGATACATGTTTATCCATCTATTTACATACATGCATACATATTTATACTTATATTTCTTTCTTTTTTGGATTTTACCGCATGTCAACCCTTGGTGGGTTATTTCATGCCGAAGACGTTTTGTTTTATTCATTCTTGATGTGTATTGAAAATTCTTTTTTTAACTCAATTTTTTTAAACAGATTTTTGTTAACTTATTTTCTTCTTTTTAACCCATAGATGGAACCCTAACCGGTACTACCACTCCGAGTCATAGTGGACCTGAGAGTAATGGTGACGAAGGGGTACTTCACACTCCCCAGAGCTTCACGACTGGAATTTTGCCGTTAGATGCACTTTAAAGTCATACCCCCAACCACCACTTTCTAGCACATATATGATAAAAATGGTTGAGAGTTTACCATTAGGGCAATAGGGTTGGAACCATCATATAAGTGCTACGACATGACGTGATCAGCTGATTGATCGGACGAGATCTCTCTGACTACCTGTCTAGCCTAAACATGTCATGAACTGCTCAGCCACTAGGATTCCGTCCTTAAGCATCACGGATCGTAGTTGGGTCTGGTATTCTACAGCCAGCTCCAGCCGACAGTGCGAATACATATATTTCCATAAATACATTATATATATATATATATATATATATATATATATATGTGTGTATATATATATATATATATATATATATATATATATGTGTGTGTGTGTGTGTGTGTGTGTGTGTACACCTATATTTATATGCATGAACAAACATATATATAGATATAGATGTAGATATGCATCGATACACATGGAATTACAATGATACTATGCGCAAGTGTATGTGACTAAAGAATAAATATACAAGTCCATAAAGATATGTGGAAATACTTGCAAACAGCTTAGGGCGCCCATAAAAAGCGTTGGCCTGTGAAGACGAAACTTCCCGCGCCTTGCTCTTCCTCGTCATTTAGCGAATCCTTTCCACACACTCGACACATACAATCCAAGCGTCCTTTATTCCCTTGCCACGGCTTGGAAGCTCGCTGAGATCATTTCAAATGGACTATAAATAATTTACCTAGCCTTAGTGACATTATTTTGACTAATATTCGAGGAATATCTGATATGAAGTCACTCGTAAAAGGAGTAGTTTTATGGCTGCACACATCCGGTCTTGTTACGCATGCGCGCGAACACACATACACATTTATTAATCGCATAATACAGACTATATGTATGGGGTATGTATGGGGTCTTTCACGTGGTGTAATGTTTAGCAAGCTAGATTCACAGACCACTGTTAGTGAGTTCGATTCTCATTGGGCGCCCCATACTTCTGGCTTTGCCACATCTAAGCTAAGCTTAGTAAATAACTTTATGTGTATGTACGGGTG
Organism: Doryteuthis pealeii; assembly: GCA_023376005.1. NCBI lineage: Eukaryota > Metazoa > Mollusca > Cephalopoda > Myopsida > Loliginidae > Doryteuthis > Doryteuthis pealeii. The sequence goes on along the minus strand of CM042152.1, from coordinate 33,629,654 downwards.
TGCTATTTGTTAACATACATATACATACACACATATACACAAACACTATACACGCACACACACACACACATATATATATATATATATATATATATATATATATATATATAGAGAGAGAGAGAGAGAGAGAGAGATAAAATGGGGGATTTATTTATAAATAAATAGTGCTCAATATCATTGATAGAACATTTATATTTAAATTATGGCTGCGTGAACACGAAGTCAACGGGGCCTGATTACTGTTTCTCGACTTAGGGATCTTTATACCCAGTCTCCCCCTCTCTCTCTCTCTATATATATATATATATATATATATATATGTGTGTGTGTGTGTGTGTGTGTGAGTTATTTTTTAACAGCATAGCACTAACCAGGAGACAATAAACCTATAAATGTGCGTGTGTGTCTGTGTGTGTGTGTGTGTGTGTGTGTGTGTGTGTTTGTTTGTGTTATTTTTTAACCACATGATACACAATATGTGTGTGCGTATGTGTGCATTAAATGTTAAATTTAATTTCCTAATCTCATAATATATACAGGCACTCACTCACAAATACTATGAATATTTGTGTGTATTAATCGTCAAACACACACACACACACACACACACACACACACACATATATATATATATATATATATATATATATATATATATGTATGTGTGTGTGTGTGTGTGTGTGTGTGTGTGATGGAGGCGCTTGATGTAATGGTTACCATCGTAGAAAATGGACACGGCGAACGTTTTGAGATTTTGAACAAGCTCTTTGCATTTCACATTAATATCTGGATTTATATATATATATTATTTTTCATATATATATATATATATATATATATATATATATATATATATATATTATATATATATATATAATTCTTTTTCATAAAAGACATTAACTATTCATAGAATAAATAGCTGTGTGTGTGTGTGTGTGTGTGTGTGTGTGTGTGTGTGTGTGTGTGTGTGTGTGTGTGCACTTCTTGTAAAATGGAGTGAAATGCAAATTTTGATATTGAGTACAAATCTTTTGACATTCTAAATGAGAGGACTAATAGGTCATGTCCGAGTCTTACTTATGGTCAGCTATAGAAGAAGATGAAGAGGAATTAGAAGGAGGTGGTGGAGGAGGAGGGGGAGGAGGAGGAGGGAGAGGCGGAGATGAGGATTTGTGGGGAGGGACTGCCAAAGTAATTTGACTGAGAAGAAGAGAGTCTCATTGGTTTGAATTCAGAGTTTATATTCTCCTAGACCAGTCGCCAACCAGGGTCAAAGAGTCTAATTTGCCTTAATATTTACCCATGGAGCGAGAATAGTTGTATTCATACCTTTGGTGTTTTAAATGATGAGACGGACAGTTCATATCCGGGTCTTGTATAGGACCAACTAAAGAAGGAGATGAGGAATAGTGGATGAGGTGCTGTTAAAGTAGTTTGACTGAGAAGAAGAGACCTCCTTTAGTTTGAATTCAGACATTACGTTCTCCTAGACCGGTCGCCAACCAAGGTCAAAGAGTTCAATTTGCCTTAATATTTACCCATAGTTGGAGCGAGAATATTCGTATTCATACCTTTGATCTACTAAATGATGAGACGAACAGTTCATATCCGGGTCTTCCATATGAAAAGAGGAGGAGAATGGAGAGCGGGAATAGTGGAGTAGAAGCTGCAAAGGTGATTTGACAGACGAGAATGTGTCCCTTTGGTTTGAATTCATAATTTACATTCCCTTAGACAGTCGCCAATCATGGTTAAAGAGCCCACCTTGTCCTAACATTTGCTCATAGTTGGAACTTGAATAGTTCAATTCATACCTTTCCCAAGGGTATTAGAGCAATTTAAAATGCAAACTGCCACATCCAGTATTTGAACTCAAGTCATCATGTCCATTACCTACAGCAATAACCGTAACACCTGAGAGGCCAAAATTAAATATGTGTTGGACGTTCAGAAGTATATAATGAAAAAGTGGTTAATTAGCATACTGGTTTTAACAAATCGGGTTTAATTAATAATCATTGATCTATAATATTATTGTTTTATTCTAGAACGTATTAAAATCAATCCTATGAATGATTTTATATAGAATCAATTAAAATATAATTAAAATAAGTGTAATCTTTTTATATGCGATTTTATTCAATTTGGTTAGTCTTTCTAATTTAATATATCTTATTACATTAAAACTTAGATACTTACGCGGCGAGGGCGTGTATTCATGCTAGTATATATAAAATATGAAAAAATATTCAGAGGATGTATTTGTTTATATAGGATAATACACCAATGCATGCTCCTTTCTTGTTTATTTTTTGTTGTCTTTTGTTTTTATTTTTGTTAAACCGTCATCATGTCGATTAATAGCAGATGTTAAATGCTTCATTCGAAAAACATTTTCAAATGAAAAAATAAAGCGAAATAGCGTTCTATTATCGTTAATAGCGTTTCCTTTCAGTATATATATATATATATATATATATATATATATATATGTAGTAAAGACAATTAGTTACAAATCGGTCATATCAGCGGTTATAGTTCTATTTTCACCCATATGTATATGTATATGTATATACATATGCGTTTCAACAGACCGACAATTTTTTTTTTCAAAATATATTACTTTGAACAAAATTATTGAATATTGAGCTCTCAACTTGGATCAGACAAACTCTAATATTACGTTGTTAAACGTAGGAACACCTTAAAATAATCCTAACACCAACCAATCTGATGATTTATCTATACACAAAAAACACACACACACACACACACGCACATACACACACACACACACACACACACACACACACATATATATATATATATATATATATATATATACTTTGCTATACTTATAAGTAAAGAGAGGTCAGTATCATTGATAGAGCATATGTATCTAAGTTAGTGTAAAATCTATAGGTGTGCATTTGCATTATGGATATATGGGGATATAGATCTTCTTAATTAGAATGATCCTCAACTTACTAGTTGATTGGATACTTCCACATTATATATATATATATATATATATGTGTGTGTGTGTGTGTGTGTGTGTGTGTGTGTCTGTGTGTGTGTGTATGTGTGTGTAGTATATTAAGAAAATTGAAAAAACACAGGTTTAAATAAGTTGTGGAAAGTTTGTTGGTCGACGCTGCAGTGTTTCGATCTATTAATTAGATCATCTTCAGCGTCCTTTATTCAGATTTCAAATTTTGAACAGATTGATAAACAAGGACTATCACTTGCTTTTCTCGTTATTCTGTCATAAAAAAAAATATCACCTTCTATATACCAACAAATGGCCTGAAGATGATCTAATTAATAGATCGAAACACTGCAGCGTCGGCCAATAGATTTACCACTCAACTTATTTAAACCTGTGTTTTTTCAATTTTCTTAATATACTACATACCGTCGGATTCACTTCCTTTTCTTCACACACACACACACACACACACACATATATATATATATATATATATATATATATATATATATATATATATATATATATACCCCTGGTTTGAAAATTGCATAGGCAAAAAACTATCAGCTAACAAGTGTCGTTGACATGTCTACGCTACCCTAAGTTAGACATACTATCAATGATATTGAGCACTATTTACTATAAATATAGCATATTATATATATCTTTCTGTGCGGGCGCACGTGTGTGTGTGTGTGTGTGTGTGTGTGTGTGTGTGTGTGTGTGAATTAGTTGATGTTAGTATGATTCTTATCTGGGCCTTTTTTATCAACGGGTGTTAAATTTGGTTTGGTCCATATCGAGAGCTCAATGTACCATATCGAGAGCTCAATGTTCCATAATTCAGGCATCATATACGGAGCAATGTATTTCGTAAAGGAAAAGGATTAAGTATCAATCACATTAGCATTTATAGATCTATTTTCACCCGTATACAATGGACTTTTCAGACTGCAACTTTATTGAAATGGCATTTCAATAAACTTACAGTCTGAAGAAACCCATTTTACACGTTTACTGCTTGTGACTTTAATGGGTTTTTTTAACAATAAAATAAATTTATATAGTAGACAATATAAGTATTAAGCACATTCTTAGCACACCTGTCATCGAGTCTCTTTTGTTATTATGAAGACATATCAAAAGATTTGAAATTATCTCTCCATTAGTTCACTAGACTGAAAACCTTAACTTCACAGGTTTCTTTTAAACACTATTATTTATACCTCATCGATAAATGACATAGCTTAGACACAAAATATGTTATTATTTTCCTTGATTATGTTGTATACCCTTCTAACATACTCGGGTATATAATGGAGGACAGAAAGATAGATTGATTAGATGATATGAGAGTCTTTCTTATTTGTTACACTTCTATGTTCTAATGGCTTGACTTCTCTTCAGGGCTTTCGGCTGGGTTGATTTTCTTTCTTGTTTTCTTCGAGTTGGGCTGGTCATTGTTTGTTTCATTTAATTAATTATTGTTTTACTATTTCTCTGAATGTTTGAGATGAGGCTTGAAGATTAGTATTATTAGCGTTATTCGGACTATTGTCCCCATCTTCATTGTTATTTGTACAACGTTTTGGCCGATATACCCTCCGGCCTTCTTAAGGTATTTCTTGTCGGACTCGGGAACCTTCTCGGGACTCGGGAGCCTTCTTTTCGAACTCGGGAACCCGAGTTCGAAAAGAAGGCTCCCGAGTCCGAGAAGTTTCCCGAGTCCGACAAGAAATACCTGAAGAAGGCCGGAGGGTATATCGGCCGAAACGTTGTACAAATAACAATGAAGATGGGGACAATAGTCCGAATAACGCTAATAATACTAATTATTGTTTTATTTACTCCTTTTGAGTTTTCACATCAACATTAGCTGATGGTCTTTCACTGGAGTCTGAGTAACAGCAAGTCTCCTCAGGTCTCCAGGACTCTTCTGAGTATTCTGGCAGATTGCAGCAGTGCAGTGTTCTGAATGGTTTCAATCCTTCCTCTGATTTCCAGACCCTTTTCCAATCCTTTTGGGACTGTTCCAAGTGCATCAACTACAATTGGTATCACTTTGACTTTCATATTCCATAACTTTTTCAGTACTCTGGCAAGGTTCAGATATTTGTCCATTTTTTCATTTTCCTTTAGCTTCACCGTGTGATCTGCTGGCACTGCAAAATCCACCAGTTGACAAGTTCTCTTTCTTTTTTGTTTATCAACACTAGGTCTGGTCTTCTTGCTGGGATAAGGTGATTGTTTTATTATTATTATTATTATTATTATTATTATTATTATTATTATTATTTCAAAATCAAATTATTATTATTATTATTATTATTATTTCAAAATTAATTAAATCAATTATTATTGTTTCAAAATAATTGTTTTATGATAATAAAGCTTTATTACGCAACCCTATCCATGATTCCGCCGAGGGTGAGTTGATAGTCAGATGCGAGCTTATTCTCACGCCGCCCAATCGCGTGCCTCTACCGGAAGGTCAGTTGGGATCATCATCATGTCACTCATAATCCCAACGGGTATGGAAAATTCCCCAACTCCGATTTTAAATCTAATGAACCCTAATTCAAAATTCTAACTACAGGTACGTTCATAATTTATCAGCTGCATATAAATTATGTAACAACTATTGTTGTCAAAGTTCCCTTTGTCATAGTGAAAATTATTTTCAAAAAGGAAATATGATTAAAATCGAATGGTTTAAAAACTACCTCTTTTAGTTTCTTGCAGTAGTGCGAATCTTCAGGGTCCTGTGATTCTAACAATAAGTTAGAATCACATGAAGATTCGCCAAAAAAAAAAACTTCTATGTCGTAAGCAAGATTTCTTCTCTGGATTTTTGGATTATATATATGTATGTGTGTGTTGTGATTTATATAAGTAGGCTATTATTGCTACTATATTTTCAGTAAGAGCTGAAAAGAAAGTTATTTATTTTTATATATTAATTCAGTTTAGTTACTCCTAAGTAAAAATATGGAAATCTCAGAAATATCAAAAGATAAGAAATGTCTTAGAATTTTATTTTTCTTGATTTGATATAATAATTAGTGGTGTGTCCTTGTTATGACGTTGAACTGCAACTAATGTTATAATTCCAATTTTGAAACTCTTGGGAGTATGGAGTACCCCTTTATTGCCATTACTCCCAGATTCACTCTGACACAGAGTGGTAGTATCTGTTAGGGTCCTGTCTATGAGTTGAACAGGAAAAAATGAGTTTTAAAAATGATGTTAAAAAATTGTGTTTAATTTATTTTTTTTTGTATACCCACCAAGCATAAATAGAACAAAACGTCTTCGGCATAAAATAACCCAATACATGTTGACATGCCGTTAAATCCAACACAAGAAACCAAAGGAAGTTGTGGTTAGTCTTCTGCTAATGACTTTTCGCTTAAACTAAGGGAAAGCGAGAATTCTTCTATGCTGTAGTCATGTCAGTGCTACTGTATGGCTACACCACTTTGACTCAATGTAACTCTTAAAGAAAAAAGCATTCGGGGAACTACACAAAGATTCTACGTGCTGTCTTGAACAAATCGTGGAGGCAGAACTCCAAAAGAAAGAGCAGCTATACGGCTACTTGCTACTTAACACGCAAACCATCTGAGTAAGACAAACCTGACATGCTAGAAACTGCTGGAAAAGCAATGACGAACTAATAAGTAATGTTTCCTCTATTCACTTTCTTGTTTTCTTTCTTATTATATTGTTCTATGTAGCATGTCCTTTTTCTTACCTTTCTTTCTTTATAATAAAAACGGAATGGTCCATTATTTATCTGAGGCGACGACACTCATAAGAAATTTGAATTTTGGCAACACCAGATGATCAGGATTTACATTTTTGCATTTCATCTTGGACGATTTGGGCGGTCTCATTTTTAACCAGAGGTGTTGCAAGATGACAGCGGTTAATGCTCGTGTTCTTTATTTGTACATAACGATATTTAATAAATAGACTAGCAGAACCCGTGGAATTTCCATGAAACGAAACAAAAATCAAGAAGAGCTATTTAAGCCAGAAACGATGATTGGCAATTTCATTATATATAAATCCTCCTTTTGTCTTTGCAATAAATAATATGAAAATAAACGAGACAAAAAAGCCGGAAAAAGTTTGCCTGGAAATTCACCTGACACTGCCTTGATAAAACATAGCGTACATTAAGGTAAAAGGACTGGACGGCATAAGATCAAAATTACCAAAATATATTCCGTAATTCACAATTTTAATATTACAAATAAAACAAACACGTAACTTTTTTTAAAATTCATTTTAATTTTACGTTGGGCATTTAAGCGACGCAAGACCATTTGGAATATTTCATTTTTAAAATTAGGTGAAATAAGATGGGACAAATAACAAATCTGCGATTAAGCAACGTCAGATAATCTGTATTCACATTTTTGCATTGCATCTTGGACGATTTGGACGGTCTCATTTTTAACCAGAGGGTGTTGCAGAATGATAACGGACGGAACAACCGTATTGTATAGATGGTTCATTTTTCTCATTGTCAGTTTGTTGTTGTTGTTGCTGTTATTGTTGCTGCTGTTGCTTTTGTTATTGTTGTTGTTGTTGTTGTTCAATACTGTATACTAAAGAGGGTTTGCCGAGAACAGGCAACAGGTCGCATCAAACTATCTGAGAGCAGTGTCAGTTGGAAACTTCCAACAGTATTCCCAAGAGTTGGAGTCTTTGTCGGTATGTGGCTCTCCAAGGGAATTATTTTGAAGGCGATAAAGTTCATTTGCAATTAAGTTGATAGTAAATATCTTTACACAATCAACTTCTATATAGACCAAACCCTGTATATTACATACGGTTTATCTATTTATTTATTTATCTATTTATTTATTTATTTTTATATGTGCCTTTTTGTATTCTACCCTTTCTTCTCGTTGGTCGTTTTTTCCTCCATTCTTTTCGCCTTCATTTTTCTTCTTTCTATACACTTGACAAAATAAAAACGGGATCCTCTTTGCCTTTTCCCCTTTTCTTTTACTCTTTTCATTTTTTTTTAAATGGAGGGGATTCTGCTTGTGATTTGATACGCCAACTCATAATAGCGGTCTGTGTTTTCCCTGGCTAAGAGTATCTCCCTCCTCTATCACTTGTAAAAGAGGGGGCCCCAACAATTTAGAGGTTGGGTCTCCGCTCATTACACACACAAAACGAATTAGTTACATCTTAAGATTCCGTGTTTAAAACCCTCCCTAGTCATTTCCAGATGTATCGTCACGTGAAAGGAACACACAACTCGCCGCGTCACATTCTAACAAGTCCCCTCATTTCAGACTCGCTGATGTGGCTTAACACGGAAAACAGCTTTTTTATACTCTATTCACTGCGTTTCCTAAAGCTTTCCTCAAATGTTTATTTGGTCTTTATTTTGTTTTGTTTTTTTGTTTTTTTGTCCTGTGTATGAGGTTAAACTGCATCTAGTGGAGAAGTTCCAATTCTGGAACTCTGGGGAATGTGGAGCAACTCTTTAACGCTATGACTCCCAGGTCCACCCTGGCCGGGAGTAGTAGTGTCCGTTAGGATCCCATCTATGGGTCAAATATATTTAAAAAGTGAGTATTATTTTTTTGTTTTTTGTCCTGTGTATGACGTTAAACGTGGAGCACCCCTTTTACGCAATGACTCCTAGGTCCACCCTGACCCAGAGTAGTGTCTGTTAGGGTCCCGTCTATGGGTTAGATAGATAAAAAATAAGTATTATTTTTGTTTTGTTTTGTTTTTTTGTCCTGTGTATGAGGTTAAACTGCATCTAGTGAAGAAGTTCCAATTCTGGAACTCTGGGGAATGTGGAGCACCCCTTTAACGCTATGACTCCCAGGTCCACCCTGACCCGGAGTAGTGTCTGTTAGGATCCCATCTATGGGTTAAATAGATAAAAAATGAGTATTAATATGTCTTTAAAAAATTGAGTTTGAAAAAAAAAGAAAAATTGTATATCCAGCAAGAATAAATAAAACAAAATGTCTTCGGCAAAAAATAACCCAACAAGGGTTTACATGCCGTAAAATCCAACCAACCAATCAATCAAATGTTTTTTTGTGTTTTGTTTTGTTTTTGTTTTTGTTTTTGTTTTTGTTTTGTTTTTTGTTCTTTTGTTTTTTGTTTTGTTTTTTGTTTTTTTGTTGTTTTTTGTGTTCAAGACAGTGAAAACAAAACAGAATTGGAACGCAGACTCTCAAGACAGGCTGACAATTTGAGAATGAAGATGAGAATTAGAGAATGAAAACTGAAATCAAACCAAGAGTTCTCCCCATAAAACTTGACCTTGTGTCTGACCATTGTCTGTCTGGGAAAAGACTGACGCCACACCACGCACCAGATCACAGGACTTGATGTATGACAGAAGAAAAAAGATAAATACATTATGAAGACCTACAAGAATATGCGCCCCGCTCCGGGCATAAGTACTTAAGTTTTAATGTAACGAAATATATTAAATTAGAAAAACTAACAAAATTAAATAAGAACGCATATAAAAAGATTACACTTATTTTCATTATGTCATAATACGTTTCTATATAAAATCATTCATAGGATTGATTTTAGTACGTTGAAGAATAAAACAATAATATTAGAGATTAATAAAACCAAGTAATTATCTATTAAACCTGCTTTGTTAAAACCCGTCTGCAAATTAACCACACCATATATTATGTAAACCTTTATTTCTTCGTGATCTATAAGACGCATTGCAGGATTTTAAATGCAATAATAACATTGGCTTTTTTAAAGGCAAATCTAACTCAGATTTTCATAGTAGATCTAGTTAATAAATAAGGTTCATTCTATGTATTAATGATTTTGAATGTAAATAAAATACGCATTGATAAACTTACGTAATTCCTTAGACTACTGTGACGTAGTTAATGACGTAGCTTTGGTTACAGACAGACAGACACGCAATCTCCATTATAATTCGATAATACTAATCTATATATTAATATGCTTAATCTTCCGATCGTTATCATCTTGCAATACCCTCTGATTAAAAATCAGACCGTCTAAATCGTCCAAGATGAAATGCAAAATATAAATCATTGGTATCTGGTGTTGCATATCCGTTTTTATTGAAAAGGAAGAAAAAGGACATGCTACACAGAAAAAATATAATCAAAAAGAAAAAGAGTAGGGAAAAGATAGAGAGAGGGGTTGTCAACGCTGATCTGTTTCAATCGAACATAATGAAAAGAAGAAAGAAAGAAAAAAAAGGTTCAATATACAAAAATAAAATATTCTTGATTTAACTCTGTGTGTATCTCTCTCACTCTTTTTTTTCTTTTTTCTTTCCTTCTTTTCATTATGTTCGATAGAAACAGATTATCGTTTTCGCTTCCACGTGCTCACCCTACTCTCTTTCTTTCTTTCTTATTATATTTTTTCTGTGTAGCATGTCAATTTTCTTCACAGACTTTGTTCATAATAAAAAAAAAGTATTGGTCCATTATTCAGCTGAGGTGACACCACTCATGAGAAATAAGAATCTGGTGGATAAGCAAGACCAGATAATCAGGATTTACAATTTTTGCATTTCATCTTGGACGATTTGTACGGTTTCATTTTTAACCAGAGGGTGTTGTAAAATGATAACGGTCGTACTTTTTAGGAACACGAATATTGTTATATAGTTTGAAAACAAAACTTTACTGGATTTGAATAAAAATAATTAACATCTTCATGAGAATGCAAACAATCTTATTGCGTTAAACATTTGTAATTCATTATGACGGCGATTTATAGAAGGTGTTTTGAAACACGATACCTCTGTAGTCCCCTTGAGGAGTGCCTCTCATTGCCGGTCCACCGGGCCGTGGAGTACTACATGCCGTCCCACAGGTGCCACACGTGATTCTTTTAAAAATGTGTATAGTTTTGAACTACATCAACCGTACATATAAACTAAAATCGGAAATATATTTCTAAAAATATCAACTTCGTTCATTTTCTGCTCTGTAGCACGATGGCTAGTTTACCATCTTTTCTCCTATGTTGTTTTATAGAAACCTATAACTTCATACAACGACTGCTGTATACACAGTAGCCTTGCACCCAACAAAGGCTTTATCAGATGATGATTCTGGGTTCAGGAATGGTTTCGGGGTCGAAGCATCATTACCACAAACCCAGTGCGCCCAGCAGTATCTCACGATACCACCAAACTTTATTGGTTTGTTGTCACACTGTGAAATTGCCATATCCATGCTGATGCGGTTAGAGCCTTATCCTGGATCTTTTTTATGTATTTCTTGTCCGGTGGAGAAAGTCCAAGTTTACTAAAAAACATACGATGGTTGAGTTGGTAATAAATCCTCGGCATCCGACTTCGATAGGAAATACATCCATTATCCATCCATTTCTGACGCATTGTTCTTCATATTTTTCTTTTTTGTAAATTTCAACACTGATCACATTGAAGGAAAAAGGTAGCTATTGAGTGCAAGTCCTCACCACTTACTGAAACAAATCTAACATACGTGGCACTTTCTTCTATCGATTCAAGACTTGACAAATTGAAAAATAAGAAGAAATTTCACCTTTACCATTGACTGTAAACTGAGAGGGGAGGGTAGTTTATATTAATGATATATGTATTTACTAACCCCTCCACACGAACAGCTCAATTTATTTAGCGGAGTTTAACAGGCTTGAATTCAAAGTTGTCCTTCTCCTAGACTGGTTGCCGTACCAGTTACACAGGCCATTTTTAGACTGCAGGTGAGAGCACTTTACAGTGAAGATCCCTTGTGTTCCTTAGTGAAGAATCATTGGTTGTTCCTTAGTGTTCGGCAGAGTTCTTGGTTGTTCCTCGATGTTCCTTAGTGCTAGGTAGAATCATTGGTTTAAGCAAAGTCCTTGGTTGCTGATCCGTTCGTCCGTGTCGAATACGTGCAAATGAATGGCTTTCAAAATCGGCGATTAAATAGTTAACTAACCACGCATTCCATCGTGTTGATTGGCTAGCTTTAATCCCCGCATCCACGCAGAGTCTATAAGTTTATATGGTGGCCTACAACTCACCTTATATCCCAAAATAATCAGTACCAAAGTTAAAGAGCCCAGTCTACCCTACTATTTACGCATAGCTGGAGGGAAAATAGTTGGATACATACCTTTCCCAAGGGTATTAGTGCTATGCATGCAGCCTAGTCCGGGAACTCGTATTATCGTGTCAGTTTCCTACGACCGTAACCATTACACCACGAACACCTCCAACAATATTGATGATATACAAGGTGTGTCCAAGAAGTATTTCTTGTACTTTTTGACACACTTTGTATTCTGAAAAAAATTAACGTTCTATTCATTAATGTTTTTCAGAATACAAGGTTTGTTTTAAAAAGTACCAAGTTTAAAGCTGTTTACCATGATAGAAATGAAGAATGAATGGAACGTTATTTTTTCAGAATACAAGGTGTGTCAAAAAGTTTTTTAAAATCTCGATACATTTTTGGCACACCTTGTATATCTGTATTAAATAAAGCTAATTTTAACATACCTCAATAAATACTTTTTTATTCGAAGTTTAACAAATTCTTTAATTCTATACACCGGTCCGTGCATCGGTCTAAATAATGTCAACCACTCCGAAAGTTTGAGAAACGCTGTTCAGGAGGACACTCAGTGTCCTCACAGACCTGATCAATGTAAGTTTTTGCTGCTGAGCCAACACTGGGGTCTGCATGCGTAGAAGTCTGTAAGAAAACGTCTTTCCTTCTGTTGCAGCGCCCAGCATGTCTTGCTCGTCTTAATTGGCTTACGCGATGGGAGGTAAGTGGCCGTACAGTTACTGTTTACAGAACAGCTGCTTCCAGGGTTTGTTACGAAAAGCACGTAAAGTCCTTGTTTAGTTAGTGACGTTTCGTTAAAGCCTAAGTGGCGTAACCATACAGTAGCACTGACACGGTTACAGCTTGGAAGAATTCCGGTTTTTATTTAAACCAGAGAGATCAGATTTCCATATAGTCAATAATATGTCGATAGTAGTCCTAGGCGTAGGTTGACGTCGCTTTCAGTAAGAGTAAAGAATATAAAATCTTTTAAAACATTGTCAAATTATAATTTTCTTTAAAATGCGTATCCAACCTCAAATTGGGGTATACCGTGTTTCCATGGCAACGGAATTTTTCATTGCTAGGTGGGAAATAAAATACATTACAAAAAGTTTCGCGCGGACATGTGTGTGTGTGTGTGTGTGTGTGTGTGTGTGTGTGTGTGTGTTTGTGTGTGTATTTGTGTCTATGTGTGTGTGTGTGTGTGTGTGCGTTTGTGTGTGTGATGTGTGTGTGTGTGTGTGTGCGTGTGTTTGTGTGCGTGTGTTCAGAAAATCTGACGGTTAACACTGGTTTGTATTATCATAAAAAAATGTTTCATTACTTTGAGGTGAGACCATCTTGCGTGACCGACATACACACAAAATTATATATATATATATATATATATATATATATATATGTACACGGTGGTTCGTTTTCGAGTTACATCGTTGGTTTGAAGTCATCATTTTATAATGAATTCTTTTTAAAATCTACGGTCTGGGAACAAATTAATTGAAATGAAATTAATTTAAACTGGAAAAAGTCTCTCGATTTGAGTCGGTTTTGATTAACATAAATGACTTAGTGACATACGTCAATGCACATCTATCTATCTATTTCACATCATATCTATCTATCTCAACCTGATAATATCTGTCTATCTCAACCTATATATATATTATATATAT
>CM042152.1:33608403-33613403 GCA_023376005.1 Doryteuthis pealeii | reverse complement strand
TCCAATTTCTGATCTTGCTGAAAATCAAACTTGAAACTCAAAACGCAATATCTGTATACTTGCTTACATGCATGATAGCACACATACACACACACACACACACACATATATATAATATATATATATATATATACAATTATTATTATTATTAAGGACAACAAATAAGAAAAATATATTCATAGAAAGAGGGCTCAATGAGATAATAGTAAAGCAGGTTTATAACCTAAAATATACGATTATGGGTACTATATTCCCGTTATTCGAGTTTCATGTGCATAATACAATTCTCGGACCGAGGAATATATATATATATATATCTTATTATAATGGAGATTGTGTGTTTTTCTGTCTGTAACCGAAACTATATTACTACTCAAGTCACAATTCCCTTAATTATTTACGTCAAATTCTCCATGATTTCATTCTTTTAAACCTTCAGTTATTAATAAAAATTGTTTTACATTATTAATACTGTTGACCATATCTACGTACTAATAACATGCAATTGTATTTATATATACAACAAAATAGCAGTTTACAGTTTGAACGAGAAGGCTAATTTGCATATTGATATTTAAAATTTTATTTTAATAAATATGTGCTTGGTATTATTGATTTCTAATTGTTTGGTTTTATCTTAAGAAATAGAAACAAAAATCTCGTGGATAAATCTTAAAAGAAATTTGTTTACAAGAAGAAATAACTGTAATATTATCCTTTACTTCCTATTTTAACTAAATAGTTAAATTAGGAAAATTTACCAATGAAACAGGGGAGTAATGGAAAATGATGGAATAGTTAGTTTCAAAGTTGTTCTATTTTTCGATTATACCCCCTCTGTTGCAGATCTTTTTATCTGTATTCTTAGTCAGTTTCATTAGCCTTTCTAATTTAATATGATATTTTATTATATCAAAACATAAATACTTGCACCCGGAGGGTGCATATATTTGCTAGTATATATAATGGAGATTCACTTCCGGTTTTTGTCTGTAACAAAAATTACCTCACTGCTTACGTCACATTACCCAAAATCCTCATAACATAGAATAAATACAGTCAAAATTTGAACATGCAACATTTGACAGTCCTCATTGTTTTTTTTTGGTTGTTTTTTTTTTTTTTTTTTTTACTGGTATTATATATCTATATATAGTTTGTTTTTTTTTAATACTTATTTAAAGTTTACATTTCAAATTGTTTTATTTTTTAATCCTTTAATGAATTTGATGATTTTACTTACTTAGGGTACAAACTCGCTGACATTGAATTTTTTACTCCCACCTCTCAGGCGATATGTTTCAAAAATCTATTTTACATCATTTTGTACTAATATATATATATATATATATATATATATATATATATATATATATATATATATATATATAAATGTGTCATAAAAGTATCAAGATTGAACATGTATTTACCAAGATAGAAATGAACAATGACTGGAACATAATTTTTTTCAGAATACAAGGTGTATCATAAAAGTGCCCAGTTTGAAGCAGTATTTCCCAAGAAAGGAATGAACAATGAATGGGACGTTAATTTTTCAGAATACAAATTGTGTCAAAAAGTACAAAAAAAAAATCGATAATATTTTGACACACCTTGTATATAGACGCGTACTCACATGGGTTGCATGTACTCACACGTAGTACGCATGCTTCCAGATCGTGCACATGCCCACACAATGTCACACGTAATGCACTTAGTCACACGTTCCCACTCATAGTACGCGTACTAACACGTACTCACACATGATGAACATACTCCCAAGTAGTGTACCTACGCACACGTAATAACACATAGTTCGCATAGTCCCATGTACTAATCTATAGTACGCGTACCCATACATGTTCAGATATAGTGCGCGTATTCCTACATAGTGCGTGTATTCGCATGTACTCCCTCATAGTGCGCGTACTCCAACATAGTGCACATATTCACATGTATTGACACATAATGCGCGTACCCACCTATGCTGACACCTAGTGCCCGTACTCCCACATAGTGCCCCTATTCATATGTACTCTCACATGATGCACGTACTAATATATAGTGCGTGTACTCAAAAATACTCATACAGTGTGTATATTTACATACACATATATAGTGCGTTTACTGAAACACACTAGCACATAGTGCGCGTATTCAGACGTACTCACACATAGTGCACGTACTCCCACATAGGGAGCGTACCCAATCGAACTTATATATAGTCCGCGTATTCACATGTACTCACAAATAGTGTACGTACTCACAAATAGTGTGTTTACATAGATATTCACACATAGTATAGTTACTGACACATACTAGCACATATTGCGCGTATTTACACATACTCACGCATAGTGTGCGTACTCAAACGTACTTACATACAGTGTGCGACACAGTGCACGTACTCAAACATATTACGCGTACTCCTACACATCGGAACGCGCACTGCTTCACATGGGGAAGGAGAAGAGAAAAAGGTCTAGAAAAATAAACAATTTGTCGGGTTTTTTTTTCATCTTTATCACTAACTACTTTTTTTAAAAACATTATTTATTTATTTATTTACTCATATTCCTGATTAACGCGCTCTCTCTCTCTCTCTCTCTCTCTCTCTCTCTCTCTCTCTCTCTCTCTCTCTCTCTCTCTCTCTCAAAACCTAACCGTGAAATGTTTACATAAAAAAAAAACTTTTACTAATATGTCTTGAAATTTACTCTTTGTAATATCAAGTTCAAAAATGTTTTAAACATCTGTGTTCTTCTCCGAGCTGAATGGGGGTTTGTGTATCATTCTTAAAACTGACTTCATTGGGAGAAGCGTTTCTCTTTCTTCATTTGATGGTCCCACATCCGTTGCGGGGAGGAGTCCGTGTTACTGAGTGCATTTGTGGAACCGGTAATCGTAGTAGTACCCAAGCGGATTAATTCCTCAATGGAAATTATTCTTTTTTTACCTTTTGACCCCCGGAAAGTCAATCTAAAACCGGTTATAACACACACACATTATATATATATATATATATATATATATATATATATATATATATATATATATATATGTGCGTGTATATATATATATATATATATATATATATATATATATATATATCCGTCGTTGACTTTATATAAGACATATTTTACCGCACAGTTGTGACACATTAAAATGAGAGTGCAGTTTCCCAGGTGCAGTGTATGTATTTACCCAACCCGTCTGCCACGGGCAGGATGTGTCACAAGGTCAATTTTTTTTTAAAGGTGATTAAAACTGGTCTGAATTCAGGGTTTTCCTTCTCTTTGACTGGTTGCCTTACCGATGTTTAAGAACACAGTATGCCCTATTATTTTCCCATCGCTTGTAGTGGGAAGATAGATTTATAAGTTTCCCAAAGGGATTAACACGATGTGAGACGCAAACAGCCTCGTCCAGGATTTGAACTCGGGTCCGCAATTCCATTTCCTACGGCGATAATCGTTACATAAGCACACCAAGTGCAGTATAAATTGGGGGTAACACCCTTTGGCTGTAGGTGGCGACCCGTGATGCATGAGGACGGAACCCTGGTGGTTGAGTTGTCCATGACATGCATCTCGTCAATTTCGCCCTTACTTAGGCTAGATAGGCGGTCGGAGAGGCTCCCTCCGATCAATCAGCTGGTCACGTCAAGCCCTAGCACCTATATCATTGTTCCAACCATATTACCTTTATGGCAAGCCCCCAACCCTTTTTATCATATATGTGCTAGAAGGCGATGACTGAGGGTTTTAGTGTTCTGGTTATAAGTGCATCTAGTGGTGAAGTATCAATTTTGGAACTCTGGGAGTACTCCTTTATCGCTATTACTCCCAGGTCCACCCTGACCCAAAATGATAATATATGTCTATGTGTTTAATAGATAAAAAAAATGAGTATTAAAAATATGTTTTAAATTGAGTCTGAAAAAAAATTGAATACCCAACAAGAAGGAATAATATAAAATATCTTCGGCATAAAATAACCCTACAAGCTCGACATGTTGTAAAATACAACCTACCAACCAGCAAGTTTATCCTTTATTTGACACTACTACGGGTGGGCATACCGTCAAAATCAATTAATCAATCAATCCTGGGAAATTCCAGAACGCGCAACTGTCAATTAACCCTTATGATGTAGCTCTGCGTCTCTATTAACTCTCTGCCTACCAAAGTTCTCCCTCAACTCTCGATGTCAGAGAATAAGTTAAACTGCATCTAGTGGTGAAGTTCCAATTCTGGAACTCTGGGGAATCTCAGAGAATAAATTGGCTGGATTATTTTATTCAACGTGTTCCCCATTGGAAAAGGATCAAGTCCCAGTTTAAGGATTGGTTTAGAGACAATACAAACGATGACAACGGTGTTCACATAGTGATTTCTCAGTGTAAACAAGTGGAACGCAGGTGTGGGAGAGCTGCTGTGAGCGGTTTAAAATAGGCAAAGAGTTAAGTTCTAAATTGCATCACTCCAGAGATTGAGCAAATTACTCTCAGGAAGTCAGATGCGTTTCCATTGATGTTTGAAGAAGGCGCCACAAGCCCATCGGCAAAAACTTTGTGGTTTGGTTTCTTTGTTTAATGGCATATCAACCTTCGTGGATTATTTAATGCCAGACATATCCTTGCAAAAGTACAGTAATGGTACTATTTATTTTATTTTAACCCAAAGCTGAGGGTTAAGAGGGTTCCTAATTTTTCCAATATTTCGAATATGAATCAAACCTTCACAATTTTGCACAAAAAACAAGAACCGGTGATATCTATATATTTACTTTGTCGTTAATTGTTGTAATTTTGTAGTTTCATCCGGACATATATACATAAATACATACATACACTCCAATTGCCATTTATATATGTACTAGAAACAGCCACCCGACGTCACTTGGGTAGAGGGGGAGAGCAAAAAGTTAGTCTCTTAGATCTATTATAACTAAATCCCAAGTTGGATCGTCGCAGGATGCCCCATTAAAATCTCTATGTA
>CM042152.1:33590903-33603403 GCA_023376005.1 Doryteuthis pealeii | reverse complement strand
TTAATACTGTTAACTATGTCTACATACTGACAACATGCAATTATATTTATATATACAACAAAAATAGCGGTTAACAGTGTGAATGGAAGGCTAATTTGCATTTTAATATTAAAAAATCGAATTTAATAAATATGTGCTTAGTATTATTGATTTCTAACTGTTTGGTTTTTTTTTAATGAATATAAGCAAAAATCTCTTCAATTAATCTTAAAAGAAATCCATTAACAAGATAAAATAACTGTCATTTTATTCTTTACTTCCTCTTATAACTAAATACTTAAATTAGAAAAATAACAATGAAAGACGAGAGTGATGAAGAGTAAGTTTCAGTTGTTCCATTTTTATTATACTCCCGCTGTTTCAAATATTTTATTATACTCCCTCTGTTTCAAATCTTTTTATCTGTATTCTTATTTAGTTTCATTAACCTTTCTAATTTAATACAATATTTTATTACTTTAAAACTTAAATACTTGCACCCGGAGGGTGCATATATTTGCTAGTATATATAAAGATAATCTAATGAGTCAGACTATTAGTTTCGCATAAAGCTCTTCAGGGCTAAAATCTGAGTCAGATTTTAGCCCTAAAGAGCTTTATGCGAAACTAATAGTAGGTTCGTCTGATTCATTAGATTAT
The DNA here is from genome assembly GCA_023376005.1 of Doryteuthis pealeii. NCBI lineage: Eukaryota > Metazoa > Mollusca > Cephalopoda > Myopsida > Loliginidae > Doryteuthis > Doryteuthis pealeii. The sequence continues at coordinate 33,602,764 of CM042152.1, read as the reverse complement.
CTTTATTATTGGCTCTACTTAGGTATCGAGCACTTTTTACTTATTAGCTTTCTCCTAGCGGTTATATGAATATATATATCTTATATACATATATATATACATATAAATTGTTTTTTTCTTTTGGCCAAATACTGTACCAATAGATTATTTTTTGTTGGTACGAATATCTTGGTCCTTTCTTTTTTTCAAAATGTTTTTCTTCCTGGTTGATGTTTGGTAGTATATTTTTACAATCAAACTTTCTGCTGGGTTTTTTCTCTCCGCAAGGATCTACCAACACGCTTTTCAGAATACAAGGTGTGCCAAAAATTACAAAAATTCTCAATACTATTTCGTCACACCTTGTTTATATATCCGTGAAACTGAGAGTCGTGCGATATTAATCTTACTTTTTATTTTTTAACACTTTGCCTACTAAATTTCTCCCACGGCTGTACAAAACAAAGTATTTTTTTAACTGTATTTGCATTCACCTGGTTAACTACTGTGAAAGGATCAAGTACCTGTCTCAGTGTTGGTTCACAAGAAAAAAAATTACATGAGGTGAGGCTGCTCACGTACGGATTTTTCAGTTGAAACAAGTGACACGTGCGAGAGCGTCGGCCAAGCGGCTTATGTCAGAATCAGAGTGGGGGAGAGCCGCTATTTGCGGCTTACAGTAGGCAGGGAGTTAATACCGTCGTATTTGGTATGCACTTGTTATACATTATGCACTTTTGCGGATTTTATTTCTTGTTGAGATTACTGCTGTTTTTAGATTTTTTACTGAACGGTGGGCGTTGTAATTTCAATTTAATTCGCTATATATATATATATATATATATATATATATATATATATATATATATATATATACGGGTATGTTTGCATGGGTGTGTGGTGTTTTTATATCTAAAATTTCAGGAAATTTGAACTGATAAATCAATGAGTCAATAGGTACAACTGCCAACTTGTTACTCTGTTTCGCATGACCTTTCACAAATCACTCTGCCAGTGGAAATTTAAAAAAAAAAAAAAACATTTTTAATCAATTTTTGTTTTTTGTTTTTAAAGAAACATTTTGCACGAAATGTGAAACTCAAAACGTTTTTGAAAGAAGATAACGAAATTGAAACCCGAAATATAATATTTAGTTGTCTTCTTTGTTATTTTTGTTGCTCAAATAAATAAATAAATTAATTGCAATGTTACATTTTATTTCTAACTAAACAAGCAATTAAAAACTGAATTTAAAATTGTCTTACTTACGAAAAAGTTAAAATATTATTCTCAATATTGTAAACAAACAAACAAAAAAATCGTAAATTATTAGCGCTTAATAAAAGCCCCTCTTTTATTAAGCGCTAATAATTTACGATTTTTTTGTTTGTTTGGTTACAATATTGAGAATGTTTAGGTAAAAAAAACACACATACTATTATTTTCAGATTGCTAACTGGATTTATATTTAACACAATGAAACTTGAATAAAGGTTAATATTATCTTCAAAATGTTTGAATCATTAAAAAAAAACATTAAAACAACGCCTGATGATTCACGAAAGTTTTATATCCGCCTCATGTAATCTTATTATAATGGAGATTGTGGGTTTTTCTGCCTGTAACCGAAACTATATTACTATACAAGTCACAATTCCCTTTGTTATTTACACCACATTCTCCATGATTTTATTTTTTTATTTAAACCTCAATTATTAGGAAAATTGTTTTACATCATTAAGACTGTTAACAATATCTGCATACTAATAACATGCAATTATATTTATATATACAACAAAATAGCGGTTTACAGTGTGAATGGTGAGGCTAATTTGCATATTGATATTAAAAATTTGATTTTAATAAATATATGCAGTATTATTGAAATTTTAATGAAATAAGCGAAGAGAAAGCATTTTATTCTTTACTTCCTCTTTTAACTAAATACTTAAATTAGAAAAATAACAATGAAAGACGAGAGTGATGAAAGAGTAAATTTCAGTTGTTCTATTTTTCGATTATACCCTCCTCTGTTTCAAATCTTTTTATCTGCATTCTTATTTAGTTTCATTAGCGTTTCTAATCTAATACTATATTTCATTACATTAAAACTTAAATACTTGCACCCGGAGGGTGCATATATTTGCTAGTAATAATAATGATAATCTATATATAACGGAGATTATGTCTCTATTTGATTGTAACCGAAACTACATCACTGCTTTCAGGAATTACGTAACGTTATCAATGAGTATTTAATTTATAGTCAATATTATGTTTGCCTCTTAGACCCTCTTTCATGGGGCCGAAGAGATGATAGCCAGAGGCAAACACTATTCTAGTGATGAGGAAATGAAATCTGTAGTGAAAAAATGGCTCAAAGAACAGTCAACATTTTAGGGGGCAGGGATACATGCTCTCATTCAAAGGTAGAACATAAGGTATAAATATATATATATATATATATTATATATATATCAGATCCTGTGGTAATTGCATTTCTCTTAGTGCTAATACCCTTGGGAAAGGTATGAATCCAACCTCCCTCCAGCTATGGATAAATAGTAGGACAGACTGGGCTCTTTAACCTTGGTTAGGCAACCGGTCTAGGAGAAGGGAAACTCTGATTTCAAACCTGTTGAACTTTAAGAAATTGACCTTGTGTCACATCCTGCTCGTGTGGAGGGGTTGGTAAATATATATATGTTGGTAATTATACCTGTCCTAAACAAAATGCCATTACTTTTTTACTCACCCTCGTATATATATATATATATATATATATATATATATATATATATGTGTGTGTGTGTGTGTGTGTGTTTGTGTGTGTGTGTGTGTGTGTGTGTGTATTGACGGACAATTTGAAACGCCTCGATATTGACCTGTGTGCTTGGGAAATCTAGCATCGGACCGGAAGGAATGGTGTAAGACATGTTTCGCTAGACTAAAGAGCTTTGAAGAAAATAGACTAAAGCATAGAGATCGGCTCAGCCTAACTTTAAAACAAAAACATTTAACTCCTGCCTTGGATCATTTCGTTTGTCAGTGTGGCTTCATGGTTCGCAGCGGGGCTGGACTGCTGTCACACTCGAGGAACACAAAATCTCTTCTTGACAGCATGCAGAACATGGGAGGAAACAAATCACTCACTGTGTACCCTAATCTATCGAGTCCACCATATATATATATATATATATAAACGTAAACAAATATAGCTATTTTCAGCCGACAATATTTGGGAGAATATGTGTTTAATTGAAGTCAGACCTAATTTTTTGAAAGTTAATTCATTAATGATTAATTAGGCGGGATTTAACTACTTAAATGTAAGGCTAGACAAATCGAGAAAAATCAATGATTTTTCTCGATTTGTCTAGCCTTACATTTAAGTAGTTAAATCCCGCCTAAGTAATCATTAATGAATTAACTTTCAAAAAATTAGGTCTGACTTCAATTAAGCACATATTCTCCCAATATATATATATATATATATATATATATATATATATATATATCGTGGAAACAGCACACCATATTAAAACAGTCGACCTGTGCTTTATGTTACTAACAATTTAGGCAAAATCAACCTTATTTATTGAATGATACTCGTACAATGGGATAGAATGGGATGTGTTGAAAGAAAAATCTCATAAATGTAAAGCTGGATCTACACAATCGATCTCACTAGATTATCAGATGGTCTGTGAGACTAGGTCGATAACAACCACTGTGCAATCGGTGCACAAAGCATTTGCATATGTCATTGTGCATATCGCTGTGCATGTATCCTGGTTGGTATTTACTCCGCCATAGAACAAGTCCAGAAAAATGTGCTGTATGGAATCCATTGTCTGCAGTGCGTTGCTTGCTGTATTGGTTGATGTTGGGATTTGGGGCCGACCACCAAAACCTACATCAATCAACTCTGTGCAGATTCTGATGACTTTAAACAACCCGACGACTTTACTTATGACAATTTAATTATTACAACGTTTGATATGTTTACTTAAGAGCTATTGCTAAATAGTTTAATATGAGGAAAGAGGATTGGAATAAATCCGATAGAATGTGGTAGAGATATGAGGAACACAACGACAAAACTCAGACAAACGTATGTTGGATATATTTTGCTAGAGCTTTCAGCTCGGCATCATCAGTCGTTTTATGATGCCGAGCTCAAAGCTCTAGCGAAATATATTTCATACGTTGTCCTTGTGTTCCTCATATCTCTACCACATAGTTTAATATGTAAAAAGTATAATAATGTTGACTTAACTCTCTCTCTCTCTCTCTCTCTCTATCTATCAATCTATCTATTTATCTATATCTATTTATCTATCTATCTATCTATCTAACTATCTTATTTTTTTCATCTCTCTATATTTCCCTTACTCTTTCTTTCTTTATATTTTTTAAGTGTAACATTACATTTTCCTCCCTTTTCTTTCTTTGTAATAAAAACGGAAGGTGACGACACTCATAATAGGACATCTCAGGGGCGATGACCAATAGGGACGATCGACAAAAGAGTCATGGATGACTATGAAGCCAGCACGACCTGATGCTGGTCATTCATGGTTATTCATATTATATTCCTATAATTATTTATATCATTCATTCTTGTTGGGTATTCAATTGTTTTTCAAACCCAATTTTATAAACAGTCTAATACACATTTTCTATCTACTCCGGGTCGAGGTGGACCTGAAAGTAATGGCGATAAAGGGCTAGTCTACATTCCAGAATTGGAACTTCACGATTAGTGCAGTTTAACGGCATACCCAGGACACTAAGACCCTCAGTCATAACCTTCTAGCAGTATATGATACAAAAGATTGGGGGTTGTCGTAAGGGCAATAGGGTTGGGACAATCATATAGGCGCTTGGCTTGACATGACAAGCCAATTGTTGCATGTCCTGGATTGATGCATGTCATGGACATCTCAGTCACCAGGGTTCCATCCTTCAGCATCACGGGTTGTCAAATCGGCCAGCAGGTGATCCCATTGGGTGGCGGGAGCCTTGTCCCTCTGCAAAGGTGCAGTCGATGTATTCTACAGAATGGTAGGTTGATTTTTCTTTTTTTTTAAATACAACTCTCTCAGAGACCGAAAGTTGTATATTGGTATAATGAAATACTGATATCAAAAAGTAAATCTCTTAATTGAAGTTTGAGGAAATAGCATTAAAATTGTCTGCTAAAAATGCACCAACAATCCTCATTTTCGCAAAATTTAGCCTAGAAATTGGTTAGAAAATTAAACAATTTCAATATCTAAAACAGAAAAGATTGCCATTCTAAACGAAACGAATAAAATATTATAACTAGAATTCAATTTAAAAATACGCCCCCCCCATCACTACTGACACCTCCGATATGATGCTTTTTACCTAATAATTAAGCTGTAACAGTGATAACATTTTAAATGATTGAAATCTATTTCCTCAAATGAAGCTAAAGTTTTAAAGAAAAATATTTTGTGTGTTAATTTTTATGTTAATTTGCAACTCTTGCCACATGGGAGATGTTATAGTTCCAAAATCGATCTACCCTATTCTACAGCTGACAGGCGGAAAGGTCTTTGGAATGGATAACTAAGTTGTGCGTGTACAGTCAAAGTAAAAAATATGTAAACAAAATTAAAAATAAATAAACAAGAATAACAAAAAAGGTAAAAGAAGAAAAAGGAAAAAGAAAAAAAGATCGAAGAAGAAAAAATACCAAACAGATAAAACAATTAGTGAAATAGATCATTAATTAGGACTGAGCCTATTCTAGTAGTGACCACCCAAGTGAGAGTTTAACAGGTTTGTATTCAGAGTTTTCCTTCTCCTAGACTAGTTGCCTAGCCAAGGTTAAAGACCCCAGTCTTCCTACTATTTACACTGGAGGGAGAGTAGCTGGATTAATACCTTTCCCAAGGTATTAGCGTAATGTGAACAGTAGCTTCGTCAGGATTTGAACTCTGGTCGACGAGTCCACTTCCTACAACTCAAACCATTACACCACGCACCTCCAACAAACAACAGCGAAATAAATCCAGAGGGTAACTAAGACACACAGACATTTTCTGGGACACATTGTACAGACGTTACACATAAATGTTCTTACAGCGAGAATGTGAACAGTCTTTCGGGGCAAGTCTTGTTAGGAGAAATTTGAACTGAGCTCCAGAGGTTTTTACACTTATTATATAACAGATTTATAAGTATAAAATCAAGTCTGGCGTGACGATCGAGCTCGTTCTTAATTGTTTGTCTAGTGAATAACATTTTTCCCCTGTCTTCCAAGTATCGAATAACATTTTAAAAGTCTGTTCGGTATATTAAGTAAAAATGAAATATATCATTTGTTTTTATTTTCGACTTTATTGAATAAGATATTTAGCATTTCTTTTTCTCCATTTACTGCCATATTCAAAACATTTTCATAATTCCAACTTCGCGTAGATTTATGTTAATCATCAAAGAACTACTTCGGGTATATATATATATATATATATATATATATATATATATATATATATATATATCTGAGTCATCCGTGGAATTGCTTGTCAAGAAAAAAAAACCTCTGTAAAGGTCTGAAAAAAGGATAACTTAAATATGTAATATCTAATGAATATAACAGACGTAACGCAAAATGTCCTCCCTTTGGAGTAATGGCTAACGTGCTAATACTGCGAGATCGTAGTATGCGAGTTCGAACCCACGTACGTACTATTATGTTCACTTTTAGACTAATACCCTTAAATAAGGTGAGAAACCCCATATACACCAACTATGGGTTAAACCAATGTTTTTTTACTAGTTTTTACTTTATATATATATATATATATATATATTATATAAACTCGGTAGAGCTCTTTACTTAAATTAACTTTCACTGCCAGCATATATAAAGCAATGATCGTCTGTATACAGACTGGATCCCTCTGGTGATCGTAGAATATATAAACAAACGTATGTATTTAATAGTTTAAACACCACCCCTTTACGGCAGCTGTCAAATGGCCGAGAGGTTGAGAAGTCAGGCGGACAAAAAGTCAGATGGATTTCGATCATTAGTGATAACTTTTATCTGTTTCAATTGAAAATAACGAGAAGATGAAAAGAAAGGAATAGAAAAAAAGAGTGAGAGGGCGTTAATTCAAGATTACTATACTTTTTACGTACTGAATTATGTTTACTTAAAGCTAATGCAAAATATCAATCTTTGTAAAAATCAAATTATCATACTGTGGTATATCCACAGGTCCTCCTAGTACGTATGTATATTGGCTGAATCAGCAGAAGGTTGAAGGTGATAAAAGCGGTTCCGTTTGGCAGTATTTGCGAAATACAAAAGAGAAAGATAGAATCAAGACAGAACAATCGTATCGTAGCATTAGATATTAACTTGTAGTTTCTTGGTAGACAAAAAGGGGATTCCGAAATGGCTAACATGCTGACACTGCAGTAAAAGAATTCTTCTATGGATAAGCAAAACTACAACCGTAAGAAATGAACAGGACGAGTTCAAATCCTGGACGATCTTCGTAGCATTTCTCATAGCACTAATACCCTGGGGATGGTATGAATCCAACAATTCATTCTTTTTGGCGGTGGTCTTACACATCTGCGGGTGGTATACATATATATATATATATATATATATATATATACGTGCTTACAAGGTGTGTCAAAAAAAAGTATCGAGATTTTTTGTACTTTTTGCCATCTTTATTCTGGGAAAAAAATAACGTTCCATTCATTCTTCATTTCTATCTTGGTAAATACAGCTTTAAACTTAGTACTTTTTGACACACCTTGTATTCTGAAAAATTAATGAATGGAACGTTATTTTTTCAGAATACAAGGTGTGTCAAAAGTACAAAAAATCTTGATATATTTTTTACACACCTTTATGTATGTATATATGAGGTAAAATATAAGGAATGAAAAGAACAAAACTCAAAAATACGAAATATATTACACATTTTTGTCTGTCTGAGTTTTGTTCTTTCATTCCTTATATTTTACCTCATTCTGTCGGATTCATTCAAACTCCCCCTTTTCCTCATACACACCCACCCACACACACACACACACACACACACACACACACACATATATATATATATATATATATATATATATATATATATATATATATGAATAAATGGATACCTTGGTTCAGATATGAATTTATAATTTATTTCAGTATTTCTTTGCCTCCTCAGTCTGATTTTTACTAATTTGAAGACCTTACACCCGGTCTTATATGTATGATCTTCCCGTTCCAGTGATTTTTGTTTTTTGTTTTTTGTTTGTTTGTTGTTGTTTTGTTTTTTTTTTGTTTTTTTTTTCAAATTCCACCTTCCGTATTTGTTAAATAAACCAGCTCACATGCATGCACACATTCGCAATTTTAAGAAATTTGATGGTTTGCGTGTTTTGATCTTTTGCAATTTTTAAACTCGATTTATTTACTTGTGAATATTCATGTTCTAACTTTATGTACTTTATTTTAATTATATTTCAATTGGATTCTATATAAAATGTACAGATTTTCATAGACATCTCGTTAATAACTAAGATTTATTCTATGTATTAATGATTTTTTACTATAACTTAAATACTCATTGATAAACTTACGCTGAGTATTCCTGAGGGTATTTTGACATGAGTAGTGACGTAGTTTCGGTTCCAGACAGACACCGAATCTCCATTATAATAAGATATAAAGAGCTTTTCTTGTCGTAGTATTTGAAAGGCTTCCATTTAAGATCGAGTTACTGAGAGACATGTTACATTCCTCAGTATTTTAACTGATTTCTAGTTATTTTCTTGTCTGGATTCTTCAAATTTTCTAATTATTCAATTCTTTTTTCAGGGCTCCAATAGTATGACAAATAACGCCATACTCCACATTGTTCTTTTTTTTTTCAGTTCTCCCGCAAGGTCTACGCTAGAGGCCCAGCCAAGTTATAAATTTTAAGAGAGCAAACACATAAAAACGACATCAGGACACGTACAAGTGGTTTCTAAATTTATGCTACATTTCTAGTTTGAGGCGCCCGTCGTGCAATAGGAAATGGTCACGGCGACCCGAGTTCAAATCCTGGACGAGGTTGGTAGAATTTCACATGGTGCTAATACTCCTGGGAAAGGTATGGATTTAACTATTCCCCCTCCAGCTATGGGTAACTAGGCAACCGGTCTTGTGGAACCTGTTAAACACCGTTTAAAAACTGACCTTGTGTCGCATCCTGCTCGTGTAGAGCGGGTTGGTACACACACACACACATATATATATATATATATATATATATATATATATATATATATATATATATATATACAGCTGAAGTATCGAGATTGAAACTGTATTAACCAAGATAGGAATGTACAATAAATGTAACGTTAATTTTTTCAGAATACAAGGTGTGTCAAAAAGTACAGGTTAGAAATGAAGAACGAATGGACCGTTAATTTTTCAGAATACAAGGTATGTCAAAAAGTACTGAAAATCTTGATACTTTTTGACACACTTATATATATATATATATATATATATATATATATATATATATATATATATATATATATACAGCCGTGTGGGTGTGGTTGGGTAAATACACCCTTCCAAAACAGGGGAGAGACAGGTTACATATAAGTCCGATCCATTATGGGGCAGAATAATAAGTAAAGAAGATGTTTCTCACTAAGTTGGTGTTTCAAATATCATCGAATATTGTTTTTTTTGGGGGGGGGTGCATTATCTCCGCTTAGTGTCAGATACTATAGGATATGAGACAATCTATGGTATTAGATCCCGGAAGTTCTGAACCTGTTAAACTCCACTTAAGAAATTGACCTTGTGTCACATTCTGCTGATGCGAAGGGATTATTAAATACATACATTTTTAATTTCGATTGGTTTATTTGTTCAACTGCATATCAACTCATTATGGGTTATTTAATACCGAAAGTTGTTTACACAATCAAGTATTTTCTATCTAATATTCTAATAACGGAGATTTGGAGTTTGTTTGGCTGTAACCAAAGGTACGTCTCTGCTTACGTCAGAATACCCTCAGTAATTGCATAAGTTTATCAATGAGTATTTGATTTATTGTCTAAATCATTAATACATAGAATACATCTTATTTATTAACGATGTCTCTCTGAAAATCCGAATTAGATTTGCCTTAAAACAGCCCATGTTATTAGTGCGTTTAAAATCCTTTCTGTCTAAGCTGATTGGGTGAAAGTTAAAAGAATGTAAATAATTGTTTCAGGTAAATTGATATGTAACAAGTATTGTGTGTTTTTATCTGGGCTTTTTTATTATTATTATTTTGGTTTTTGGTTTTTTTGTTGGTTTTGTTGTTTTTTTTTTTTATTTTATTTTGTTTTTTTACAATTTAACTCAATTGTGTAAATAACTTATTAATTTCGTTTGTATATAACTTCGATTATCTATATGTTAATACTCGTGTTCCTTAATTGTACGACCGTTTTCATCTTGCAACAACCTCTGGTTAAAAATGAGACCGTCTATATCGTCCAAGATGAAATGCAAAAAGATAAATCCCCCGAATTATCATTTCTTATGAGTGTCGTCCCCTCAGCTAAATAATGAACCATTCCGTTTTTATTATAAAGAAAGAAAGGGGAGAAAAGGGACATGCTACACAGAAAATATATAATAAGAAAGAAAAAAATAAAGAAAGAAAGAACGTAGGAGAAGATAGAGACGTTGATGATAGCGCTAATCCATTTCAGTTGAACACCATGAAAAGAAGGAAAGAAAGAAAAAATAATAAAGAAATAAAGAAAGTAGAAGAAAGATAGAGAGAGGGGTTGCTTATCCGCCGAATTCTGATTTCTTATGAGTGTCGCCACCTAAATAATGGACCATTCCGCTTTTATTATAAACAACAAAAGGGAAGAAAAAGCACATGCTACACAGAAAAATATAATAAGAAAAGAAAAAAGAAAGGAAGGAAAATAGTAGATGAAAGATAGAGAGAGGTATGAGCTTGCGGAAGTCATAACGCTAATCTGTTTCAATCGAACATAATGAAAAAAGGAAAAGAGGAAAGAAAGAAGAGAGAGAGAAAGAGAGAGGAGAGAGTTAAATCAATATTATCATACTTTTTACACATTGAAGTATTTTCAATACCTTTTAAGTAAACATGTCAAACGTTGTGTTAATTAAATTATACTGTGGTATATCCACAGGTCTTGCTAGTTATAAATAAATTGTTTTAAAGAGAAATGCAAAATCAATTTCAAATAAATAAAAATCTTCCTGATTTTTTTAATATGGTTACTCATCTAAGTTTTAAACAGGCTTACTGCTACTTAACTTCGGTGATGCTGTGGTTTGGTTCGATTTGGTTTCTTTATTTAATGGCTTTAACAACCCCCGTGGTTTATTTAATACCAAAGTCACCTTCGTGGAAGAACATTAGTGGTACTATTTAACCCATAGCTGGGCAATGAGAGGGCTTCATGCCTTTAAAGGTACTAGCAAATATATGCACCCTCCGGGTGCACGTATTTAAATTTTAATGTAATAAAATATCATATTAAATTAGAAAGTCTAATGAAACTAAATAAGAATGCAGATAAAAATATTTTAAATAGAGGGGGGTATAATCGAAATATAGAACAACTGAAACTTACCCTTCCATCACTCTCGTCTTTCATTGTTATTTTTTCTAATTTAAGTATTTAGTTAAAAGAGGAAGTAAAGAATAAAATGACAATTATTTTTTTCTTGTTAATGGATTTCATTTAAGATTCATTGAAGAGATTTTTGCTTATATTCATTAAAATAAAACCCAACAGTTAGAAATCAATAATACTAAGCACATATTTATTAAATT
>CM042152.1:33580903-33583403 GCA_023376005.1 Doryteuthis pealeii | reverse complement strand
TGATCTATTGGTACAATATTTGGCCAAAAGAAAAAAAACAATTTATATGTATATACATATATATAAGATATATATATTCATACAAAACCGTCAGGAAACTAAAGCTAATAAGTAAAAAGTGCTCAATACGTGCAAATAATAAAGATAAACCTAATGACTCAGATAAACCTACTAAAAGTTTCGCTTAGTGTTCTTCAGGAATAAGATCCGACTCTTAGCCCTGAAGAGCACTAAGCGAAACTTTTAGTAGGTTTATCTGAGTCATTAGGTTTATCTTTATATATGTATGTATATTGTTTCAGGTGTATTTATTATTTATCATCACACTTCTTGAATAATTATTATAGCATAATTTAATAATGTAAACAGGAATTATTATAATTCAATGGTATAAAATTTTTTTGCATTTCTAAAATTTGGTTTTTAAATTAAAAGGTTAATTGTAAATTCAAATACTCGAGCAAATTCAGTTAACATTAATGTGATGTGTTTAATATTTCTAATTTAATTGAATTACGGATAATTATATTTAATGAATTCTGTTAATTCTTTTTCGAATAATTTTACTACTATTAAAAAGAAATTAAGAAACAAAAAAAATAAACAGAAAGAAAGAAATTCTAAACCACTTTCTCCACATGTACAAAGTGTGTAAAAAAAAACCTTCACGCCTGGATCTGTATATTGCAGAAAATAAACAGAAATAAACAATGAATAAAACATTAATTCTCTTAAAAATATTCCTATTGGGATTCAACACTCATTCTAACCAGTTTTCGGCTAACGTCCTGGATTGGAACGTCGTAGTAAGCGAGTTCGAATTCAAGTCGTGCTATTACGTTCACTTTCGGACTAATACCCTTGGGAAAGGTATTAAGGTCCTCATCCCCCAGTAATGGGTTAACGAGTATCACTACTATTGGGCGAAGTCCCCGTTGTGTAGTGGCTAACATAATGGACTATGACATCGTATTTAGCGAGTTCGAATTCCAGCATTCTTCTGTCTTTTCAGTCCTCCACATCCCTAAATTTCGTTAACTTCATGAGTATTAATGAATTTGTATAAATAATTTTCATTAAGTTCATGTGTATCAATAAACTGGAAGAAATGATTTTCCTTAACTTGCAAACGGATCTATTTAACCCATAGATGGTACTCTAACTGGCACACCGTAACTCCGGATCAGAGTGGACCTGAAAGCGATGGGAATGAAGGAGTACTCACAACTAAATGAAGTTTGGCGTCTTTACCCTGGACACTAAATTGGTAGAAATAATTATGTTTGATTTTTTTATTAACTTCATGTGTAATAACAAACAAGTAGAAATAATTTAATTAACTTAATGTGTATTTATAAATTAGAAGAAACAACTTGATGTCTATTAATAAACTTGTGGTTGAACCTCAGTTACTGCCTTCTAGCACCTATTTCATAAAAAGGCTTGGGTGTTTGCCATATGAGCAATTACATTACGATCGGGCCAATCATAGAGTTGCTATGGTTTGAAATGACCAGCCGATTGATCTGATTAGCTTATCCGACCGCCCGTCTCGTAGGGACAAAATGGAGTGTTGCATGTTACGGGACCACTGAGAACCCGGGTCAAAGACCGCTCAGCCACTACAATCCTATCCTCAAGCAATACGGGTCTCCAGCCTCGACAAACAAGTAGCCGTATTAAAAGGGTGGTTTTACCCGTCTGCAGTGGTGCAGTCGGCGTATTCTACTGCCCCAGTCCGACAGGGTGGAGTAACAGACGTTCTTTATTATGTTAATACTGTGTTTCCTCGAAAATACCACAGGGCTTATATCAATTTTCACTCCGAAATATAACACTTAGACTTATTTTCGGGGGATGTCTTATTCTTCATACATCGAAAAACTGCATTACGATGTAGAAAAGTATGAAATGCTCATTTCTTTCGTCTGTCTGCCGCTCTCAAATAGGACTCATTATAAGGGAAGGACTTATAGCAAAATCATCCTGAAAAATCACGCTAGGTCTTATTTTGCGAGTAGGTCTTATTTTTGGGGAAACACGGTATTTAATTTAACGCTAAAATATATTTTTTGAATTAATTGTTGTAAACAAGGAAATTTATAAGAAAGCGGTTTTTAAAAATCAGTTCCCCCAATTCTAGTTCGTTATTAAATTTGTCTTTTCTTTAGATTTTTCATGTTTAATTAACTGTTCTGTAGATGAGATTAATACAAATTGAATTAGATGTAAAAGCTTAATAATGGCCGCCGGAGCCATTCTTAACCAGTCAAAACAATCATCGGGAAAGTGGGTGTGGGTGTGTAGGTGGGGTGGGGTGGGAGTGTTGGTAGGGGTGGGTGCGTGGGTGGTATGTATGAGTATTTGTGTGATGTTTGCATGTGCGTAAGCGGTGTATGCTTGTGAAGTGTTTTATGCGTGTTGTATATGTGATTATTTGTGTAGTGTTTAGCTCAGTCGGTAGAGCGTTCGGCTAGAAACCACAAGGTTCCTAGTTCGA
>CM042152.1:33558403-33573403 GCA_023376005.1 Doryteuthis pealeii | reverse complement strand
TTGTTGTTCAGGTTCCGTATGAGAACTCAATTAATTCTTATAAACAGAGCAAATTTATTTGTGAATAAAAAGGCGTTAAATACCAGGGGTATCGTGATTATGGGCTATTTCCACTTGTGGGTATCTGAGGCCCACCGAGTTTCGTCAGATCACGTTTTTATTTTATTCAGACTCTGAATGAAATAAAGTCTAAATAAAATAAAAACGTGGCCTGACGAAACTCGGTGGGCCTCAGATACCCACGAGTGGAAAAGGTCCATAATCACGATACCCCTGGTATTTAACGCCTTTTTATTCACAAATATATATATATATGCATAGAAAGTTTTTAGATGTCGGATTCACTTCCATTTTACTTTCATATACATATATATATATATATATATTTATTTTATATATATATATATATATATATATATATATATATATATGAGACCAAAATCAATAAGTTCTCAAATGTTAATTGATCTCTTTATAAATTGACACTATTATGTTGATCAGGTTTTTGTCTATTGATATAATGCACAGAAGACAATCAGATGTTCTTGCTGTTCTGGTAAAGATTGATTGGTAAATTTGTCGCTTCCGGTTTTAGACAAGAACACGCCTGTAAATTCGTGGGAAGTCTTTCATACCCCCATGTTCACTACAGTCAGTTGATTTGTGCATTAACCTAGAAATTATATGACAAGAGACCGAAACACATTATAATGGGCAGTATTGAAGGGGATACATAAATAGATATAAATTAACTGAGATAAATAGATAGATATAAGCAGAGTTTATACACACATTATATATATATATATATATATATATATATATATATATATATATATATATATATTAGGGCAGGCCGGGCTCTTTAACCGTGGCTAGGTAACCTGTCTACTCTGAGGTCAAACCTGTTAAACTCCGTTTAAGAAATTGACCTTGTGTTGCCTCCTGTCAGTGCAGAGAGGTTCGGTATATATATATATATATATATATATATATATATATATATATATATATAGATAGATAGATAGATAGATAGATAGATAGATAGATGCAAACAGGTAAATAGATAGATGTAAACACACACTTTAAATATATATATATATATATATATATATATATATATATATATATATATTATAAGCAGTCAGAGATAGGTATATAGATAGATATGAGTAGCCTGGGATAGATAGATAGATAGATAGATAGATATGCAAAAGCCTAAGATATTTACCAACCCCTCCACACAAGGTCAATTTCTTAAGCAGAATTTAACATTTGAATTCATAGATTTTCTTCTTTTAGATTGGTTACCTAGCCAGGTTATAATATCCCAGTCTGCCCTATTATTTACCCATAGCTGGAAGAAGAGTAGTTATATGCATACCTCTTGCAAGCATATTAGCACTTTGTGGATTGCAAACAGCCTCGACGGACTAGTTGAACTCGAGTCTACGAGTCCATTTCCTACGACTCTAACACACACATATATATTAATATATATTATATATATATATATATATATAATATATATATATATAATGTATGAGTGAGAATATATAAATTCAATGGATGATGTATTTTTTTCAGTAAGCAATATTCAAGAAATAGGTTTCTTAAAATACATTTTCTTGTGATTTTAAGTTCATTCGATCATTTTAACCAGAGTTTTATTTCATATGAAATTTAAGAAATATTAATGAGAGGAAATTGACGTTTAAATAAATACGTAAATAAATATAGAAATAAATAGAAATAAAAACACAGTTCTAATGACAGGAAATGTTCGCTTCATTTGAACCACCTTTATTTCAAGCAAATCCTTTTCCGCTAAAAAGAAATATATATATATATATATATATATATATATATATATATATTGACCTATAAAAACATACTGACGCCCACATGGATTTTTATGAAATGCCCAGTGGAATAAGGTAAGCCCAAGTTTCACGCCTTCTTCAAGTTAAAAAAAAAAAGAAAGATTTCTAATTACGTCATCTAGTCATATCCGTATTCACCAATCCTGATTTTCAAAATTATCAATCTATCTCGGATATTAAATGACGAAAAGGCATTGACTCTAGTTTTGGAGGTTGGTTGGTTGGTTGGTTGGTTTTGGAATTTTACGGCATGTCATCCTTGGGTTATTTTATGCCGGAGATATTTTGTTTGATTCATTCTTATTGGGAATTCAATATCTTCTTGTTAAATATATCTTATTTGTTTAAATATATATTTTTAAACTCATCTATTTAACCTAGAACAGGTACTACAAACAAAGGTTTAAATTCTCTGCATAAAAAAAATTCAATCTATATAATGATACTAATGTTTGTACATATACGACCGTTGCCATCTTGCAACACCCTCTGGTTAAAAAATGAGACCGTCTAAATCGTCCAAGATGTAATGCAAAAATGCAAGTCTTGATTATATCGTGTTGCTTATCCACCGAATTCTTATTTCTTATGAGTGCCGTCACCTCAGCTAAATAATGAACAATTCCATTTTCATTATAAAAATACAAAGGGGAGATAAAGGACATGCTACACAGAAAAAATATAATAAGAAAGAAAGAAAGAAAGAGAATGGGTGAAACATACGGAGAGGGATGAGCGCACAGAAGCGATAACGCTTATCTGTTTTAATCGGAAATGATGAAAAGATGAAAGGAAGGAAAGAAAGTAAAAAAGAGTAAGAGTGAGTTAAATCAAGATTAATATATTTTTTACAAATTGAATTATTTTCAATAGCTCAAATGTAAACATATCAAATGTTGTAATAATTAAATTGTCATACTGTGGTATATCCCAGGTCCCGTTAATGATTGATAATTCTACGATTACAATATATTCTTTAAAATATTCTTACATAGAAAGAAGTTAATACTGTTATATATATATATATATATATATATATATATATATATATATATATATATATATATAGCAAATATATGCACCCTCCGGGTGCAAGTATTTAAGTTTTAATATAATAAAATATCATGTTAAATTAGAAAGGCTAATGAAACTGAATAAGCATTCAGATAAAAATATTTGGAACAGAAGGGGTATAATCGGAAAATAGAACAACTTTGAAACTAACTGTTCCACCATTTTCC
The DNA here is from genome assembly GCA_023376005.1 of Doryteuthis pealeii. Classification (NCBI taxonomy): domain Eukaryota; kingdom Metazoa; phylum Mollusca; class Cephalopoda; order Myopsida; family Loliginidae; genus Doryteuthis; species Doryteuthis pealeii. Next base: position 33,570,279 of record CM042152.1, on the reverse strand, counting down.
CTTACTCCCGTCTTTCATTGGTAAATTTTCCTAATTTAACTATTTAGTTAGAATAAGAAGTAAAGAATAATATTACAGTTATTTCTTCTTGTTAATGGATTTCTTTATAAGATTTATCCCTGAGATGTTTGCTCATATTCAGTAAGATAAAACCAAAAAATTAGAAATCAATAATACTAAGCATATATTTATTAAAATCAAATTTTTAAGATCAATATGTAAATTAGCCTTCCCATTCACACTGTAATCCGCTATTTTGTTGTATATATAAATATAATTGCATGTTATTCGTATGTAGATATGGTCAGCAGTCTTAATGATGTAAAACAATTTTATCAATAATTAAAGTTTAAATTAAAAATAAAATCATGGAGAATATGATGTAAATAACTAAAGGGAATTGTGACTTGTATAGTAATATAGTTTCGGTTACATACAGAGAAACCCACAATCTCCATTATAATAAGATATATATATATAAAACACTATTAACTTCTTTCTATGTAAGAATCTTTTAAAGAATCTCACAAACCATCTAGGTGAGACGGACTAGGCATGCAGGACACTGCTGGAGAAGCGGGGACGAGCTCATTAGCGACGTTCTCCTGTGGAAGCCAACACATGGACATGCTAACGTAGGACGCCCACTAAGGACCTACATTGACCAACTATGCGAGGATCCTGGATGCTGCGCAGAGGACCTCCCAGGTGCAATGAGTGATAGGGAATGTTGGCGAGAGATTGTCATGGATATCCGTGCTGCTTGCGTGGCATGATGATGATGATGATATATATATATATATCCCTATTGCCGTATAAGCATTATCATTGTTGTAGCATTAGAAATTCATACAAAAAGTGCTGAATATATTTCATAAAGTAATTAAAGATTTGATATACATAGTAAAAACAAAAATGCCCAAACCCGACCAGGTTTTTTTTTACAAGTATATATAAAGTGTAGTAGTCAAGCCAATTTAATGTCCTGAAGAAGTGTCCGGAACACCGAAACCTTGGTAGACTGACAACTACATATATATAAGGTGAACAAACGTGATATCACAAACAGGAATATTTCTTTTATGTTTTGATTGTTTTTAACTAGTTTCGACCTTAGGTCATCGTTAGGAGAAAATTTCTAGTGAAAGAAATTGTTTTTAGAAGGTTTAATTAAGTGTTTGACGTGATATAAAAATTCGGGAATATATATATATATATATATATGAAATAGATTATATATATATATATATGAAATAGATCCATTCACATATATATTACAATAATACAAATTCAATTTTGATACGCCTGAATTCATATATATATATGTACCAGACGCACACCCAATCAGACAGACAGACACACACGCGCACACGCACACATACACACACATATATATATATATATATATATATATATATATATATATATATATATATATATTACGAAATATATTGAGCACTAATAATGCTACTACAATGATCATGTTGTAGCACCTTTTGATGAATATATATATATATATATATATATATATATATATATATATATATAAAGAGAGACAGAGACAGAGAGGGGAAGAGAGGGAGAGAGAGAGAGGGAGAAAGACTTGACTTGAAAATCGTTAAAGCAAGATATTGACAGTAACCAAACGCCGTTGGCTTCACGTCCATGTTACTTAACCCCAACTTTATATATATATATATATATATATATATATATATATATATATATATAATTCTAAAATAACTACAGTTGATTTCAATGCTTATTTCTTGTTTAACCGTATTTGATAGAATGTCGAATTTATGTGTAAATTTTAAATGTGCCGATAAACACACACACACACACACACATATATATATATATATATATATATATATGTGTGTGTGTGTGTGTGTGTGTGTGTGTGTCTGTCTGTCTGTCTGTCTGTCTCTGTGTGTGTTAAAAATATTATCTACATTCCACGCTTGTGAAAAATGTGAAAATCCCAGAAAGATGTCGAAAAGGCAATTTTTTGCCACCTAATATCAAATTAAGCCAATTATATTTCTACTGAGCAATTTAACAATGATTATTTTAGCAGAATTTCTAAATATTTATTTAAGTACTTTCATTTATTCGACAAGTTCTAAAAGAGACAGATGAATGTGCGCATTGAAATACGAACGCACGCACGCACATGGGGCTGCACAATCATCAGAGAACGAAAAATAACTTTTTGGCCGTCAGATGATTATAATTATATATATATATAATATACATATATATATATATTATTATATATATATATATATGCTTAATTGAAGTCTTACCTAATTTTGAAAGGTAATTAATAAATAATTAATTAATTAGGCGGGTATACCTATTTAACAGTCGGGTTTCGAATCACGCACAAGGCGGTCTTCCTATCTATAGCTCTGCTGATGAGGCTTAATAGGCCGAAATGTACATACAGAGATTGATTTTTCTCGATTTGTTTAGTCTTACATTTAAATAGGTATGCCCGCCTAATTAATTAATTATTAATTAATTAACTTTCAAAATTAGGTACGACTTCAATTAAGCACATATTCTCCCAAAAATTGTCGGCTAAAAAAAGCCATATCATAAACACATCACATGTGTATTTACTTCTCATATATATATATATATATATATATATATATATATGTGTGTGTGTGTGTGTGTGTGTGTGTGTGTGTGTGTGTGTGTGTGTGTGTATGTGTGAAGGAGAGATGAAGCAAAAAGTAAAAAATACAAAAAAAAGAAAACAAGAATTCTTATTTCATTGTTCTCAACTTGTTTTGACCCTAGGTCATCGACAAATAAAAAAATTTTTGGTGAAAAAAAAAAAATGTTTTTAGAAAATTTATTTCAAAAGTCATACCGACAAAACGAAACCCAACATACCAAAAACAGGCTTTTAATTTCAGTTATAAATTATTTTTCCTTATACCAACGAAAGCCCTGATGAAGGTCTATCGAAACAGACCAAAACACTGCAGCGTAGGCGAAATAAACATTATTCGTTTATAAACTTGTGTTTTTTCAATTTTTTACAATATATATATATATATTATATATATATATATATATATATATATTATATATATATATATAACTTACTAATTTATCTTTCGTTGATTACGCTTTTTTATTTAATCTAATTTATTTTTAATTTAATTTTTAAATTTGATATGTACACCCATGGCTTTCTCAGTTGATCAGCTACAGAGTTCAAATTTGGTTAACAGACCCACCTCAATAAGACGCACATGGTGATATAGGTGGGGACTTCACCAGTGCACAGGGTGCAGAAGAACAAGAGTATGCAGTGTACTCTGTCCAATTTTACCGGCTAACGAGAATAACGTAGATTTAATGAATTTACATATCGAGAATTCTGTTTATCAGAACCACTTGTATTAGTGATAACACAGTTGATAATGCATCTCCCTCCCTTTCAAAAAGTAGTATTATTGTGTTATTGGTAAATGGGTGTTAAATGCACGAATATCCGTTTTAACATTTTCACAACAAATACATCTGTCCGGGGATTCACTTCAAAGCAAATCCGTGTACCAAGATCAAACAAAACTTTTCTAGAGCAGACTTTTACGGGGAACTAAGAGGTGGTGTTTATATTTAACCTTGAACTTATTTGGGGTCATTAAGGACAAAATTACCGTCTCTGGCATGAGAAAATGAGAAAAAAAACGTATTTAGTATGAGAAAATAGGGGTTAAATAAACCCACTGTTAATATGAGATTTCAAAAGTGTACACTTTAATTTACTCAGATACCAAATAACCCGGGAAACACGATTACATACAGCATATATATATATATATATATATATATATATATATATATATACTGTGTGCAGCAAGTCCCCAAATGTATGATATATGAGTTTATAAACAAAGTGAGAAATCTGGGAAGACCGCTAGTGTAACGGTTAGAATCTCCGACTGTCATCCAGGGAGTTAGGGTTCGAATCACACATAAACCGGCTTCGAGTCTATAACGCTGCTGATGAGGCATAATATGCCGAAATGTACACACACACAAACACACACACACACACACACACACACATAATATTATATATATATATATATATATATATATATATAATATATATATATATTATATATATAATTTAATATACCGAGCGTGTTGGTAGATCCTTGCGGAGAGAAAAAACCCAGCAGAAAGTTTGATTGTAAAAATATACTACCAAACATCAACCAGGAAGAAAAAAATTTTTGAAAAAAAGAAAGGACCAAGATATTCGTACCAACAAAAAATAATCTATTGGTACAGTATTTGGCCAAAAGAAAAAACAATTTATATGTATATATATGTATATAAGATATATATATATTCATATAACCGCTAAGAGAAAGCTAATATGTAAAAAGTGCTCGATACCTAAGTAGAGCCAATAATAAAGATAATCTAATGAGTCAGACGAACCTACTATTAGTTTCGCATAAAGCTCTTCAGGGCTAAAATCTGAGTCAGATTTTAGCCCTGAAGAGCTTTATGCGAAACTAATAGTTGGTTCCTCTGACTCATTAGATTATCTTTATTATATATATATATATATATATATATATATATATATATAAACAAGGTTTGTTTAGAATGGCTTTTTGCCGATAATTTTTTGGAGAATAAGTGCTTAATTGGAGTCGTACCTAATATTGAAAATTAATTAATTAATAATGAATTAGGCGGGAATACCTATTAAATGTATGGCTAAACAAATCGAGAAAAATCAATCTCTGTATGTACATTTCGGCCTATTAGGCCTCATCAGCAGAGCTATAGATCGGAAGACCGCCCTGTGCGTGATTTGAAACCGGACTGCCAAGCTGACAGGCCGATCCCATAACCCAACACCAAACGAACTTCTTAGATTTTTATGATTTGTTTAGAGTAGGTTAACATTCCTCTACTCTAAACAAATCATAAAAATCTAAGAAGTTCGTTTGGTGTTGGGGTTATGGGATCGGCCTGTCAGCTTGGCAGTCCGGTTTCAAATCACGCACAGGGCGTCTTCCGATCTATAGCTCTGCTGATGAGGCCTAATAGGCCGAAATGTACATACAGAGATTGATTTTTCTCGATTTGTTAGCCATACATTTAATAGGTATTCCCGCCTAATTCATTATTAATTAATTTTTTCAATATTAGGTACGACTCCAATTAAGCACTTATATATCCGGAGGAGCAAGTTGGCCGATCCCTCTAAATGAGAATTTATTGGTGGACTAAACCACTCAGATTGATCACCCCCACCTGCTTGATTAATTCCTAGTTATAAACGCCGCTCCCAAAGAACTGATACCAAAACCTTCTTTCAGAATTCCACAGAAAAAGGTGTGGATATAAAGTTCCATGATTGTCTATTTACCATTTTCTATATAACTCAAATTTATACAAAGATACGTGTGGGTAGAAATAGATCTATAATCACAAAATGGCCAATTTTTTAGCCTTTTTCTTTACCATATATATATATATATATATGGTAAAGAAAAAGGTTTTTAAATTGTCCATTTTGTGATTATAGAAATAGATCTATAATCACATACATTACAAGGAGCTGATGGTAGGTGTGGCGCTCCACCTCAGATGCTAAAAACAATCTCCTTGGGCTAGCGCTATTGAAAAGGGGATAGACTCCCTCGCTGACTGGCTGATACCGACTTTAGGCCGCCCCGTCGACTTATATATATATATATATATATATATATATGGTAAAGAAATAGATCTATAATCACATACATTACCATATATATATATATATATATGATAAAGAAGAAGGCTTAAAAATTGGCCATTTTGTGATTATAAATCTATTTCTACCTACACGTATCTTTGTATAAATTTGAGTTATATAGCGGAGTCGACGAATAAAATCCAGAAAGTGCAAATAGATATCCAAATTTAAATACTTTGGGATTTACTGCTCAACAAACGTGCACATGTGCCTAATTCAAAGAGCTAAATATACGATAAAAACCCGAATGTCCGAAAAACAGTCCGACTCGAGTTTCCTGTTGTTATCCATGTAGAATTGCTAGGTAGAGAAAACTCGAGACGGTGTGGTTTTCGACCATTAGGTTTTTAATCGCATATATATATATATATATATATATATATATATATAATGTATGTCTTAAAAGTATCGAGATAGAAATGAACAATGAATGGAACGTTAATTTTTTTCTGAAAACAAGGTGTATCATAAAAGTGCCGAGTTTGAAGCTGTATTTACTAAGATAGAAATGAATAATGCATGGGAAGATAATTTTTTCAGAATACAAGGTGTGTCAAAAAGTTAAAAAAATTTCGATACTTTTTGACACACCTTGTATATATATATTTATATATGAATACCTTAATTCCTCGGAAATAAATTTATTTCGACACATTTGCCTCGTCACGTCTGATTTTCAAACGGATAATGATTACATACAACAAGTTGATATGTTTTTTTCCGTCTCACTTATTTTATATTTAAAATTCCTTTTCGTATTTGTTTAAAAAGTCCAGCTCACGGGCACGCGCACACTCACAATTTTAAAAAAAAATGAAAGATTACGTGTGTTGAAGTTTTCAAATTTGATTTCTTTACTTAAGAATGTGCATATTCTAATATATCTTTATGTACATGAGTATATACGTATATGTATGTAAACACATACATATATACATACATACATACATGACTAAGGTCAAGTCACGCCAAAAGCACTGGTTCCAACTAGATAGCCGAAGTTAAGTAGCGATAAGCCTGTTCAATACTTAATTGGGTGACCACTTCAGCAATGGCAGGTACTGCAAGCAACCCGAGTCCTTTATTTATCAAAATGACTTGATTCGGCGTTAAAAGGGTTGATATGATGTAAAACAAAATAAACCAACTATATATAGATGTATATATTTACCAACCCCTCCGCACGACCAGGATGTGACACAAGGTCAATTTCTTAAGCGTAGATTAACAGGTATCAATTCAGAGTTTTCCTTTTCCAAGACTGGTTACCTAGACATGGTTAAAGAGCCCAATCTGCCCTACTATTTACCCATAGCTGGAGTCAGGGTAGTTGGGTATGAAGTAACAGCTTCCTCCAGAATTGAAACTCGGGTCAACAGGTCCATTTCCTACGACTATAACCATTAACCCACGCAGCAACAACGATAAACAAGGTGTGTCATAAAGGTATCGAGATTGAAGCTGTATTTGCCAAGATAGAAATGAACAATAAATGGAAAGATTTTTTTTTCAGAATACAAATTGTGTCATAAAAGTGCCGAGTTTGAAGCTGTATTTACCAAGATAGAAATGAACACTGAATGGGACGTTAATTTTTATACGAATACAAGGTGTGTCAAAAAGTACCAAAAAATCAGGATACTTTTTTGACACACCTTTTATATATGTATACATATATTCGTACTATTATTGGTATATTTAATTTTCTTATGTTTTTAAACAGTCAGTATAATTTTATGTGATATAACTTTGCATTTTCTTAAATCTAAAGAGGTTTTGTATTTTAAAACAATTTAAAAGAAAACATTTTCTGATGATTTGATGGAATGACAATAACTGAGACTAACAACAACAATCGCAAGAATTGTCTAATGAGACGTCTCGAACCTCATTTCAGATCTGTCAGCTACAACCTTTCCCTGCATGGGTGACAAGCTTTATCACCCCAGCCCTACGTGCTCTAGGAACCGAGCAGAACAGGTGTCTGGGGCCCCAATTCAGGTTTCCTTTTTATGGTAGTTATGATAATACGAATGTTCACCAACCAAGAATATACATTACAAAGAGAAACAATTTTATAAATTTTCACTATCTTTCATTCTATATAAAGGGATTTCTTTGTATATATATATATATATATATATATATATATATATATATATATACAAGTTGTGTCAAAAAGTATCAAGATTCTTTTTCTTTTTGACACACCTTGTATTCTGAAAATAATAATGAATGGAACGTAATTTTTGTTCAGAATACAAGGTGTGTCAAAAGTTTTAAAATCTTTTTGACACACCTGTGTGTGTGTGTGTGTGTGTGTGTGTGTGTGTGTAGTATAATAAAAAATTGAAAAAACACAGCTTTAAATGAGTTAAGTGGTAAGTTTATTGGCCGACGCTGCAGTGTTTCGATCTATTAATTTGATCATCTTCAGGGCTTTTGTTGGTATGTGAAAGGTGATAGTTTAGATCGAAACACTGCAGCGTCGGCCAATAAACTCACCACTTAACTCATTTAAACCTGTGTTTTTTCAATTTTTTATTATACTACATACCGTCGGATTCACTTCCTTTTATTCATACACACACACACACACATATATATATATATATATATATATATATATATATATACATATATATATGTGTGTGTGTGTGTGTGTGTGTGTGTGTGTGTGTATGCATATATATAGAAGATAATTCATTGAAGATAAATACATTTTCAGAATATTTGTTTTTCATATCTTTATATTCACATGTGTTGGACACACACACACACATATATATATATATATATATATATATATATATATATATATATATATAATTCATCAGTAAAATATTAAGGTTCGATGTCATGATGCTCCCTCAAAAAATGTTATTTTTTAGTGAAGATGAAACGAAATATTATTTGACAAATTTATTTGGTTATAATCAACAACGTTCCTTTGTTTTATGTTTTTCAAACTTTTTGACAGACCTTGTATTCTGAAAAAAATAACCTTCCATTCATTATTATTTTCAGAATACAAGGTGTGTCAAAAAGTAAAAAAATCTCGATACTTTTTGACACACCTTGTATATATATATATATATATATATATATATATATATATATATATCAGCGTGTGAGCAGCACAAGGATATGTGCGGTAAAGTAAGGAGCTGATGGTAGGTGTGGCTATCCACCTCAGATGCTAAAATAATCTCCTTGGTCTAGCGCTAGTCAAAAGGGGATAGACCCCTCGCTTTCTGGCTGATACCGACTTTAGGCTACCCGACGACTTTACTTACTTTTACATATATATATACCTCTGTATGTATATGTATATATATATATATATGTGTGTATATATATATATATATATATATATAATATATATATATATATATATGTATATGTATATATATATGCGTGTGTGCGTGTGTAGGTAATGTCGGCATATTCTATTAAAGCTGACAGACATAGTAAGGAAAGTACTTGTACTCGGGTTACAATATCAGAGAGTCCCGACAATTACTAAACAGCCTTCATCCTCAGTTGGGACATTTTGCTCGCGAACATATAAAAGCTAATAAAAGCCAAACTCTTAATCCTTGTATGCCATCTTTAATAAAATATACCTACAATAGAAATTTGATGCCTAAATGCACATATACACAGATGCACAATATGCACGCGTGTGTGTGTGTGTGTGTGTGTGTGTGAGTGTGTGTGTGTGTGTGTGTGTGTGTGCATATATATTTATTATGATCTGGTAAATTTCATCTGCATTGTGACATTATGTGATCTTTATTGCTTTTTAATATTAATATATTTGTTCTACTCATTTTTGTGCCTTGGGCACATTATTATTTCTTACACCTTAATACCATTTTAGATTTTTAACGAACGGTTAACATAACAATATATATATATATATATATATATAAGGAAGTACATCCGACAATAAAAGAAATTAAAACAAAAAACAAGTTTCATTGACGTGTGATGTTTAATAAGCCGACGCTGAAGCGTTTTAGCTTGTTAAACAAACCTTCCTCGGGGCCTTCGTCTGTTTAAAGAAGAAGAAATTAATGAACAAAAAAGCTTCTGCTTATAGTGTGTGGTAGCTTTTGTTTATTTTCAAATATATGAAACGCCACCTAACGCTGGCGTCCCCATTAAAACAGTGTGACGTAATTTAGTTTGAAAATTACTGGAATAATTTTTTGTGAATGGAAAATACCTTATTTGATTGAAAATTTAAAAAATAATATTATTGATCAACAGATATTATTGATCAACAGAAATAATGTTCTAGCTCTAGTTTAAGGAGATGAAAATATAAGTTAAGAAAACCAGGTGTTTGTTTAATCGTATCATAATTCGAAATCATGTTAGATTCCCCAATTTTTCTTAGTTTTTTGTTGTGTATCTTTACTAATATTTTGGATTCTTTAAAATTAAAGAGATGATTGGTTTCTAGAATATGTTTAGTTAATGCATTATTTAATTGGCCGTTTTAATGTCTCTTCTGTGTTCGTAAATTCGTTTCTTCAAGATAAGGCGTAAACAAATCGAGAAAAAGTCAATCTCTTTATGTACATTTTCTCGATTTGTTTGCGCCTTACATTTGAACAGATATATTCGCCTAATTCATTAATTATCAACTAATTAATTTTCAAATTAGGCATGACTTCAATTAAGCACATATTCTCCCATATATATATATATATATATATATATATTATATATATATATATAAGTGTTTGATTGGAGTCGTACCTAATTTTGAAAATTAATTAATTAATAATGAATTAGGCGGGAATACCTATTAAATGTATGGCTAAACAAATCGAGAAAAATCAATCTCTGTATACACCAAACGAACTTCTTAGATTTTTCATAAAATCTAAGAAGTTCGTTTGGTGTAGAGGTTATGGGATCGGCCTGTCAGCTTGGCAGTCAGGTTTCAAATCACGCACAGGGCGGTCTTCCGATCTATAGCTCTGCTGATGAGGCCTAATAGGCCGAAATGTACATACAGAGATTGATTTTTCTCGATTTGTTTAGCCATACATTTAATAGGTATTCCCGCCTAATTCATTATTAATTAATTAATTTTCAAAATTAGGTACGACTCCAATTAAAACACTTATTCTCCCAAAAATTATCGGCAAAAGCCATTCTAAAAACCGTGTTTATATATATATATATATATATATATATATATATATATATATATATATATTTCCCTGTTCAGACAAACTGAATATTTCCGATTTTGCATTAATCTAATGCTATCCTTGTAGGTTTTCCCAGGTTTTCAGTGGTGCATACTGCACATCTCTTGGCTCCGTTGACTCAGGGCCTGGGCTGTCATATAATATAATATATATATATATATATATTATATATATATATGTGTGTGTGTGTGTGTGTGTGTGTGTGTGTGTAGTGTGATGTATATGGTATTTGTGGAAAAGGTGACTTACCGGTGAAAATGCTCACAATGGTTAGTTGATGCAAGTTTCACAATGATAAGACAGAGATATAACAAAATAAAAAGTGCTTAATACGTTAGTAGAGCAAATTTATTATCATATTGGTACACGGTAATAACCTACTCGAGTTTCACCAGAAGAATCTTCAGGGGTTAAATCCACCGAATTAATCAAGATATCGATTAATTGCAGTCGATTTCACGTGTGTATTTTTCGCGATAAACAGTTGGTTATATATATATATATATATATATATATATATATATATATATATATAGAGAGAGAGAGAGAGAGAGAGAGAGAGAGATGTGTCTGTCGGTCTGTCTGTGTCTGAATAAGCGTTTATATTCATTACAAATACCTACTAATAAATATTTCGTCACATGTATTTAGGTAAGATAAAACGGCTGAAAGAAAACGAATTATGTTTACGTATGAGAAACTTCTACTTAAATGTCAGCATCAGTGTATGTTTTTATGTTTTGTATGGATGCGTATTTTATGAGTGGACCTATGCTTAAACGTAAACTACACGTGTTGATAGCTGTTAGCTACGTGTTTAATTACACACACACTCATACTCTCTCTCTCTCTCTCTC
>CM042152.1:33543403-33550903 GCA_023376005.1 Doryteuthis pealeii | reverse complement strand
GTGGAGCGCCACACCTACCATCAGTTCCTTACTTTACCGCACAGATCCCTGAGATACACTGAGTTGGCGAGGGCCAGTATCGAACTAGGAACCTCGTGGTTCTATCCGAACGCTCTACCGACTGAGCTAACCCAGACCCTATTTTCCAAACAATTCACAGTTTTCATCAAAACAATGATATAATTTCCGTTCAAACAAGTATTTCTATTTCATGGGTGATTTTCATTGGATTTCACAACTAATTTTGATTATTTCAAAATTCATTTCCAGCTGATCAAAATTGTTATAGTACGAAAAATATTTGTCACAAAAAAAATCACGTAAAAAAATCGACATAAACAATCGCAGTAATTAAAACTCGGGAATCCAAAATTTCAGGATTGCGGGTCCGGATTTAAAGTTGAAAAATCTAGCACACTGACATTCGTATTTATTTTTTTAGAGATATTTGTAAAAGATATTTAAGAGTATTATCAATAATCCGTAAAGTTAATGTCAACCTCTCATTCATAGAAAAAAAAATGTTGTATGTGGACCTATCTACCCCCACAGTTCCAGTTTCAGAAGCCACCACTGAAGTTAACACAACTTTTGTAATTTTGAGAATAGTCATTATCATTCCAGATGTTACACGGACTACTGAACTTGTTTTTGTTGTTGCTACACTATTCCAGCCTATCTATTCTACCGTCTTTTTTAGGTGCACACTAGGGCTGGGTTTATAAGGGAGCAATTGCCCCGGTCCCTACCAGAGGAGCACACAGACTTCATTTATAAAACCTGTAATAATTATAGAATTATTATTATTGAAAAAATAATGGTAATTTGCTGCAAGCTGGAAAGACTCATATCACTTTGTCGTATTTTACAACTGAAAAATGTAATAAAGGTTATTCTTACTGAAGAAAACTAAAATCAAATAGTTTCTTCGGAACCTATTTTTTTCTTTTACTAAATCTATTTTACTTCAATCTTTTTTTTATTTCTCATGTAGCTAATTTAATTTCTATGTTAAGGCAACTTGAGGCGCCCCCTAAACAGAAGTGCCCCGGGACCCCAACGTCTAAATCCGGCTCTACTGCACACACTGTTCGGAAGAAGAAAGGTCTCTTTTTTTCTTTTTTCTTTAAGAAAAGGGTGCCAAACGGAACGGAAAGAGTGTCATTAATATACAGATTTGCTCGGTTTGGTTGGTTGGTTGGATTTTACGGCATGTCCAAGTCATTGGGTTATTTTATGCTGAAGACGTTTTTTTTTTTTGGGGGGGGTTCTTGTTGTACTTAATTTTTTTAAAAACTTAATTTTGTTTTAAACACATTTTTAAACTCGTTTTTCTTTCTATTTAGCCCATAGGTCACTAACAGGTACTACCACTCCGGGTCAGAGTGGACCTGGGAGGAATAATGATGAGGATGTACTCCACATTCCCTAGAGCTCTAGAACTAGAACTTCACCATCAGATAGAGGTTAACGTCATACCCAGGACAATAAGACCTCAACCACCGCCTTCTAGCACCCATATAATAAAAAGGCTTGCCATAAGGTCAATATCGTTGGGACAATCATATAGATGCTAGGGCTTGACGTGACCAGCCGATTGATCGGAGAGGACCTTTCCGACGCACGATTAGCCTAAGTAAGAGTCAAGGTTGATTATTGCATGGGATGAACTGCTCAGCCACCAGGGTTTCCTCTTTAACAACAGGTAGCCCTATTTTTCTTACCCCTCAGTAGAGGTGCAGTCGTTGTATTTAAAGCCCCAGTCGACAGGGCTTGGCTCGGTTTGGATCATTCCCAGCAGCGCAAGTCACCTAAACGATACCACCTTTTTTCTTTCTTTTCTGTAAACAAGTGGGATAAAATAGAATGAAGTAAAAGAAAATAAAGCGACTCCCTTCTCTTTTCTTACGAGTCGTTACTTTAAGACGAGTGGATCAACTGAACCGGAATAGCAACAAAATCAACATAAGTATCCAATAGTCCGTACATTTGTTTGAATGATAATAATAGTCTTCGTAAAATTATAGATGTGTGTGACTGTGTATGCGGTGGGCTAGGACGGATTTCCTCGTTTACTTTATTTTATCTTATTTATTTATTTATTTAACACCGTTTCGGTCGTGTACCCTCAAGGCTTTCCCGGGCGTCTGTTGCGATTCTGGGACGTTCAATTTTGTTCTGAGGGACTTTGTGAAAAATGGCTAACAAAACAAAAAAATTTTTTTTAAATAAACATTAAAAAAACATAAGATATTAACCTCAATCAAATAAATATAATGATTAAAACTGTTTGTCTTAGAAAATCTAGGTATCCGTGAATCTCGGCTTACCCAATTTTTCGTGTGATTTTTATTTTAAAAACGAATTAGAATTAATTAAATCGATTATTTAAAGTCAAATTTTTATCTTAGTCGAAAATTAATAATATAATGAGCATCAATAAAAGAAAAGCAAAATAATATTACACATGTAATTTATCTTTAATACATTTAAAACTATTTTCGGTCAATTTTGCTCAAATATATATTAACATGATCGATTAATCTATATAAGTAAATCACCGAAAGTTTGGCCTAAGTTTTCGACAAAAAATTATTAGAATTCGATAATAAAGTAAAGTAGTTATTAAATAAATGTTTTTAGAATCTAAAAATATGACATTTTAAATTTAACATCATGATATTCATATTTTAGATGAATTTTATATATTAATTTATCATAGCAGAAATACCTGATTAAATCAGAAAGTTTTGAAATAAAATAACTGATGCATTATAAAATGCATTATTGATAAATCAACACTGAAAATTTCATTAAAATCGGATAATTCCCTGATTTTTGGTTATTTTTTCAAACCGGTGGGGTGGGTAAATTTGTTTTGTAAAAACACGGATATTTCGACAAATTGGGTATACCTAATGTGTGTATTTCTCAACCTGGTTAGGTAGTAGCCATCTGCCAGTATTTACCCCACCCGGTTATTCTCACTTGTGTTATTGTGTGTCTGTTTGCAAGCGATTGTTTAGGTGATTTACTCATTTAGGGGAATGTTAGTTAAAATCTTGACACAGTAGATGGGGCAGATTTGTTGTTGTTGTTGTTGTTGACGTTCACGTTGTTAGAGAATTTAAATCTATAAAATTCAGGGCACGTTCGTCTGCTTTAGTCGTAATTTCGGGAGTTAGTTATAATCCTATCCCGGGCGTAAGTCACGGGAATTTATTCATTAGTCAAATTAAAAAGAAAGTTTATCTATTAATACAAACAAATTCACCAACTTGAAATCTAATGATTCAATGTTGGTTAAAAGGCTTTACTTACATTTTTAATTTCGATAAAAATCAAAATGCGTATTTAAGGAAATTTTTAATATGAACTACCGTATTAGGTCATCTAAATTTGACCTATAGACATATTTGCGTAGGGATCTCATTTTGAAGGAAACCATTGGTATAGAATTTAGATGAGTAATAATTTTATTATGTTAAAATTCATGGGAAGGACTAGAAGCAATTTTTGATTTTAAGAAATAATTTCATAAATTATTTTATGATCATAAAAAAGGATCGACCTATTCACTTGATCGACATATACACGAGTTAATAAGGTAGGTTGATATAAAGAGATTTAAAATGAAGGTGTGGAGATTGGACTTCTACAAAAGAAAATAGGGGTTTAACAGGTTTGGTTTAGTTTGGTTGTTTTACGACATATCAATCCTTTTCGGTTCATTTAATACCAAAAAGGGCATTTTCATAAAAGTTTTTATGTTTCAAGTTCTTGATATCTTCCAATTGGTATGAATGATTTTCATTAACTTGATTTGGTTTGTTTAATTGTATAATAACCCTGAGGGTTATTTAGTTACAAAAACCGTTAGAGTGTGAGATAAAATTTAGTACTCAAGTTTCCTTTACAGAACAGTCGATTATTCAAGGTAACACGCAAGGGAAAAAAGTTTTTTTTTACTTTGAGTTAAAAAAAATAGTTAAAAACAAATATCTCCTAATTTTCTTACTGTGCGTGTTTAGATTTAAAAAGGTATATTAAATAAATGATTTTTAAAGTTGAGAAATTATACCCCCCCCCACCACCACCAGTGTTGTTAAATAATGTTGATAAGAGAAAAGGAAATAAAGTTGATGAATTATTTTAGAAATAATCTTTCAAATGTTATACATTTCTATTCTTTCTAACAAAGAAAATGTTATCTTAAATCTTTGCCTACTTTAAACCGATCACAGTGGCTTTCCCACCAAGGAACTGTTTCTATGCATACCACACCCAAGCAAAGTACAAAAACTGAGGGTTAGTTTATTAAAATTAAGCAGAAGGACTCAGGTTATAATAATGAATAGGACTATTTGAATAGAATGAATTCTAAGGTAATAGATAGTGAACTTTAAAATATCCCATCATACAGGTGAAAAAAAATTGGTACAGCCGTGGGGGTAAATTTGGTAGGTAATGAGGTAAGAATCAGAATAGTAAAAAAAAAGTATGATATAAGATAAATTGTGTTGAAGTTTTTTTTTTTTTGATTTTTTTTTTTTTGGGGGGGGGGGGTGGTCGAATAAGACTGAATATCCCTCATAATCCAAGAATATTGACAAGTTTTAACACAGTTTGAAATTAGTTGGGTTATAATAATAACAACAAAAAAGTTGTTATTTCTTCTTAAACATTTGAAAGATGATTATTATAATTTAAATGATAGGTTTATGATAACATTTAGTATATGCACCCAGATTTTTTTAACTTCATAAAAAATTAATAAACTCGATTGATAATATGAAGAATTTAATACTTATATTTCATCTACGAATATTTGTCTTCTTAGATTGAATCATCAAAATAAAATTAATGGGTTATATTTTTAAAAGGTTTGGAAGGGTCAATAGCAAACACGGATATATATATATATATATATATATATATATATATATATATATATATTCGGAACTGAACTTTGGTGGACTTATCCACCAATTCCACCCAAACATTAAAAAGTTGGCCAGAAAATTAGAAAAGATAAAAAATAAAATTGTTAAACAGGAGATGTGCCTTTTGTTTAATTTACTTGTATAAATGAAATAATGCTGCCCAAATACACACACACACACACACACACATATATATATATATATATATATATATATATATATATATATATATATATATATATATAATATTTATGTAAATGTATACATATATCTACACATATTTATATAAATATATATATATATTTATGTAAATGTATACATATATCTACACATATTTATATATATATATATATATATATATATATATTTATGTAAATGAATACATATATCTACACATATTTATATAAATGTATACACATATATACAGATATTTATATAAATGTATACATATGTATGCGCATATTCATGTAAATATATGCATATATATATATATACACATTTATAAAGATATTTATAAAAATACATATATATATATAAGTATATCTATGTAAATGTATATGCACATATTATATACAAACACACACGCGCATATATCTAAGTATATATATATATATATATATATATATATATATATATATATATATATATATATATATATATATAGTATATACAACTACAAAATCTGTAGGTTAGTTCATTATACTAGTGCAGAAAAACTCAGATTACAATAATAATAGGACTTTATTGGAATAAAACGAGTTTCTGAGGTGAGTAGATAGTGAACATTAAAATCCCATCATACAGTTAAAAAATACCAAGAAAGAAATTTGGTTCAGGCAAAGAGTTGAGAACTATAAAAATAATTTTTTTCTCATTAAAAATTAAAAATGAAGGTTGAAATATTTGGGAAATAAAAGTTTGAATAACTTCAATTTTAAACTCAATATACGTAACTTGGGCGGAGTCAGAAAAATATTGTAAGAAAAAAAAAAACAACAACAAACAACAAAACAAATAAGCAAATCGATGAAAATTATTAAAAATAAACAAATAAATATTTTAAAATAAACCTTGTAAGAATAATTGTTTAAAAGGGATATGTCTAGAACATATATATATATATATATATATATATATATATATATATATATATATATATATATATATATATATATATATATATATATATATATATATATATATATATATATATATATAATATATATATATATATATATATATACATATATATATATACATATATATATATATATATATATACATATATATATATATATATATACATATATAATATATATATATATATATATATATATATATATATATATATATATATATATATATATATATATATATATATATATATATATATATATATATATATATATATATATATATATATATATATATATATATATATATATATATATATATATATATATATATATATATATATATATATATATATATATATACTTGGGACATGAACTTTGGTAGATTAATCCACGAATTCCACCCAAATATTAAAAAGTTGGTCAGAAAAAATCACAAATAAAATTGTTAAACAGGAGATGTGTCTTTTGTTTAATTCAACATGCATAAATGAAAGAATGCTGCCCAAATACACACACACATATATATATATTTATAAATACATATTTATAAATATAGATATAGATATATAAACATACATGTAAATATATATATAAACATACATATAAAATATATATATATATATATGAATATAGATAGATAGATATTACTAATATTATATGGATAATATGAGTGCTAAATTTATAAGATACAGCGCTTAAAATCACGGATAGAACATTTATATCTCAGTTAGCATAACCATGGAGTCTACGGTGCCTGGATACTGACAGTTTCTCGCCTATACGATCTTCAGGCCAGCCTTAATTCTCTCTCTCTCTCTCTCTCTCTCTCTCTCTCTCTCTCTCTCTCTCTCTCTCTCTCTCTCTCTCTCTCTCTCAAATGTATATATATATATATATATATATATATATATATATACATACATTTGAGATATATATATGTATATATATGTATACTGATGTTACATGGTTTAGAAAGAAAGTTTATTAAGTAAGTTCTCTCTCTCTCTCTCTCTCTCTCTCTATATATATATATATATATATATATATATATATATATATATATATATGAGACAATTAAAACGTATGATTATAGTGAATATAGTGATTTTCCGTATTGTCTTCATTTTTCCATATTATCAGTTTCAATTTCAAAACTTATCCACTTATATATATGATAGATAGATATAGAGAGATGGTATCATTTTTTTTCAATTATGTATGCCCAAAAATTCCCCGAAAATTTTTTTATTTATTTGAAATGTTTGATATATATATATATATATATATATATATATATATATATATATTCACACAAGTTGTTTCGTGATTCATCTCAGTTATATTGATAGCAGACAAAAAGTTGGGCGACCGGTTTCAAAAGCATTGAGTACTTTGGTTATTGTGCAGAAACACTCAAATCA
>CM042152.1:33518403-33538403 GCA_023376005.1 Doryteuthis pealeii | reverse complement strand
CATATTTCACGTATTGACAATAGTGGGTAAATTAATCTCAAACTTTTTTGTTCGGACTTTTTTGATGAAGCATTGTCATTCTTTTTTTCCTTTCCTTTCTTTTTTTTTCTAACGTTCTTTTCTTTTCTTTTTTTTAATTAATTAATCTCTGACTAGTTTTTCTTTCATCTTATTTCATGTGCTTCTTATCGCAATACTCATATTTTTTCTTCTTCTTCTTTCCTTCCCCTTTTCTATCTGTACATAACGGCAGCTGTTAAGTAAGCAGCCCGGGTATCGGAAATTCGTTAGAAAACTTGTTCTTTATTCTCGATCCATGCTGGTTTCTTGACGGTCGTAGAATGCAGAAACGGCACGAGCGTTGCGATACATCAAAAAATTAATTCTAGATTTAAACTAGCGAATAGAATAATAATAATAATAATAATAATAATAATAATAATAATAATAATATCCTGGTCACGGCACCAAGTAATAATGATAATAAGAAGAGAGAAACTGAATTGCTAATAATTGTTACACAAAATAATACCATAAGAACAGATTATATCCAGTCAAAAACTGATAAGACACAACAAAACAGTAAATGTAGACTGTGCGGTGACAGACATGAGACCAAAAATGTATTAAGCGAATGTAGCAAACTAGCATAACGGGAATACAACAAATCTAGGCACGACTGGGTTGGGAAGGTGATCCATTGGAAACTATGCAAAAAAAAATAATTTTGACTATACAACAAAATGGTATATGCGTAAACCAGAATCTGTTCTTGAGAATGAAACGCATGAGATTCCCTGGGACTTTGAAATTAAGACAGATCACCTAATCCCAACCAGAATCAGACCTAGTATTTACCTTGCTAGAGAACTGAAAAAGCTATGAAATATGAGAGTGAAAGTGATGCCAATTGTAGTTGGTGCACTTGGAACGGTCAAAATATTGGAAAAGAGACTGGAGGAACTGTAAATCAGAAGAAGAATTGAAACCATCCAGACAACATCATTGCTGAAATCGGCTAGAATACTCAGAAGAGTCTGGAGACCTGTGGAGATTTGTTGTCTCTCAGACTTCAGTGAAAGACCCTCAGCTTACGCTGGTGTGAAAAACTAATAATAATAATAATAATAATAATAATAATAATAAATAATAATAATAATCTAGGCCTTTGATATATAAATTGATCTCCAAATCCCGGCCAGACGACCAGACCTAGTATTAATTAACAAGAAGAAAAGAACTTGTCATTAAGTCGATTTTTGCCGTTCCAGCAGATCACAGGGTGAAGATGAAAGAAAGCGAAAAGACAAATACTTGGATCTTGCCAGAGGACTGAAAAAAGAGGGACATGAGGTGATGGTGATACCAATTGTAGTTGGGCCCTCGCAACTGTCCCCAAGCTGGCTGAAAAGAGATTGGAAGTACTGGAAACCAGAGGAAGAATTTAAAGCATCCAGACAACAGCATTACTAAAAAAACGGCTGGGATACTTGGAAGAGTCATGGAGACCTGTTGAGACTTACTGTCACTCAGATTCCAGTGAAAAACCATCAGTTAGAGCTGGTGTGAAAATTCGGCAAGGATAATAATAATAATAATAATAATAATAATAATAATAATAATAATAATGCTTGAGAATTGAAAAAGCTGTGGAATATGAGGGGGACAGTGATACCAATGATGCACTTAGAAAAGAGACTAGAGGAACTGAAAATCAGAGACAGAATCGGGGCATTGTTGAGATCGTCTCAAATACTCAGACGGGAGACCTGAGATGACTTTTTACTCTGGACCCTATTGAAAGACATCCAGTTAAAACTGGAGAGAAAAAAAATCACAAGGAATAATATAATATTGATAATAATGTCCAAGGCTTTGGAAAAGAGCCTGGATTAATAGGAAATCAGAGTAAGTTCGAGACCATTGGGAATATCGGCTAGAATACTCGGAAGAGTCCTAAAGACATAAGATTTGTTGTCATTCAGACTCCAGTGAAAGACCCCAGTAAAAATTGTTGTGAAAACTCTCAAATAATAATAATAATAATAATAATAATAATAAACAAGAAAAACGGAACTTGTCAACTGGTAGATTTTGTATTTCCAGCAGATTACAGGGTGAAGATGAAAGAACACGAAAAGATAAACAAATACCTGAATCTTTCAAAGGAATTAATAAAACTATTGAATATTAGGGTAAAAGTAATACCAATTGTAGTTGGTGCACTTGGAACGGTCCACAAAAGCTTAGAATGCAGACTAGAGAACTGAAAATCAGAAGAAGAATTGAGACAATCCAGACAACAGCATTGTTGAAATCGGCTAGAATACTCAGAAGTGTCCTGGAGATCTGAGGAGGCTTGTCACTCAGACTTCAGTGAAAGACCATCAGCTTACGCTAATAATAATAATAATAATAATAATAATAGACCTTGTCAAAGAATTAAGAAAACTGTGGAACATGAAAGTGAAGGTTGTACCAATTGTAATTAGTGCCCTTGGAACGGTCCCCAAGAGTCTGGATGAACTGGAAATCAGAGGAAGAATCGAGACCATCCAGACTACAGCATATTGAGATCGGCTAGAATATTCAGAAGTGTCCTGGAGACCTGAGGAGACTTTCTGTCACTCAGTCTCCAGTGAACCACCGGTTAAGGCGGGTGTGAAAAACCCGAATGGAGTGCAATAATAATAATAATAATAATAATAATAATAATAATAATAATATAAAGACTGGAGGAACTGGAAATCAGAGGAAGAATTGAGTCCATCCAGACAGCCGCATTACTGCAATAAGCTAGAATACTCAGAAGTGTTCTGGAGACCTGAAGAGACTTGTTGTCACTCAGACTCTAGTCAAAGACCATCAGCTAAAGCTGATGCGAAAAACACACATAAGAATAATAAATAAATAATGATAATAGATATTTATTTTTTTAATAGAATGTTGTTGTTTTTTTTTTTTTGTTTTTAATGTTTTTGTTCATAAAATTCTTCTGAATATTAGTTTATTAATTGTATTAACATTTGAGAGTTCTTTAAAATGTAGTTTGATGAGGATTTTTTTTGTTGTTGTTGTTATTGTTGTGCAAAGAGAGTTCAACTGAAATGGAAACTTTGAATGACTTTAAAAAAAAAAAACCACTAAAAATACCCCTCCCCTGTTTTCTTTTAGGGGAGTTTTTTTTTTTTTTTTTTTTTTTAATGGAAAAAAAAAGTTAGAAATAAAGAATAAAGTTTTACTTACAGCCATTTAACCGCTGAGCATCGATCAATCCACAAGAGAGTCATAATCAAAATCCGGAGTAAAAGCCGACTGGTGAGTCGCATGTTGGTACCTGTTATACAAAGATAGCGTTATTAATAATAATAATCAACAATTTGATTATCAGTTGTTGTTGTTGCTGTTGTTGTTGTTGTTGCTTTTTTGTTAATGGGTTTATCACTGTTGGTGATGGTTGTACTGGTGGGTGATGGTGATGGTGGTAGAGGTGATCATACAAGTGAGGTCGTTATTTTTATTGACACACACACATACACACACACTCACACATACACACACACACTAACGATATACGCAACCAAGTATTGGCCAAGCTGGCTGTGTGTGCGTACACAACACAAAAACCCCAAGAGTTGAATAGTAACAATTCCGAAAGGTCCAAAGAGTTTTTCCTTCTTCGCCTATCTTGTAAAAAAAAAAAAAATCACACTAAAATTACTGATTTCTTATTATTACTGTACAGGCTACTATGATAGTAGCCGCGGTGGGAGTACAAAACCGGAGTATTGAGAATGTTGGTAATTTAGTTAGTTAGTTGTAATCGTACGTGTACGGAAAAGGCCGGCGTCCCTTCTTACGTATTGCGAGAAAGACTAGAGAAGTTGTTGAATTGCAACAGCAGTAGCGGTCGTGGTGGCAGGAGTAAATGTAAAAGTAGGAGGGGGGGTCCTTACGTTGCTGTGCTTCTTAGTTCTGTCAGTCGTTTCGCTTCGTTTACGTCTCTCTCTTCCTATTTGCTTCTGTTGTCTGTTTTTTCATTAGTTTTTGTTTGTTTTAGTATTTCGGCAATAGGGCTCGTCTTGGCTTTGACTAAGTCATGTAACCACACTACATGCCAGTATCTTTAGGAGTGCGTATTTATGTATACGTATATATATATATATATCTGTATATCTGTAGTGTAAAAGTGTGCGTGCGTACGTATCCGTGTAAGTGCGTGTACCTTCCCGGCTTTTGGGCTCTGTTGAAAAATAAAAATCCCACGTGTAAAACCAGGAAAAAAATACTACTTTTTTTTTTGTTCTGTTTTTATTTGTTTGTTGTTTGCCTGTTTTTTGTTTTGCTTTTTTTTCTGGGTTTAATAAGATGTTTTTAAAATTCAATACTATATAATTTACTACATAATTTCCTTTTTTCCTTGTTTTTTTTTTTCACTCACTTTGTGAGTTGTTGTTTTTTTATCCTAAAATGTAATGTTAGATCCGGTTATCCAAAAAAGAGAGCGTATATTCCAAGGGTTGGGAAGAAATAAATGACGGTAATACCAGTAGT
The DNA here is from genome assembly GCA_023376005.1 of Doryteuthis pealeii. NCBI lineage: Eukaryota > Metazoa > Mollusca > Cephalopoda > Myopsida > Loliginidae > Doryteuthis > Doryteuthis pealeii. Next base: position 33,533,849 of record CM042152.1, on the reverse strand, counting down.
AGTTGAAGGCCTTGGAATAGTACCCAAAAGCCTGGAAAAAGAGATGGGGGTAACTGGAGCTCGGAGGAAGAATCGAGACTCTCCAGAAAACAGCACTGTTAAGATCAGCTAGAATACTTAGTAGAGTCCTGGAGACCTGAAGAAACTTGCTGTCACTAAGACTTCAGGGAAAAACCACCAATGAAAGGCTCGCATAGAGAAATGATAATAATAATAATAATAGAAATAATAATGATAATAATAATAATGATGATAACAATGAAAATAATAGCAGTAAGTAGCTGGTTCGTTAGAGCCAGTCAGGGAAGGAAAGCAGTGGTTTTTCTCTCCACACTTCACAGGGGCAGCATAAGAGAATTTTCTAAGGTGAAAAACTCGTCGGCTGTTAAAAGAATAAAGCAGGTTGCTGTTGCTAGTGTCGTTCTTATTGTTGTCGAGGAAAGAAGACAAAAGTAGCAAAGATCTCCATCAGATCGGCCAGCTCTTCTGGTCACCAATCTGGGAACTCAGTTTTGTAAGATTTTTGCAGGAGAAATAAGAAGAAGAAAAAAAAATAAAGGAAGGGAAAAAGGAAATAAAGAAGGAAGAAGGGGGTGTAACAAGGAAAGAAAGAAGGGTTTCGTTGAAGAAATGTCGGAGCAGAGGCGGATAGAGGAAGAGGAGGAGCAGACGAATGAACAGGAGAAGAAGGGGGAGGTGTCAGAGGTGCAGTGAGGGGGTGAGTGAGTGAGAGAGAGAGAGAGGGAGGGTGAAGCGAGAAGTTGGACCGTTTACAACACTCCTTATGGCAAAGGAACTCCGACCACTTCTTACTTTTTTTCTTCTTCTTCTTCTTCATGTCTCCATTTTTATTTCTACGGACCTTCGAAGGAAGTTATATAAAGGCCTCCTAAACGGAAAGAAAAAGAAAAAAAAGCTAACTTTGTTCCTGTTTATTACCTACTTTGATGTCTGTCTTCAAAAAAGTTATTGCTTCAACCCCCTATTTTTTATTTTTTATTTTTATTTTCCCCCTTCGAGTGTGTACTTATATTTATTTTATTTTTTTGCGGGGGTTAATCTTCATGCCTGTGTTTGTTTTCGTAATTCTATATATCTTGTTTATTTTATATTATTTTAATCTATGGTGTTATCTCTACAAGAAACAGTTTTTGAAGGGAATATTTAGTTACTTTTATTTGCTTTTAAGTAACTAAGCATAGCTTTGTACGTGCGTTTTATGATTAAAAACAAGGAATAAACTTTCGTATACATAAACAAAACGTTAAAAAAAACCCAAATACAATTCAACGAAATAATATTTTTATTTCTCTAACATACAACAAACAACCCTTACTCTCCCCCGTCTTCAGCTGATTCAATTAACACCCACACACTCATCAAGTTGAACGTAACTCTTCTTAAATTTTCCCAGGCAATTCCAGTCGACGCTTTTTACTTGTCATACACGAAGCTGCTCCGGGGTAGGAGATTTCAAATTATGTTTAGAGAAGATACGGAAACCAACTTTTAGAATACTAACATCAAACCCTTTTAACATGATGGCTCTACAATATATATATATATATATATATATATATATATATATATATATTTGCAAATCCCACAAACCCTGCCCCCGACGTGATTCCCCTAAGAAAGACAATAGATTAAAAAAAGGGAAGAAAAGTTTTTTGTGGCTAGAATAAGCTAACCAACAACAATTGGTATCACCATCACCCTAATAATAATAATAATAATAATAATAATAATAATTAATAATAATAATAATGCCAGAATACTCAGAAGAGTCCTGGAGACCTGAGGGACTTGCTGTCACTCAGACTCCAGTGAAAGACCATCAGCTAATGCTGATGTGAAAACTCAAAAGGAGCAAATAATAATAATAATAATAATAATAATAATAATAATAATAATAATATAATTATATTATTATTATTATTATTATTTTCACTCCTTGTGAGTTTTTCACACCAGCATTTGCTGATGGTATTTCACTGGAGTGAGTGACAACAACTCTCCTCGGGTCTCCAGGACTCTTCTGAGTATTCTAGCCGATTGCAGCAACGCAGTTGTCTGGTTGGTCTCAATTTTCCTCTGATTTCCAGATTATTATTATTATTATTATTGTTGTTGTTGTTGTTGTTATTTTTATTGCAACCATTATTAGTATCATTATCTATATATCAATATTCCTGTTTCTTAAAAGTGCGACCGTTATAATATGGCAACACCCTCTGGTTAAAAATCAGACCGTCCAAATCGTATAAGAGGAAATGCAAAAATGTACATCCTGATTATCTGCTGTTGCTTATCCGTCGAATTCTTAATTCTCATGAGTGCCGTCACCTCAACTAAATAATGGACAATTCCGTTTTTTATTATAAAGAAAGGGAATAAAAATGACATGCTACATAGAAAAATATAATAAGAAATAAAGTAGGGAAATAGAGAAAAGGAGTGAGTGCACGGAACTGATAACGCTAATCTGTTTCAATCGAACACAATGAAAAGATGAAAAGAATGAAAGAAAAACAAAGAGTGAGAGAGAGTTAAATCAAGATTATTAGACTTTTTACATATTAAAACTATTTAGCAAGAGCTTTTAAGTAAACATATCAAACGTTGTAATAATTAAATTATCATACTAAGGTAATATCCACAGGTCCTGCTAGTTATTATTATTATTATCATAATTAAATCCAGCAAATCCTACCCCGAAGTGACTCCATTAAGAAAGACAATAACTTAAAAAAAAGGAAAAGTTTTCTAGCGACTAAAGTAAACAGTTAGCTCATAATGTTTATTTAAATCGTGCAATAAACCCTCCCGTTTGCTGTTCCCTGCGTTTGATCCCTCCCTCTTCTACAACTTAGAGACGAAACTGCTGGTTTGCTATGAGATATCCGCTGTTAGTCGTTTAGGTAGCAGAAAATACATTAGAAATTGGCATTTAATTGAAAGCGTCCCTTCTCTTACGTCTTAACTACCGGCGTCCGCAACACACAGCGCGCATGCGCATAATTAAATGGAAATCGTCTGCTTACCTGTCGCTGAGCTAAAAACCCTGAGAAAATTTTGAAAAAAAAAGGAGCTATAGTTCCGGAAATTTAACATGTAAACTTAACGCAGTAGTTTCATCGAATAGGACACGTTTCAACCTGAATTAAGTTTATAACCATTGTGCGCGCGCTAACTTTGAAAGTTAATAATAATTTAACCCCAATGTATATTTTTTATACTATTAAAGTTAAAATTAAAAGAGCAGCAGTTAAAATATTCTCCTATATTTGATTAACTAATTGAATTAATTAATAGTTGTTTGTTTGTTTGCTTATGTGCGTGTGTGAACGAAAAAATTGATAAAATAAACGTAGGTAAATAGGTTTTATCAATCTATAAAATAATACAGATATTCCTGCAAGATACGACCGTTATCCTCCTGTAACACCCTCTGATTAAAAATGAGACTGTCCAAGTCGTCCAAGATTAAAGTGTCGTCGCCTCAGCTAAATAATGGATCCTTCCGTTTTTATTATAAAAAAGGAAGAAAAGGGACATACTACACAGAAAATCTATAGAAAGAAAGAAAGAAAGAAAGAACCTGGAAAAACAAGGAAAGAGAGAGAGAGAGAGAGAGAGAGAGAGAGAGAGTGAGAGTTAAATCAAGATTATTATACTTTTTAAGCATTGGACTATTTTGCAATAACTTTTAAGTAAACTTAAATTATCATACTGTGGTATATCCACAGGTTCTGCTAGTTTCTTATTAATTCTAACCGGGTTTGACAATAGGTCATCGTCAATAAAAATTTATTTTAATTTACAAGACTGTAGTTTACAAATGTTAGGACAGCTAATGAAAACCGAACAATTTTTAGTTTTCATTCGATGAAAAAAAAAAAAAAGAAAAAAAAAAGAAAAAAAAAGAAGCTTGATTGTTTACAAACATTTTAAAATATGAAAAGGATTCTAACTGTTCGTTTTTATGTTTATATAAATCTTCCTTGGCTATAACCAACGTTTATACCAACACGCACACACAAATTCACAGATATACATTCTGCGTTGTGAAGACATAAGTGTATGAGACTACACTAACGATGATAGTGAACATATTCATAGCTGAATATGTTTGTGCATACAGGAATTACCAGACAAGTTTATAATATATATAATATATATATATATATATATATATATATATATATATATATATAGTGTGTGTGTGTGTGTGTGTGTGTGGAGAAGAATAGAAAAAGTACTCCAAAAAAGATGATTTTTTCTTGATGGTTAAGTCGACATTTAAATGTTTCGGTTTTTATTAAACCCTCTTTAGGACATGAGGATGGAAATCACGTTACAATTTTCAAAAATGAAAGTTGGCAAAACGGTTTCTGTGTATACACATTTTTGTCTTCGGTTATTTAAAAGAAAAACATCCATGACTGTTCAGACAATACTTTTTCCATCCAAATGTTGTGAAGTTTTAATAAAAAGCGAAATGTTTTAACGTCGGCTTCCCCATCAAGAATAAATTCAACTTTTTTTGAGTACTTTGCTTTTCTATTTGCTAAATATTGTCGGGTTCATTTGCATATTTTTTCATTATATATATATATATATATATATATATATATATATATATATATATATATATATATATATAAGTGTGTCAAAAAATTATCGAGTTTTTGTACTTTTCGACACCTTGAATTCTGAAAAAAATTAATGAATAGAACGTTATTTTTTTCAGAATACAAGGTATGTTAAAAAGTACAAAAGATCTCGATACTTCTTTGACACACACACACACACACACACATATATATATATATATATGTACATATATATACATATACATATATATACACATATATATATACACATATATATACATATATATATACTTATATATATATATATACTATATATATACATATATATATATATGTGTGTGTGTGTGTGTGTGTGTGTGTGTGTTGTGTGTGTTATAATAAAAGTTAAGGTCCGCAAAATGGTTTAATTTTTTTAATTATGTGTGCGACACGTGTTTCGGGTGTTTGAAATCCCTTTTAAGCTTTATCTATATCTTTATAAGTGTGTTGGGAGTTAAGTTGTGGCTGTATGTATACATATACTAGTAGTGATGCTGTAACCTCCGAAAAGTATTAGTATCTAGTACTGTTCGGAAAGGACAGCTTCACATATTTGTATACACAGAAAAACTAACTTCCAGGCCACATAAAAACATATTGAAATAAATATTTCAAATATCCAAAACGCGTTTCACGCACCTATTAAAATGAATTGAAAAAGAAAATTCAAACCATTTTGTGGACCTTAATTTTAAGAAAATATTTATTTTTCTCTCGTTGGACAAGAAGTATAAACTTATTCATTTTCTCATTCTCATTCATTTTTTCATTCATTCATTTTGCCAATAATTCTTAACTATTATATATATATATATATATATATATATATTATATATATACGGTTGTGTGTGTGTGCATGTGTAAGCGAGGAGATAGTTTAGTTAGGTGATGCAATCCTTATGGAAATATGCATATACATGTGCATTCATTCGATTGTGGAGTCTCTAGTAAATACCATGTATATATATATATATATATATATATATATATATATAGAGAGAGAGAGAGAGAGAGAGAGAGAGAGAGAGAGAGAGAGAGAGAGAGAGAGAGAGAGAGAGATAAGTGGTATGGAACACTAGCTCCCCGAGGATCTTAATCAGGAAACTGCGAGTCGTGATTTTTTAAATCTTTTACATTTCATATATTTTTTACAATTCAAATATTTTCCTTAGTCATTTAAGTTTTTTTTTATTAAGATTGGGAAATAGTCATTATCTAATATTAATAAGCATCTTATTTGTTTACGATGTCTTTATTAAAGTTTAACTAATTTAGATTTGCTGCAAAACTGCCTATATTATTATTGCATTTAAAATCCAGAAACATATGATATATATGGAAGAAATAAAGATTCGCATAGTATTGCTGGAATAATTTGCCTAATAATTTTATCAAAACTGGGTTTAATAAATAATTATTTGTTGTTATTGATCTTTTTTCATGTTATTCTCAAACGTATCAAAAACAATGCTATATGTAATTTTATATCAATATCAACTAAAATAATATTAAAATAAGTGTAATATTTTTAAATTCGTTCTTATTTAGTTTCGTTTTGTCTTTCTCATTTAATATAATATTTTATTACATTAAAGCTTGAATACTTACGCTCAGAGGGCGCATGTTTTGCTAGTATATAGACTCAAATTTTAATCATATCTGACAATATATATATATATATATATATATATATATATATATATATATATAAAGTCGTCGGGATGGCCTAAAATCGGTATCAGCCAGACAGCGAGGGAGTCTATTCCCTTTTCATAAGCGCTAGACCATGAACATTGTTTTAGCGTCTGGGACGGAGCACCACACCTACCATAAGCTCCTCACTTTACCGCACAGATCCCTGTACTACTCATACGCTGAGTCGGCGTGGGCCGGTTTCGAACCAGGAACCTTGAGATTCCTAACCGGACACTCTACCGACTGAGCTGAACGGCCATATATATATATATATATATATATATATATATATATATATATATATATATATATATATATATATATATATATATATATATATATATATATATATATATATATATATATATATATATATATATATATATTATTATTATTATTATTATTATTATTTATTATTATTATTATACAACAGTGCCTGTATATATATATATTATATATATATATATATATATATTATATATATTATTATTATTATTATACAACAGTGCCTGTTACATTTTTGTATGTGTGTGTGTGAAGCGCATGGTGTATATGTGTGTGTAGGAAGCGCGTGGTGTAATGGTTAAAGTCATGGGAAAAGGACTCGTCACCCCGAGTTCAAATCCTGGACATGGTAATTGCATTTCACTTAGCGCTAATACCATTGGGAAAGGTATGAATCCTACTCTCCTTCCAGCTATGGGCAAATAGTAGGGCAGACTGGACTCTTTAAGCTTGGTTAGGAAACCGGTCTAGGAGAAGCAAAACTCTGAATTCAAACCTGTTAAACTCCGCTTAAGAAATTGACCTTGTGTCGCATCCTGCTCGTGCGGAGGGGTTGGTAAATATATATATATGTGTGTGTGTGTGTGTGTGTGTGTGTGTGGGGTGGTGTTCATGCATTTACACACATAATATCTATCTGTGTGTGTGTGTGTGTGTGTGTGTGTGTGCGCATTATATAAAAGCAAAAGCAAATGTTGTTTTTCATAATATTAAATGGCTTAATGAAAAGATTATAGAAAAGATGCGCCAAGTGTGTTAATTTGCAGGATGAATATTAATAACATATATATATATATATATATATATATATATAAGGAAAGAAAGGAAAGATGAAATAAAAAGAAAGAAAGAAAGAAAAAAAAATAAATGAAAAGCGTGTGCGTGAGAGAGAAAAAGAGCGATAGATAGATAGATAGATAGATAGATAGAGAGAGAGAGAGAGAGAGAGAGAGAGAGAGAGAGAGAGAGAGTAAGAAAGAAGGAAATAAAAAAGATAAAATAAAGAAAAGTGAAAGAAATAAAACGTATTAAGCTCAGCCTTAGGGTCTTTTTACAGGGCAGTACCTCCCCGTTTCCTATTTTTGTTTGTTCGAGCTGAGAATTTTCAACGCTTCCTTACACACATACACACTCGCAAACACAAACACAAACGTCCGTACGAACACACACACACACACACACACACCATACACACACACACACACATAAACTCATACACAAACATACGAACACACACATGCACACATTCAAACATACACGAACAGAAACACACACACATAAACACACAAATACAAACTCACACACACACACACACACACACACAAACAAACAATCACACATACATACAAACTCACACACACACACAATCACTTACACATACATACAAATTCACAAACAAACACACACAAACCTAAACATACACACAATTACACACGCAAATGCAAACACCCATACACACACATGCACATTCTCACATACACAAACACACACACATACTAACTCGCACACATGCACATAAACACACAAAAACCATACTCACAATTATACACACAAATTACACACAAAAAAAACACAATGCACATAAACACACAGTTACACACACTATTACACACAAAAACATACACACAATTACACACACAGATACAAACTCACACACATACACACGCGCACACAAACATACACAAACATGAACATGCATATTCAAATTCACATACGCACACACTCAAACACACACACACACACAACGAACTCTCACACACACAAACAAACACACAGATACAAACTCTCACACACACATCCATACATTCAAACTCACACACACGCACATGAACGCACATTCACAAAATACACACAAATTTACACATACACACAATTACACACGCAGTTACAAACTCACACGCGTACACACATGCACACAAACATACACACTAGGTTGTTTGCATTTCACATAACACTAATAACATTGAGAAAGGTATGCATCCAACTGTTCTTTCCCCAGCTATGGGTTAATAGTAGGGTAGACTGGGTTCTTTAACATTGGATAGGTAACCAGTCTAGGAGAAGGAAAATGCTGTATTGAAACCTCAGCTTAAGAAATTGCCGCCTGAAAAACGTCACGAAGATGAATAAAGAAGATTTTGCTATTCATCCAAACAAAGAATATGGAACATCGTGGGGCTGCGATGAAAGATCACCGAATAAGAAGAACTGGTGTGTCCATGTATATGTGACCATAGGAGAACGTCATTAAGGAGTTCTGGCCTTTTTAACACTGCTCAGTATGTCTTGTTCACCTCACCAGGATGGTTTGTGTAATTGAGGGCCGATGACCGTGTATATATATATATATGTGTGTGTGTGTGTGTGTGTGTGTTGTGTGTAATATTATGAACAATTGAAAAAAACATAAGTTCATAAACGAGTAATTTTCATTTCGCCTACGCTGCAGTGTTTCGATCTGTTTCAATATATCTTCATTAGGGCTTTCGTTAGTTTGAGGAAAATAAATGATTTTATAAATGTCGGATTCACTTCCAGTTTTTCTTCACACACACTATAAAATATATATATATGTGTGTGTGTTGTGTGTGTGTGTGAAGAAAAACTGAAGTGAATATATAATATATATATATATATATATATATATATATATATATATATATATATATGAGATTAATATAATTTGCTTTAGAAGCATTGTTGAGTAAAGTATATTATTTTTTGTTACAAGACAACTTTATTAAGTTGAAACAGCTGTAACGATGTTCTACGTAGGGCTCGATATTTGCCGAGTTTGCTTGTCATGATTATTTCCATTAATTATTGAATTTTATACGATATACGCATTGTAACTGCCTTCAAGCAAAAATAAATAAATAAATAAATAAATAATGATTATAATAATAATAATAGTAATAATATATATATATATATATATATATATGTATATAATATATATATATATATATATATATATATATTTATATATATATATATATATAACAGTGTTCAATATTCAAGACACAGTCACTCAGCAATCAATGGTTAAAAATGATTATAAAATGAACTAAAAAAAAAACGCCAATATCACATCTTTCACAAGCGCCTAATCCTAGTATCCGTTTCATGGCCCAATTCGATGTCTTTGGGTCGTGAAATTAGCTTCCGTTGGGAAAGGTATGCATCTGACAATTCTCCTTCCAGCTATGGGTAAATAATAGGTAGAATGGTCCCTTTGACCTTCGTAATAGGCGAACCTGTTAAACACCGTTTAAAAGTTGATCTTGCAACGCATCCTGCTCATGCGGAGTGGTAGGGTAAATACACCCCTCAAAAAAAAAGAGGGGGAGAAATGGGTTGCGTATGAGTACGATCAATTGTAAGGAAAATAATAAGTAAAGAAGAAGTTTCTCACTAAATTGCTGCTTCAAATATAATCGAATTTTTTGCATTACCTCCGCTTAGTGGCAGATACTAAATGTATACTGTTGGCAGCCTTCCATCTACGAGAGACGATGGAGTAGTGTCAAAGTTTTTTTTTACTACATAGCCTAGGTGGGTTTATATGGAGGATGAGCTGTTGCCCATGCAGCAAATCCCCCCTCTCCACACTGCCGCTGTGATCCAAAAGAAAGGTAAGGAACCAAATCAGTTTGGCAACGGTAGTGTCACAGGAGTTGATGGGTATCACTGATTTCAGCATCACACCACCTTAGGGACTCCGGCTCCTGATTTATTTTCGGGGTTTACTCCCCTAGCCTTTCCTTGAAAGGCAGCAGATGTTTTTGTATCGGACTTGGCTTAGATAGGTTGCCGACCAAGGCTAAGGAGACCCTTTTAAGCCATTTGGAGATTTATGCGAGTAGTAAGTACCCCAATCCTACTACTATCGGTGTTCCTGAAAAATGAAATGAGATTAGGGATACTGTATATTTTGCATTTGTGTATCGGATAAGCAACAGTACCTTCAGGTCATTTGGGGGGGCGGGGGTAGGGGTAAGTCCACTAGGGCGTCAAGATGGTTCCAATGTTCTAATTAGGCAGATACTAAATAATGTGAAACAATCTATGGCAGTGGTTCTCAAACTTTATACAGTCTGGGCGCACTTACAGTACTACAGATACTTGATAGCGCACTGTATACAAAATAGGACTAATATGTTATTAAGTTAACTGTTAAATATATAAAAAATAACACATTTAACAAAAGCAAACTTACCATAACTCTATGAAGTTTATTCATTCCTGTGTTAATGAGAAACATGAGCTTGATGAGACCTTGCGATTTCTTCAATGTTTGGTCTTATATTTGAGAGAGAAACTCTCATTTCCTCATCAATGAATTGAAGAGTTCCTCTCTTTTTACACTTAATTGTTGCGAGGGTTGAAAATCCCAGTTCACATAAATATGAGGTGGAAAATTACAATAAATTAATTTTTCACAATAAAATTGTTTAAAACCTGTATTTTTATTTAGTTGCAAGAAAAGTAACTTATAACTATCATAATAATGTCGCAACAAAACAAGCAGAGTGTTCGTACAGAAACGGTATGATATAGTAACTTAGTATACATTTGCTTTTCATATCTGGATAGATTTTTTAGGAATACTACGGAGCGCACCTGAAAAAGCACTGGGGCGCACCAGTGCGCCCGAGCGCACTTTTTGAGAACCACTGATCTATGGTATTAGATCCCGGAAGTTCAGGGTTCTATTGGTTTTCACTAACCAGTGGGTCGTATTGAGTGGTCGACAACATTTCAATATTCCAGTGTATCTTGTTTTAAATTTGCGTGCAACACAAATGTAGTGATATGATTTTGGCGGGAATAGAAATCCGATCTCGACTTGTATGCATTTTAGAATCACTCAACGAGTTCATGCTATTTCACTTCAAATAATATCTATCTCTCCACCTCAATACACACACACACACACACACACACACACACACACACACACACACACATATATATATATATATATATATATATACATATATATATACATATATATTCTGTTGTGTCTTATCTATTTTCACTTTTATATACTTTTTCTTATGTTATCGACATGTACTGAAACAATGAGGGATTCAGTTTCTTTCTTGAGGTTTCCCTTTCGTAGCCATGTCCATGTCTTCTCGTGGGCAATCTGACTTGAAGTATCCAACTAGTTATTTTTCTTCCTTTTCTGTTTTCTAGTTTTTGTTGTTTTTCTGTTTGTCCATGTGTTGCATTTACCGTTACTGGCTGTTGTAATTAGTCTTTCTTTGCTCTTTTTTAATTATCCGAGCCCTCAAATATATATATATATATATATATATATATATATATATATATATATATATATATATATATATTTGTAAATGTATAAATAGTAACTTACCGGTGGGTATGAGTACGATCGTTGGAAGCGCACAGTATCCAGAGATTAAGATTGAGAAAAAACAAATACAAAGTGCTCAATACAATGTAGAGCAAAAATTTATTTTAACAATGGAAAGGAGTAACCTACTCGAGTTTCATCGATTGATTCTTCAGGGTTACATTAATTAAATTAATCGAGTTTTCGATTAATCTTAGATGGTATAATACATGCCCGTTGGAATGGGATTTATCCTTAGTAGAGGAACCATCTATTATACCATTAATACCATTATTATACCATTATACCATCTAAGATTAATCGAAAACTCGATTAATTTAACTAATGTAACCCTGAAGAATCAATCGATGAAACTCGAGTAGGTTACACCTTTCCATTGTTAAAATAAATTTTTGCTCTACATTGTAATGAGCACTTTGTATTTGTTTTTTCTCAATCTTAATCTCTGGATACTGTGCGCTTCCAACGATTGTACTCATACCCACCGGTAAGTTACTACTTATACATTTATAAATATATATATATATATATATATATATATATGTGTGTGTGTGTGTGTGTGTGTGTGTATATATATATATATATATATATATATATATATATATATTTGAGGGCTCGGAGAATTAATAAAAAGAGCAAAGAAAGACTAATTACAACAGCCAGTAACGGCAAATGCAACACATAGACAAACAGAAAAACAACGAAAACTAGAAAACGGAAAAGGGAAGAAAAACAACTAGTAGGATACTTCAAGTCAGATTGCCCAGGAGAAGACATGGACATGGCTAGGAAAGGGAAACCTCAAGAAAGAAACTAAATCCCTCATTGTTTCAGTACATGTCGGTAACATAAGAAAAAGTATATCAAAGTGAAAATAGATAAGACGCAACAGAATAGCAAGTGTAGGATATGTGGAGACAGAGACAAAACGGTTAATCTATACATATATAAAGGGTAGTTTGGTGTGTATATATGTTTGTGTGTATGTATGTCCGGATGAAACTACGAAAATACAATAATTAACGACGAAGTAAATGTATATACACATTAAATATCACCGGTTCTTGCTTTTTGTGCAAAATCTATGGAGATTTGATTTATATTCGAATATATTTAGAAATTAAAATATACTTAGAATTAACATTAAATGTTCAAAATCATTTTAAACAGGTAAAAATTCCATACTTAATTGCAATATCAATGTTTTAAGAGTCATTGTATAAATGTAGTTCAAAATCATAAATATCACAAACATATCTATTTGACCCATTGATGAGAACAAAACAGGTAATAACGTTTCAGGACATTGTTTGTTTTGTTTGTTTTGTTTTGTTTTACGGCATATCAACCTCGGTTGGTCATTTAATGCCGACAAATTTGAAATAAATTCATTCTTAATGCATAATACAATTTTGTTTATAAACTCATGTTTTTCTATTTAATCCATAGATGGGACCCTAACAGGTACTACCACTCCGGGTCAGAGTGGACCAGGGAGCAATGGTGATGAAGGGGTGCTCCACATTCCCCAAACCTCCAGAACTGGAACCTCACCATCAGATAGAGTTTAACGTCATTCCCAGGACATGTAGACCCTCAGCCACCGCCTAGAACCCATGTGATAAGAAGGATTGGCGGTTGGCATAAGGGCAATACGGTTGGGCAATCATATAGGTGCTAGGGCTTGACGTGACCAGCCGATTGATCGGAGGGGGCCTCTCCGATCGCCCGTCTAGCGTAAGTAAGGGTCTAAGTGGAGTGTTGCATGTCATGGACTGCTCATCCACCAAGACTCACGGGTCGCCACCCACGGCCAATAAGTGGCCCCATTTGGTTTGGGAGAGTCTTACTCCTCTGCAGAGGTGCAGTCGGTGCATTCTAACACCCCAGCCGGCAGGGCGGTCAGGACATTGTGGAATGTGAGAGTAATTGTAATAATGGGGTGATTTCATACTTTTCGAAGATCCAGAATTGGTGCTGTTTCACTAGATCACTAACTTTTATTAAGCCTTCATCAGGACTTTAGGATTTTTTTCCTATCCTAATGTACTGATGAAGGTTTAATAAGAACCAAAATATTGTAAATATCAAATGTAAACAAATAAATACACCAGGGTTTTTTGCCTCCCTCTACCGGAGATGTTGGGTAGCCGCTTCTATTCATATAAGTGAATGCGGAAAACTGGTTCAAAACTGGTGTGGCGATTTGAATAAATATTTATGGACGTGACAAATCAAAACCTTTTCTTAAAATAAATTCAAGAAATACTTTTTTTTCGATGACATTTTCCTTCAGTTAAAAAGGGGGAAAAAAGGTGGGTTTTTTTTCAAAAGCTTAAACACTGATGTAAGTTTTTTTTTCCACCCATTTCTCCCGTCTTTTCAATTTTAGGGAAATTTGTCGTCACCGTTTGCCGGTCGATGCGTGAACAATTTTTTTTATCAACTTGTGCATTAAAACGACAACAAAATACTTACCTCCGTGAAAGTCACCGTCTTTGACCCCACCCCCCGCCACCCCGAGTTTTAAAAAAAGTCTGTGGCGCGGAATTTTTTATAACTTTTATTTTAAAACTAGCAGGACCTGTGAATATAACATAGTATGACAATTTAATTATTACAACGTATGATATGTTTACTTAAGAGCTATTGCTAGATATTTCAATATCTATAATATAATTTTGATTTAACTCTGACTCCTTTTTTTCTTTCTTTCCTTTTTTCATCTTTTCATTATATTTGATTGAAACAAACTAGCGTAATCGCTTCCACGCGCTCTATCTTCCCCGATTTTCTTATTATATTTTTGTGTAGCATATCCTTTTTCTTACATTTCTTTATCGTAGAAATTAAATGGTCCATTATTTAATAGAGGTGACGACACCCATAAGGTATTAAAAAATTCGTCGGATAAGCTACACCAGATAATTAGGATTTAAATTTTTGCATTTCATCTTGGACGGTCTCATTTTTAACCAGAGGGTGTTACAAGATGATAACAGTCATACAATTAAGGGACACGAGTATTAATATACAGATCAGTCTCAATAAGTTTTTTTCTTTGTTTTTGTGTGGTTTTTTATTTTGTTTTTTAATTATCGTACTTTTAAAGAACACGTGTATTAGTATATAGATAATGATTGCACTGAAGATGTAGATCTCGAAAAATAAGTATTAAACAGAAAGAAAGAAACAAATAAAAAAAAGGAAGAAAAATAAATGTTTTGGAGTTTTATGGCTTGCAAGGTGAAAAAAATGTTTGAATATGAAATAAAACCTGAAAGTTTTTGATCACCGCAAATCAATCCCTAAATGGTCCGACATTTTTTTTTAAAGGTGATATGCCCTGTTTGATTTTCAAAATTGTGATGCCGACTCTGATATCGACTTAAATAATCGGAAAATTTGATTTATATATATAT
>CM042152.1:33510903-33515903 GCA_023376005.1 Doryteuthis pealeii | reverse complement strand
TCAATTAGTACCGATTTGAAAAAAATATATTTTTGTTGGAATATGGAATTGAAATATTTAAACATTGTGGGTCTTAAGACCGTTTTTTTATTCATGAAGAACTGTGGGAAGTCCCGCAAATCGATTAATTTTAATTATTAAATCATATCATTTCATCAGTAAAAATCAAAAACTAAACTTGTACTTTTCCCCATTATAAACATCTTAAATTAGATTGAGATTTTATTTCTTAGTGACATTTTCTAAAGTATAAGTCGTCTCATAAGATAAGATTCATTACTGCTTAGTCGCGTGTTCGATCCTCACTGGATGTCCCAGAGTGTATTTTCAGAAAATACACTCTGATGATGAAGCTCTAGCTTTAAAATCGATTAAACATATAAAACATCGTTTTGTCTTTATTTTTTACGCATTGTATTGCCTTCGAATTTTATTATTTTATAACATACTTAACAATGCTTCAAGAAATACCAATTACTTTTATATATATATATAATATATATATATATATATATATATATTATATATATATATACTAAAAGTACCCGTAGTGAACGGGTTAGGTAAATACCTACATACCTAAATATTTTTTTTAAATTACCCTAAATTCGTAAGCGGTTTGAACCAATTTTATTTTTATTGTTGTGTTACAATGTTAGAAAATGTATTGGATTAATTTATTTTATTTTTACCCCATAAAAATGTAAGAATTAAAAATAGACATTTTTTCGTGGTGGGTGTGGATGTTACATTTAAAATAGTACTTCAAATAATGGTAACCATTGGTCTGAAAGATTTACGATTTTTTTAGTTCCCAAAAATAGCTTTTTTTCTTACAATTAATACTGAATTTTAAAAAATATATTTATAAGAAGCTAAGAAAAAATGCCCTTAAATAGAAAGCTAAGAATTTTAAGAAATTAAAAATTATTTACAATTTTTTTATTTACTATAATTTTTTTTCAAGATTTCATAGCTATCAGCTTCGTATATGGAAATCCTTCCCGACCACAAGTATTTCATGACAGACAGTGGATATACTTTATTAAGTTTAAAACTCAACGACGAATCCTCTAGTTGACCATGAGACTCGTTACCTGCTTCGAATGAATATTTTTTTAGTTTTTTTTAAAATGCATTTTCACAAATAAAGTTTGAGAAAACATGAGTAAGACGTTGCCTTTTATAGTTAAAATTATCACAGTATATAAAAGTCAACTCAGTACTATCGATAGAAAATACCATGAAATGTGTTACAAAGCCGGTTAGAACCTTTTTCTAAGATCTGGTTTACCGAGATAGACATTCAATTGTCGGCTAAACAACATTTTTCATAAAAAATGTTGTTCAGCTTACGGCCTTCAAAATTGCAATACCGTCTTAGTTTTTAGAATCATGCAAAGTCGTCCAGTGTTTCGCTAAATTCTGGTTTTCTCGTAGATAGTGAATGGCTCGCAAAATACTCATTCGTGATCTTGTTAAATATGCCCTCCAACTCTGTGCAAAAAAAATTCAATATATTTTTTTCTGAGAAATAAATCCTTATTTATTCTTGATATTTAGTTTTAAAAAAAGTTCTTAGTTCTCCAAAAAACTAAGAATTTTTTTACATTAGTACTAAATTACAAAACAGTAATTTTCGAAAAAGGATTATATTTAAATTTTGCCCATGGAATATGTGTTATATTAAAATATAACAGGTGTAATAATTTTGTAATTGGCTTAGGGTTATTGAAGGCACAGTTGGTATTTACCCAAATATTTCGCCAGGGGTAGGATGTGTCACAAGTATGGAGTATCCAGCAATGATCAAACTCGGTATTCAGTTGTAAAGGATCTTCGACTGAGTATTTTTCCATCAAGCCAAATGAAACACTGGCATTCCCCTTTCGGGGGCGGCCTAAGGCACCGGGCAATAAACAGTCCTACCCTTTTTAGGTGAGGGGGGCAAGTGCTGCCGGTGAATTCGATCACTGGAATCAAGCGAGAAATTTTGCGGCTTCACGATTCAGGCGCAGATATTACACTTTGATCTTCACCCAGGCCGGGCACTTATTGTCAAAAGATCTGAAACTGAGGGCAGCCAATGGACACGTTCAATTATAGTGTGAGTGGTTAGACTACAGCGAGTCTTTCTGTACTTACTTATGATGAATTATGAAGAGTTCTACAAATCTTTTGATTTTTGTTCAATTAATTAATTATCTCACATAATAAGCAAATTCCATGATTAAATTTTGTGTGTTTCTTAATCATATACATATTCAAGTATATGCAAGTTTTTAAGTCTAAAAGACATCTGTTCTAGGAGTTATAACTCGATACGCACATAGCATAAAGATTACTTTATGTATATAATAAGATGGAGAATAGCAAATATGAAAAGTGTTTGCATATAAAAGTGCTCAATGCTAAAGGTGTCCAATATAACTGTAGATTAGAATCGAAGAAAATTTGTGTATTCTCCAAAATACGAATGGAAATTTACTGAACAAAAATTGAACTAGTTGCCAAATGTAGACACTTAAACAAATTTCTCATGTGTCACTTATCACCTGACCCTAATTAATCCCATATTTTATACCGCTCTAATAATTTTTTCTTCATCTGTTCAACGTGTGCATTAAGACCTAAGCATGTTATATTATGTTTTCAAATGGAAGTCTTGCGTAATATATTCTATCACGTAAAAAACGCATCACATTATACAAACGCTGGACAAGCCACTTTTTATATTTAACCATCTGAGGATTGCCTAATGAACAGGGCGCAGGAAGGTTTAATAACGATAAATTAGTACCATCATACCTTATTTGATATATACACACACACACATACACACACACACACACACCACACATACATATATATATATATATATATTGTGTGTGTGTGTATGTGTGTATAGATACATACATATGTATGGCATAAAAATAACAAACACATAATATATGGCATATACTTAAATACACACACGTTTATATGGGATATACATAAATACACACACACACACACATATATATGTCATATATATATATATATACACACACATATAGGGCATATGTGTAAACACACGCACACACACAGTGTTGTTCTGGTTCCAACGGGAGAAAATTAAATATTTTATAAAAAAAAAGGAGGTCCGCAAGATGGATTATGTTTTTAGAAAAAGTTTTTTTATTATTTTTATCTTACATTTGCGACACGTGTTTCAAATCTTCTGATATCTTCTTCAGGCTTTGATCATATATATATATATATATATATATATATATATATATATATATTTCCGGAAAAAATTACAATATGAATATGTTTTAATTTACGCAAAGGTAATATAACCTGATTACAGTAGATGATCACATGTAGAGATGAAAACGTGCAGATATTCTAAAATGAGGTGGTGTATCCTCATGAATATGCATGCGATACTGCAGACAAGTGTTAAAAAGGTATTGTTAATTCATTCCTTATTTGGGAACCATCGCACGTACTAATCTGTAGATGTGATCATTTACTGTAACTCAATTCTATTACCTGTACGTTTAATCTTGATTAAATTGAAACATAAATAGGGTGTTATAAATGCATTTATTACTTATATATATATATATATATATATATATATATGTCTGTGTGTGTGTATGTGTGTACCCATATATATATGTATACACACACACACACACACACATATATATATATATATATTATGTATTATATATTACAGATGTATTATACTCTAGAATAGATAAATACAGCTCTTACACCTGTAATGAGAATTCATTTTCAATTTACCAATACTAAGGAAAAAATTATATATATATATATATATATATATATATATATATATAAAAGTGTGTCAAAAAAGTAATCAAGAGTTTTGTTCTTTCTGACACACCTTGTATTCTGAAAAAAAATGAACGTTGCATTCATTCTTCATTTCTATCTTATAATTACGGCTTTAAAATCTGTACTTTTTGACACACCTTGTATTCTGAAAAAAAATTAACGTTACATTTATTGTTCATTCATATCTTGGCAAATACAGCTTCAGTCTCGATACTTTTTGACACACCTTGTACACACACACACACACACACACACGCACATACACACACATGCACACATACATACATATATATATATATATATATATATATGTGTATATGTGTGTATGTATGTATATATATATAGATATATAGATATTAGGGGCCGGCTCAGCCAGTCGTTAGAGACCCACTAAGGAGTTCCTAGGTTCAGGTTCAATAACGTCCCCGCCAACTCAGTGAATGAGTTTGGTTTTGGTGTGTGGGAGGTGACGGTTGGTTTGGCGCTGCAACAATGGTCTAGCGCTAGCGAAAAGGGATGTGTTCTGGCTGATACTGATCAGCCAGTGTATATGTATATATATGTATTGTGTTGTGTACAAAATAAATAACAATATAGAATTATTATTTATTTTATTTTGTATTTAAAATAATAATAGATAGAGTACACATGCGCATGGATAAATTCCTGGCCGAAACACGTGTCAGTAAAAAAAAAATAAATAAAAATCTATTTTATCCATTCAGCATTTGCTTTTCCTTTATTTTTCCTTTCAACACACACACACACACACACACACACACACACATATATATATATATATATATATATATTATATATATATATATATATATATATATAAACCTTATATTTATCAGATATAAATTCATCTCATTTCAGAATCGGTAAGTATTACAGATCGGGGCTATTTAAATTCATGTTTTCTTTTTCATTTGTAACGATCGCTTTTTTTTTTTTAATAATGGCCGTTTTATTTTAAGATTGATAGAAACACCCACACTCGTAATTCTTAAAATTTAAGATAATTTTTCGTTATCTATATTCCTGAGTATATTTTGCAAATTAATTAATTTTGGATGAGTGAGTGGGTTGTGGGGCGATTTAGATTTGTTATTTATTTTATGATTTGTTCTAGATAAATTTTTTATTTT
>CM042152.1:33490903-33503403 GCA_023376005.1 Doryteuthis pealeii | reverse complement strand
GGTACACAGTACTGAAACCTGAAACAACCAAAGCGCATGCGTGAAATTAATAATTTAGAATAGTGACAATTTACTCAACGAACCCTGTAAATATTGTTTTAAATTTAACAAGTTTTATGGAATAGATGTATTAATAGGAGAATGTCACTTATGAGTTCGTCCTTGCTTATCCAGCGGTGTCTAGCGTGTCTTACTCATGATATGGCAAGTGGCTATGGAAGCCAGTACATAGGCATGCCTGTGTGGGCCGCCCAACAAAGATGTACATTGACCAGCACTGTGCGGATACTGGATGCTGCGCAGAGGGGGCGCTGAGTAATAGGGACGGTTGGCGAGAGATTGTCATGGATATCCGTGTTACTGGCGTCATATGGTGATGATGATGATGATGATGTTGGTGTATTAATAGTTTATGGATGATTTAATGGAATAGTGGCCGCCGTAATAAGAAAAATACGTCAAAGGATAAATTGGAATAGTTACAAGCAAAGGAAAAGTAAAAAGGGGAGAGAGGAAGAATATATATATATATATATATATATATATATATATATATATATATATATATATTTGGGAGAATATGTGCTTAATTGAAGTCATACCTAATTTGAAAGTTAATTAGTTGATAATTAATGAATTAGGTGATTATATATTAATTATCAACTAATTAACTTTCAAATTAGGTATGACTTCAATTAAGCACATATTCTCCAAAAATTGTCGGCATAGCCATATAAAAATATATATATATATATATATATATATATATATATATATATATATATATATATATAGAGAGAGAGAGAGAGAGAGAGAGAAATAAAGGGAAAAAGAAAAAATATTCACCAGAAAAGAGAGTGAAAATGAGCTAGCATAACTATGAGAGGGAAAGAAAAGAGACAGAGTTGCAGTAAAGGAACAACTAGAGAGAGAGAGAGAGAGAGAGAGAGAGAGAGAGTCGAAGGGAGGAGAAAGAAAGAAAGAAAGAAAGAAAGAAAAAGGGATAGAGAAAATATTCACCAGAAAGAGAGAGTGAAAACGAGATACTATATTATGAGAGGGAAAGAAAAGAAGCAGTAAAGGAACAACAAGAGAGAGAGAGAGAGAAGGAGAGAGAGAGAGAGAGAGAGAGAGAGAAGAAAGAAAGTGATATATTCACCAGAAAAGAGAGAGAGAGTGAAAACGAGCATAGCTTATGAGGGAAAGAAAAGAAGCAATGAGACAGTAAAGGAACAATGAGAGAGGGGGAAAGGAAGAGGGAGAGGGAGACAGGAAGAGAGGGAGACAGAAAGAGAGGGAGACAGAGAGGAAGAGAGCCAGAGAGACAGAGAGAGAAAGAAAAGGGGCGGAGATAGAAAGTAGAATGTGACGGAGAGAGAATCTATTATAGAAGTGAAATCCCTTTAAAAAAAAGGGTCTCGCTCAAGTCGAGCTTTTTTGTAGATTTCGACAGCCATCAGTGCCAGAATAGCAGCATCAATGTCAGAGGCGGAAGTACCTCGACCTGGCCAGGAAAGATTTGTTGACACTTCCAACAAAACTTTGAAATACCTTTCACCCGTACGCAACGCGCGAGCGCACTCAAACACACACACTACACACACACACACGCACACACGCAGGCATGCACATACACACCGTTCTTTTTTTTTCACACCTTTTTCCTCATTGAAAAAAAATCAGCTTTATCTTTAATAGCTGATCAACTCTTGAACTCATCCGTCTGACAGTCTGTGTGTATATAGGAGACAGACACACACAAACACACACACACACAGAAATAAAGGATATATGTGTGTGTGTATGTAATATATATATATATATATATTATATATACCTAGATATATACACACACACACACACACACATTATTATATATATATATATATATATATATATATAAGGGTCAGTTCGGAGTCTCGAACTAGGAACCTCGAGTTTCTTGGTTCGATACCGGCCCTCGCCAACTCAGTGTATGAGTAGCATAGGGATCTGTTCGGTAAAGTGAGGAACTGGTGGTAGGTGTGGCGCCTCACCTCAGAGGCCAAAGCAATCTCCTTGGTCTAGTGCTATTGAAAAGGGGATAGACTCCCTCATTGTCTGGCTGATATCGACTTTAGGCCGCCCCGATGACTTTATATATATATATATTTAATATTGGAAATAACATAGGTAATTTATATAAATTTTATTATAATAGAGATTATGTGTATGTCTGTAAACCGAAACTATATCAGTACACAAATCACAATTCCCTTAGTATTTACATCACATTCTCCGGGATTTTATTTTTTTAACCGCTATTTTTTAAACACTATTAATACTGTTGGTCTTAGGGATCAAAGTGTAGTATCTGTTCCAGATTCTATGCTTTGACACTCACCTTCTATACCCGGCCTCGGCTGGGGGTCCAGTGTGCTTCGGCCTCTGGACCGGTGAGGTACAATTAATAGCGTCGATCCCAGGGGGCCATCCCCCAAAATCGACGCAATTTTTATGCGCCCACGTAAAAACGAGACCTTGTGTCCAGCCCTCATAAGTGGGATGAGCAGGCAAATACCCTTACCTTCTATACCCGGCCTCGGCTGGGGGTCCAGTGTGCTTCGGCCTCTGGACCGGTAGAGTACAATTAATGGCATCGTTCCAGGGGGACCATCCCCCTGGATCGATGCAATTTTTATGCGCCCACGTAAAAACGAGACCTTGTGTCCAGCCCTCATAAGTGGGATGAGCAGGCAAATACCCTTATCTACATACTAATAACATTCAAGTGTATTTATAGGTTTAACAAAATAGCGGTGTACAGCTAATTTGTATATTGATCTTAAAAATAAATTTTAATAAATATGTACTTGGTGTTATTGATTTCTAATTGTTTGGTATTCTTTTGATGAGTATGAGCAAAAATCTCGGGGACAACTTTTAAAGGAAACCCATTAACAAGAAGAAATAACTGTAATTTTGTTCTTTACTTCCCAATTTCACTAAATAGTTACATTAGGAAAATTTTAGCAATGAAAGACAGGAGAAATGGAAAATGATGGAAGTGTTAGTTTGAAAGTTATTCTATTTTTTATTATACTCCTCTCCCTGGTTCAAATCAGTTTATCTGCATTCTTTCAATAGTTTTTCTAATCTAACATATTTCATTTCATTAAAACTTAAATAATTACGCCCGGAGGGTGCATTTTTTGCTAATATATATAATATTGGTAATAATATATATAATATTGGTAATAATATATACGTATTCATCAAATATTGTTTCTTTCAGTACAATGGCAGTTTTTACACACACACACACACACACACACACATATATATATATATATATATATATATATATGATTAATAATTAATTAATTAGGTGGGCATACCTATTTAAATGTAAGGCTAAACAAATCGAGAAAAATCAATCGCATGTACATTTCGGCCTATTAGGCCTCATCAGCAGAGCTATAGAAATGTACATACAGAGATTGATTTTTCTCGATTTGTTTAGCCTTACATTTAAATAGATATGCCCGCCTAATTAATTAATTATTAATCAATTAACTTTCAAAATTAGGTACGACTTCAATTAAGCACATATTCTCCCAAAAATTGTCGGCTAAAAAAAGCCATAGCATAAACACACCGCGTGTGTATTTACTTCTCATACTGTCGTGTACAAGAAGTCACTATAAGAGGAATAGGAACCTACTTCTAAACAAAACGAAAAATCTAAGAGGGTCCGGTTGGTGTAGAGGTTGTGATACTCGCCTGTCAGCTTGACAATCGGGTTTCGAATCATGCACCAGGTGGTCTTCCTATCTATAGCTCTGCTGATGAGGCCTAATAGGCCGAAATATACATACAGAGATTGATTTTTCTCGATTTTTTTAGCCTTACATTTGAATAGGTATGCCCGCCTAATTAATTAATTATTAATCAATTAACTTTCAAAATTAGGTACGACTTCAATTAAGCACATATTCTCCCATATATATATATATATATATATATATATATATATATATATATATAAAACAAAAAGGCCAATACTTTTCTCATTCATTCTCCATTGCATATGTATATTTATATGTATATATATATATATGTGTGTGTGTGTGTAACTATATGTATATATGTATATATATATAGGTATGTATATGCATTTGTAAGTATATGGAGGATAAAGTAGATCCTAAATAGAAGCATTCCCACCATCAACACATCTGGCCAATTGGATATATATATATATATATATATATATATATATATATATATATATATATATATATATATATGAAAGTAAACAAACAGGTTTTTATAGTCTGTATTTATGTGTATGTGTTTGTGTGTGTGTGTGTTCATATTGATAATGTAGTGTGCTATATTTATAAGTAAATAGTGCTCAATATCGTTGATAGAGCATGTATGTTTAAGTTAGGGTAGCGTTCACGTGAAGTTAAATGCGCTTGTTTACTGACAGTTCCTTGCTAATACACTATTCAAATAAAGTGCACTTGGTTTATTCCAACTACCCTTAATTATATATATATATATATATATATATATATATATATATATATATATATATATATATATATATATATACATAGGAGCAAAGAAATATGCTGAACTCAATATTTTCATTTGATGAGGTCAAAGCGAAATCGTTCGGAGAACCGTGCTTCAAATTATCCATGCCTTCACGCCGTAAAAGTATTAAAATTAAATAAAATTGCCCAGTTAGGAAAATACATTACGTCTCCACTGGTAATATATGGAAACCTTTAACCCAATGGGCGCCATAATATCCCATTTATGGGACGTTTACAAAAATTGCACTTTCCATTTTGGATTCCGCCCATGTCCCATAAAACGACAAAACATTGACATAATACACACACACATATATATATATATATATATATATATATATGTGTGTGTGTGTGTGTGTGTGTGTGTGTGTGGAAAATATCAGATTCGGAAAGATTTGACTAAAAAATGTGAGGAAAATATTGGAAAGTGAATAACGACCACAAACAATTAAATCCAATTAATATTTTGTCTCTGTTACTTTCAGAAGCTTCTGAAACCAACAGTCGCGAAATATTAATTACATTTAATTGCTTGTGCTCGTTATTCACTTTTCTAATACATTTTCCTCACACACACACACACACACACACATATATATATATATATATATATAATATATATATATATATATATATATATATATATATATATAAAAACGGAAAGTCATATTAACTAGAACTGATATGTAATCATTATCAATTTGAAAATCAGACCTGAAGAGGGAAGAGTGCCGAAAAAACTCTATTTCAGATAAACAAAGGAAATCCTATATATATACATATATATATATATATATATGTATATATATATTCGACGGGGAGTAGAAAATAGAAAAACAAAATATTCCAAAAAGGTGAATTTATTCTCGATGGAGAAGTCGACGTTTAGAATGTTTCGGTTTTAGCAACCTTCATCAGGACCCAAATTATGGAACTGTCCGAACGATTCCCGTTTTCCACAAGTCATCCATACAGTCTCCATAATTCGAGTCCTGATGAAGGTTGCTAAAACCGAAACGTTGTATCGTCGACTTCTCCATCAAGAATAAATTTATCTTTTTTGGAATACTTTGTTTTTCTATTACACACACGCGCGCACACACACACACACACACACACACGCACACACACGCACACACACACACATATATATATATATATATATATATATATATATATATATATAAAGTTGTTGTGTTTGTCTGTTTTTGCCCGGGTCGTGGTTTTACGCGTTGCCAAAACAAACACGGCTTCTCGCCTCAAACAAGTTTCTGATTTAGCAAGAAGAAAGTCATATTATCTATACATTGGGAAATAATAGGATGTGCGAGACTACCATGTCTGGTTAATCTCAGTCTCCTCTGAAGGTATCACTACAAAAGTCTATTACACCCATTTTCATGCCTTTTACTTCTTCTTTTCTTCCTTCCTTCATTCTTCTTTTTTCTTCAAATCAATCATTCTTTTTATTCATATCTTAATCTTTATTTCGTTTTGGGTTTCGTATACCAAAGACTGTCATTCAAAATTGACCTGCAGAGTCACTTACGCAGATGCAGATAAAAAATGTTACTTTTTATTTTGGACATTACGCCATCGTCCTTAGTGGACGGAAAGGATCCAATAATAATAATCTTTATTTCCTCTTTCTTTCTTCATTCAAAACTTTTAATTTTTGTCAATATTTTTTCCATTTTCTTTTCATTTCCCTTTCTTTTTTTTTTTTTTTATAATTCATATCTTCTTTACTCTCAATTTTTTCAGTCATGAATTTTTCATTCTTGCATCTTCTTCATATTTTATTTTATTTCATTTTTTTCTTTATTCATAATTTTTTTATTCTTCCACCGGTAACTTTCATTACTCTCATTTTTCTTCATTCCTGAATTTTTCCTTCTTTCATCCCTATCTCTTCCTTAATATCATTATTCTTCATTCATAAATTTTCTTTTTCTTCATCCTTAAATTTTTCATATTTTTTTCTTGACAAAGTTGCTAACCATTGGTTTGCAGAACCTATCGTACGATTAGTTTATTGGGAAAATGTTTCAACGGAAACTTTTGCATGCTAATCTCTATTTATCACTAATGTTGAAATAATACTTTTTGAAAGGGAGTCAGACACAATATGAACAGTTGTACACACAGTTTGAGTTATCACAGTTCAAAGTGACAGTCATCTGTAGGTTCCAGGTTCGAATATTGCACTTTCTATTTGGGATTCCGCCCATTTCTCATAAAACTACATACAATTACCCCCGTTCCTCTCTCTCTCTCTCTCTCTCTCTCTCCTCTCTCTCTCCCTCTCTCTCTATCTATCTATCTATCTATCTATCTCTGTGTATAGCTATATATAAATATTCGTGTTCCTTAAAAGTACGACCGTTATCATCTTGCAACACCTTCTGGTTAAAAATGACACTGTCCAAATCGTCCAAGAGGAAATGCAAAAATGTAAATCCTGATTATCTGGTCTTGCTTCTCTGTCGAATTCTTATTTCTTGTGACTATGGTCACCTCAGCTGAATAATGAACCATTCCGTTTTTATTATAAAAATAGAAAGAGAAGAAAAAAGACATGCCTAACAGAAAAATATGAGAAAGAAATAAAGAGAGTAGGGGAAAGATAGAGACTGAAGGTAAGCATGCAGATGCAATAACGCTAGTCTCTTTCAATCGAACATAGTGAAAAGTTTAAAAGAAGTAAAGAAAGAA
Organism: Doryteuthis pealeii; assembly: GCA_023376005.1. NCBI lineage: Eukaryota > Metazoa > Mollusca > Cephalopoda > Myopsida > Loliginidae > Doryteuthis > Doryteuthis pealeii. The sequence goes on along the minus strand of CM042152.1, from coordinate 33,496,102 downwards.
AAAAGAGTGTGAGAGAGTTAAATCAAGATTGTTATACTTTTTACATATTGAACTATTTAGCAATAGCTCTTATGTAAACATGTTGTAATAATTAAATTATCATATTGTGGTATATTCACAGGACCTGCCAGTAAAAAAACTTAATCATTTAGTCTTTTGAGTCATAAAATATGGTCTAAGGAAATATATTTTTAGCTATTTGCAAAAAAAATGATATCTCGTAGTTTCCCCCATTTTCACAGATACAAAGTTTGCACCTTAATTTGACCATTTTTGTATAACTTTGCTCAAAGTTCTTGAGGGCAATCTTTCTTTTCTCTACACGAATATCATTCTTGAACTAAATTAATGTATTATTCAAACTAGCAAATATATGCACCCTCCGGGTGCAAGTATCTAAGTTTTAATGTAATGAAATACTATATTAAATTAGAAAGGCTAATGAAACTAAATATGAAGGCAGATAAAAATATTTGAATCAGAGGAGGGATGTAAAATCGAAAAACAGAAGAACTGAAACTTACTTTTCCATCACTCCCGCCTTTCATTGCTAAATTTTCCATATTTAACTATTTAGTTAAATTAGGAAGTAAAGAATAAAATGACAGTTATTTTTTCTTGATAATGGATTTCTTTTAAGATTTATCCCCGAGATTTTGTTCATATTCATTAAGATAAAACCAAACTATTAGAAATCAATAATACTAAGCACATATTTATTAAAATCAAATGTTTGATATCAATATGCAAATTAGCCTTCCCGTTCACTCTGTAAACCGGTATTTTGTTGTATATTTAAATACAATTGCATGTTATTAGTTTGTAGATATGGCCAACAGTATTATTGATGTAAAACAATTTTATTAGTAATTGAGGTTTAGATAAAAATAAAATCATAGAGAATGCGACGTAAATAACTACGGGAATTGTGACTTGAGTAGTGATGTAGTTTCGGTTACAGACAGAATAATACACAATCTACATTATAATAAGATATACTCACTCCTTTGAATAACCCCACAAAAGAAATCAGGCGGACGATGCAGGCGAATGGGAAGGCTATTTGAATTCTGAATTTATTGAAATTATTCTGTCACCAAAAATTTCTTTTTGTTGAAATTATAAACCTCTCAGTGGAATATCAAAATTCTATTATTTCAATTGAGATTTGGTTTGCATACCACCCCCCCAATAAATAATTTTCCCCAGGGAGTCAAAAAGAGGAGTTTTCAAATTTCAAAAGAGGATACCCTAAGCTTTCAAAAATACCAAATTTAGCTTGGTAACAATTTTTTCCCGGTCCACCTTCTTATCTACCAAACTAATTTGTTCTTTCACATTATAACTTGACATTTTCAATTTGTTTAACTTACTTATAATATAATATAAAATTAATTAGGGTCTGTTTAGCTCAGTCGGTAGAGCGTCCGGCTTGTAATCACAAGGTTCCGGGTTCGATACCGTCTATCGCCAACTCAGTATACGAATAGCACAGTGATCGGTACGGTAAAGTGAAAGGCTGATGGTAAGTGTGGCGCTTTACTTTAGATGCCCAAACAATCTCCTTTGTCTAGCGCTAGTGAAAAGGAGATAGACTCCCTTGCTGTCTGACTGATACCGACTTTAGGCCACCCCGACGGCTTTACTTAGATTAAAAACAAGAAACTTATGATTTTCTTCGAATGTTTCAGTATTTTGTGGTTCACCTTGTATAAACGTACAAAGATCGCGATTACCTAACCTAACCTATAGGGGTTGACCAGCCGTTAAAATTAACAAATCATCAAACACCCATTTTAGTCTCCATACTTTTAGGGACACTCCCTATACTTTGTTCTTTCTGGTCTGATAATCAAATATGAATTCATTACATTTTTAGACCCCCCCCTTTTTTTTTTGCTTTGTTCCAGAACTTTGTGTTAATTTATCAATCCGAATGTAGATTTATGGTAACGAGCTTCTTTTTTTTTTAATGGGATCTTTAACAACAATGAATGCGATTACCTAACCTGATAACCCAATACAGATTGACCAGCCGTTAAAATTAATAAATCGTCAAACACCCGCCTCAGTCCCCATAATTTTAGGGACACTCCCTGTACTTTGTACTTTCTGGTCTGATAATCAAATATGAATTCATTACATTTTTTAGAACCCCCCTTTTTTTTGCTTTGTTTCTTCTTCCAGAACTTTGTGTAAATCTATCAGTCTAAATGTAAATTTATGGTAACGAACTTTTTTTTATTTATTTTTTTAATGGGATCTTGGATTTATTCGTCCTCCATTCATCTCATTGTAGTGTTAGATCCAACAGTTAAAAGTAGGGAATGCCGATATAGCAGGGCAATTTTTGTTACCCGCCTCTTGTACGTGGGAATGGACATGTAAAAACCCTGGCATAGTATCACTCCCAGTTTTCACCTAGGCGTGATTGTAAGTAAATAAATACTATAATATAAATGAATATAAATAAATAAAAGTAAATAATATAAAAATAAAGATAGATAATATAAAAATAAATAATACAAAAAAATATAAATAAACTAATTAGATTCTTTTGATAATTTTTCTTTATTAGGTCGTCTAGTTAATATTCTTTTCGATTTCTCTTGCAAAATGAAATTTTTTTTTTGTTTGTTTATTTATTTATGGCTCACGATTTATGACGAGTGATTGTTACATTCGGAATGTTACGCATATTTCATCTTTCTCAATGAAACATTTCCATTGAACTAACAATACATTTTCTTACAAAAAGAGTTATAACAAATGAGACAGCAAAAATCTTATCTATTCATTAACATAGCAGAGGATATAAAGATAACATCAGTACCAGAACTGACCTTTTGTCTCCTCGGCTTTGGGTTTCTCCATCTGAAAATTAAACAGACACCTTCTCAAATAGATGCTTTGTTTTTGTTTGTTTTTGTTTTTTTGTCTTTTTTTTGGGGGGGGATGATTCACCACCCTATCGGCGAGATTTAGAATAAGCTGGCTGTATACCCCTTTATTTTTCAGCGCCTACAAAAATACAAAAATACAAAAATGCATCGACTGGAATGACGTGTGTGTAGAAAAATAGATACATCTTGAAATTTTAAATTCTGTAAACATCATTGAAAATAAACAATAAATGATTTCTATCTATATTTTGGAAACCTAACTTTTGGGATTACACTCGTATAATCTTATTACTTATATAACACACGCTGCCGTCCTGATATTTTATAGAATTTCTTTTTAAATTTGAAAATTGTTTGTATGTATGTGTGCGGTATTATTTCGACTATGTGATTCAATTATTATACCCCCTATCTCTTACATACCATCATACCAGTATATTTTCTAATTTCACTGCAGAACTAAGACCTTCCTCAAGGTCTGTATGATATGGATATTCATAGACATACCCTGTCGAACTGCCATATGGTGTGTTGGTAAAAGTAAAAAAGTAAAATCGACGGGGTGGCCTAAAGTCGATATCAGCCAATCAGCGAGAGAGTCTATCCCCTTTTCACTAGCGCTAGACCAAGGAGATTGTTTTTGCATCTGAGGTGGAGCGCTAAACCTACTATCAGCTTCTTACTTTACCGCACAGATCCCTGTGCTACTCATGCGCGGAGTTGGTGAGGGCCGGTATCGAACTAGGAACCTTGTGATTTCTAGCCAAACGCTCTACCGACTGAGCTAACCCGATTGGTGTTTCTTCTAAACTGGTTACATCAAAAAATGGATACATGTTCAAACTTTACAATGGTGTAAAGATCATTGATAATAACAATAAACGTTTCTGTGATTTCTAAATATTTTGGAGACCTTATGTTTTGGATTACCCTTGTATAACGACGTATGAGTATTTGTTTGGCTGTGCCAGTTTCTCACAAGTTATGCATAGTTTACTTGTAAATTTTCATGGCTTGTTTTTTTCTTCTTTTAGGTAGACGTTTTCTCGAGAAAAAAAAAACTCCCATGTCTTGAGTCATTCTGAAGCAGCGGACATTATCTTGTACCGAAAGGAAAAGAATTAGAAATGCTTGAAAAAATAAGAAGAAGCTGATCCCTTTAACATCTCCAATTCATTTAGATATAATAAAAAAAGAAAAAGAAAAAGGGAAAAGAAAGAAAAAGAGAAAGGAAATTTGTAATTAGATGCAGTGAAAGACTTTGCAGTCTGAAACTAACCGCTTTCCATGTTCGTTTTTATTAGATCCAGCCGTTCTTCTTTAGTCAGTGTGTAACAATTAAATAAAGAAGGGAGAAAATAGAGGTTCATACCACATACAGAGAAAACTTACTAATAGACTCAAAAATGAATCTAACCTATTTTAGCAACGTGAATGTTGACAGCAAAAATATATATATATATATATTATATATATATATATATATATAGAGAGAGAGAGAGAGAGAGAGAATAAACCAGAAAAGTATTGGCATAAAAAGGTGCTCAATGCTAATAAAGCAGATCAGATTTATAATCAATAGTAATAATATTATGGATGATTTGAACTCATAACTTTAAGTTTTATGCTTATGCAATCTTCAGATGAGCCCTCATGGTGAGGACTCATCTGAAGTTATGACTTTAAATCATCCATTATGCCATTACTATTGATTATATATATATATATATATATATATATATATATATATATATATATATATATATATATTAACTTGATGCTTCAAAGGAGTCTAATAATAGATGAGAAAAACTTTCTATCAAGGACCCCACTCTCAAAAAGTGTTTTAAAACTTTTGAGAGGGTCCCTTGGAAAAGATTTTTCATTTATCCCCCTCATTTCATTCATTTTTATTTCATCCATTCATTCATTTTACTATTAATTTTTAACTATATATATATATATATATATATATATATATATATATATATATATAGGTACAGGCAAATTTATATAGTATATTGATCACCACGATATAAATGGATGGAAAACTAAGGAGGAATGAAAGGAATAAAGAAAAAAAATGTTTATTGATAAAACAAAACAAGGGCCCTTTCGTCCGGTGCTTTTCAAATTTCACACCCGGAATCGATATAAAAGTCAAAGTTGTAAAATATTTACGACAAGAATGAACATGGAATGAAAACTAAGGACATAGGAATAGGTTTGACAAGAGGGGGGGGGCGAAAACAAAACTAAGGAAACCCTTATCAAGTCGCACCAGATCCAAGCCGCT
>CM042152.1:33483403-33485903 GCA_023376005.1 Doryteuthis pealeii | reverse complement strand
AATCCAATGCTCCATATCATCGAGTTCATTCATTTATTTTTAGATGATTCGTAATAACGCCCAACTTTAATATATATATATATAAGTTAAGGTAGCGTGGGCACTTAGTCAACGGCGCCTGGTTTCTTGTCTATTCGATCTTCAGACCAATTCCACGCCACCTTCACTTAGATATAAATGATCTCTCAATGATATTGAGCACTGTTTTACGTCAAAAAAGTATCGAAATTTTTTGTACTTTTTGACACACCTTGTATTCTGAAAAAAAATAACGTTCCATTCATTCTTCATTTCTATCTTGGTCAATATACGTTTAAGCTTGGTATTTTTTAAACACCTTGTATTCTGAAAAAAAAATAATGAATGGAACCTTATTTTTCTTCTGAATACAGGTATGTCAAAAAGTACAAAAAATCTCGATACTTTTTTGACACACCTTATATATATATAGAGAGAGAGAGGTAGCTGTTAAAAAGTCGAGCCGCACTGATGAGAAGTAAACTTCAAAACACGTATCTGATGGATAACTGATATATATGCTTCCCACTCCCATGGCACAGCACTGTGGGAGGGACATTAATTTAAATTTCTCCGTTTGGCATAAGTCGTTACCCGTCTGTCGCTGTTTACAGATTTGAGTTCTCTGGTGATTGTAAAAACATACCCCCGTAAAGATAGTATCAATTAATTGTTCACCCTAGACTGACAGCCGCTGATGGCCGCAGAGGTAAGGAAGTTGGCAGACGAAAATGCTGTCTTGTTTCGATCCCGGCCAGAGGTAGCTGTTAAAAAGTCGAGCTGCACTGATGAAAAGTAAACTTCGAAACACGTTTCTCTGGATGACTGATATATATATATATATATATATATATATATATATAGAGAGAGAGAGAGAGAGAGAGAGAGAGAGAGAGGGGTTAAAACTGCTAAATGTTGACGTTATCCCTGTCTTTATTTCATTTTCATCTGAGCGTTCACCATGTGATCCTTGTAGAATTTTTATCTGAGAAAAAGCAAAACATGTTCGGTTGGAGAGGATGTTAGTTGAAAACCCTCATATCCTTCATGGCTTGTGATAAAAAAACGGCACTTTCTTATCTTATGAGGAATACCGAATGTCTTCATGCACTACCTACCTGATAAGAAGCTCACACACTCTCATAGCGATGAACCTGATTGTCTTGCTGTGATCGTTGACAGTCATGGCTTGGATCTGATCAAAAAATTCGAGAGTCCTTTTCTTATCAGAACGATCGGAGTGAGTCTTCTGAATTGCCGTACTGTTACATAATCTATGCGGTGGCATAAGATTATAATCCCCTGTAATTCTGAGGGGATGACCCTTTTCGGGTCCTTCCATAGAAAATTACAGAAGCCCGCCAAAATACGTGAAGTCACGTGGGACCTGTTCGGTCGCCAGTTTTAAGTTAGACGTTAGGCAGAGAAGTCGGCCATTTTAGGTCCTGTCTAATGCGCGATGTGTTAGTCAGATATTTAGTTATACGAAATGTATAGTTAAGGAAATAAAAGTTGTATAATTAATATGTTCTTGTGGTTGATGAAAGTCTTGGTAACAAGACTAAGAAATGAATCCAGGACGACCAGCCAGCAAGAACATAGCAAAAGAAAGTCCAGATCTTAGAAGAGACCAGACCAAGTCAAGATGATAGAAATACCAAAGATGATCAGAAGCAAAGCCGGCCAGAAGAAAATACGACCAGATATAGAAGAAAGAAAGAGATATAACATTATAATTATTCAGTGCCAGTGAAGAAGGCGCTATGCAACAGTACCTTCGTAATTACCGTTAGATTCATCGTACTCATTTCGAATCCTCTGTGCTGTTCTCAGATTGACTGTAATCGTATTGGAGATTCCGGTTTAAATGCCAAGTAGTACAGTATGCCGTTTCGTATTTTCTCGGCGGAGTGAATTACATCATGGTTCTACTTTCCTAATCGAAATCTCGCTGTACAAACATATTGTATGCTCTTTTAGGTGCAAACATAAATACTCATACAAGGATTTTTATGAATCCCTAAAAAGAGCTCAATGTATAATAATCAATAAATTGAATTATATACAGAGCAATATTTAACTTTAAAATAAAGAAAAACTTAACAAACCGTCATCTCGTTATATTTTCATTTCGACCAGAAACTCAAAAAATGAGTCGGGTTTTACAAATATTTAAATATATAACGGGATGACAATTTGTTAAGTTTTTCTTTTATTTTAAAGTTAAATATTGCTCTGTATATAATTTAATTTATTGATTATTATACATTGAGCTCTTTTAGGGATTTAAAAAAAATCCTTGTATGTGTATATATGTTTGCACCTACAAGAGCATACAGTATGGTTTTACAGTGAGATTTCGATGATCCTAAATAGAATCATCGCTTACTTACCAATCATTTGGATTGCCTTACATTATATATATATATATATATATATATATATATATATATATATATATATATATATATATAGGTAAGTC
>CM042152.1:33433403-33478403 GCA_023376005.1 Doryteuthis pealeii | reverse complement strand
AACACATACTGCACTGCAATATCCAACCCGAAGGACAAGCATTGTTGACAACTGCAGTAGGCTCATTCCGCATTAAATACATTGCACTTGTGCTTATGATACAGTTTAGTGTCATACCCACGACATATATAGGCCGAGGCCCAAATCGTTTTTCTTTTTCTTCTTCCACCTTTCCGACGACAATAAAGACTATCTAAGGCTGATGAACATGTATCGTAATCTTCCTGAATGCCAAGGATGATTGACAACTGCAGTGAGCTCAGTCCGCATTAAGTATCTTGAACTTGTCATTCTGATATAGTTCAGTGCCATAACCAGGACATCTCCGACCCAAGCTTAACGTGTCTAGACCCAGGCTCAACTTGTTTTTCTTTTTTCCCTCCTATCCAGTAAGTCTTTCACTAAGGGCGATGAACACATACCGCACTGCCATATTCAACCAGAAGGCCTGGGATGTTTGACAACTACATTGGACTCATTTCGCATTAAGTACCTTAAACTTGTCGTTCTGATATAGTTTAGTGCCATACGCATCACATCCCAAGGCCCAGGCTCAACTTGCTTTTCTTTTTCATTTTCCTCCTGTCCGGAGACAAGAAGGACTATGAATAAGGCCGATGAACACATACTGCACTGTCATCTTCCGCATGAAGGTCAAGGATGGTTGACAACTGCAGTCCACATTAAATACCTTGCACTTGTCGTTCTGTTGTTGTACAAAAACTTAATAAATATTAGCAAACATTATTTATCAACGTCCGGTGAAACATTAAGAAAAGACGCACAAGCGCCATTTGCAATTCATGTTTTCAATTACAATGCGAAGAAAGAAAATAGCTTAAGCAATTGGTTTCGCATCGACCTATTTCATCTGACTCTTGAACTTATTTTCTAAGGAATTCTTACACTTAATTGATCAAGACATATATCAAATACATACACATTTACATGCGTAGTTATCGCGAATACCTTGTAGATTCTTATGCATGAGGAAACATTTTTTCATAAAGAATTTGTAAATTTTTTCTCCACCCCCAGATGAGATGAAACAGGTTTAGTTTTGCTTCTTTTTCTTTCTTTTTTTTTTTTTTTTGAGGGGGGAGGGGGTGACTGTCGGGGTCAGAAGAAAGATAAGCTCTCTTTCAAAAAGAAAAAAATGAATAAATAAATAAAGAAGTTTAGAAATTATTTTTTAATTCATAAGAAAAGGGGTTGGGAGGTTGAAATAATAAAACCATGATTTAAATTCAAAAGATCATTATATACGTTTTTTTTTTATATCTCTTTTAATGCCGGCCCATGAATACGTATTTTAGATTTAACGACTTCGCACTAAATGTTGTTTCTTTTCTTTCGATCGTGCAATGACTGGGAGTTCACAGATTTACTATTTACAACAAAAAAAAAAAGAAAAAAGAAAAAATGCGTATTATACAGAGAAACGCACCATTACTTTCATGCATATTACAGCAGCCGCCGTATGACAAAGCATCTTTTTTTTTCTCTCTGTTTTTGTTTGTTTCCCTTCCGAATTCAAAGTTGCAGCAGTAACATAAAACGTCTTTAAGATTTATGCTTTTTTATTGAGACAACGAAGCAATAAAGTCACTTCTTCTGTTCTGACTCAGAACTTCCGAAATCAGCTACACATCAAGGAAACAGCGCGGATTATAAAATAAAGTCGGACCTACCTGTAAAGAAAGAAAACAAAGTCTGTGTGTCGTTTTATTTACTCGTTCATAGACATAACCCTTTAATCACTCAAGCTTAGCGTCTGCCAGCCGGTAGGAGAGTCCCCGTAGCGTAGCGGCTAACGCGCCAGACTGCTATTCTGTAGTAAGCGAGTTCGAATCCCACTAGTGCTCTTACTTTCGGTTAGTTGGTTGTTTTGGTTTTACAGTATATCAACCCTCTTTCAGGTCATTTTATACCGAATCAAGTCATTTCGATAAACTAATGACTTAATTGTTCATAGACACAACTCTTTGATCACAAAAGCATAACGTCTATCAGGCGGGAGAAGAGTCCACATGGTGTGTAGTGGCTAACGCACTGGACAGTAACACTGTAGTAAGCGAGTTCGAACCCCAGTTGCGCTATTAGTTTCGGTTTGTTGGCTGTTTTGGATTTACAGCATATCAACCCTCTTTCAGCTCATTTAATGCTGAATCAAATCATTTTCATAAACCAAGGACTTACATTACATTGTTTAAGTGGTCACCCATTTAAGTATGGAACAGTCTCATCGCTGCTTAAATTCGGGGATCTAGCCGGAATCCTTCACTTTCGAACTAATACTCTAGGGAAAGGTATGAACTACCACATTTCCCTTAATTTGGCTTAAATAGTAATGCACCTGTTCTTCTGCAATGATGGCATTGGTATTAATTAACCAATGAAGGAGGATATGCCATTAACATATGCCATTAATGTATTATCGAGAGGAAGAAAATACATACATATACACACTCATATATATATATATATATATATATATATATATATATAATAAGTAATCCACAGACAACGTGTTTCGAAGTGTGGTTATACATTAACAGCTACCCCTGGCCGGGTTTGAGACCCGAATGAACTTTCGTTCGCCATTCCTCTTACCCGTACGGCCAGAGGCAGCTGTCAAATATAGGAGAATATTTAATCGCTACATTTCTAAGCGGAAAGGAATTCACTAGAGGCCTCAAACATTTGTAAACAAAGCGAGGTTTAGCTACACGCCAGAACGGTGAATCCGCAATTAAATCCCTATTTAAAGTGCTCGACCAAATTGGGAGCATATATATAATAAATATATATGTGTGTGTGTGTGTGTGTGTATGCAGACCCTTCCACACCCACCAGGATGTTACACTAGGTAAAATTCTAAAACAGAGTTGAACAGGTTTGTTTTCAGAGTTATCCAGCTCTTAGACTGGTTGCCGAACCAAGGTTAAAGAGCCCGGTCCACCCTACTAATTACCCATAGCTGGAGGAAGAATATTTGGAAGTTTACCTTATATTTACAGAAATGACCTACACAGATTTCACCAAGAAGGATCTTCCGGAACACTCTATTTGATATAGTTTTTTTCCCTGAAGATCCTTTACAGTGAAACTGAGTAGTGAACTTCTATTGCTGATTTGGTTGAGTTTTGTTGAATTTGAATTCATAGGGATTAAAAAAAAACACTTGAAATCATTGGTGTTATTTTTGCATTTACTGCAATTCAATTTAATGGATAGAGAGGATATTTAGTTAAGTCCCTGTTACGATTCTGTTACCATTTTAGGTTTACCAGTTTAGATATCCTCTTGATAAATCCAATGTAGTCTCAGTAGTAGAAAGTCTGTTGTATTCCTTGAAATCCTGGGTAGAATAAGAGAGAATCAAGTTGTATTTCTTGAAATCCTTGGGAATAAGATTGTAGCCTTGTAACAGAGAATCAAGTATTTCTGAAATCCTTGGTGGAATAAGATTGTAGCTCCTTGTAACAGAGAATCAAGTTGTATTGAAATCCTTGGTGAATAAGATTGTAGCTCCTTGTAACAGAGAATCAAGTGGTATTTCTGAAATCCTTGGCGGAATAAGATTGTAGCTCATTGTAACAGAGAATCAGTTGTATTTCTTGAAATCCTTGGCAGAATAAGAGTGCAGCTTCTTGTAACAGAGAATCAAGTTGTATTTCTTGAAATCCTTGGCAGAATAAGAGTGTAGCTCATTGTAACAGAGAATCAAGTTGTATTTCTTGAAATCATTGGCAGAATAAGAGTGTAGCTTCTTGTAACAGAGACTCAAGTTGTATTTCTTGAAATCCTTGGTAGAATAATATTGTAGCTCCTTGTAGCAGAGAATCCATTTGTATTTCTTGAAATAACTAGTCTCTAACTGCCCGTGACTTGGTGAAAAGAAAAGTAACTTTCTTTTTAAATTTCTTTCAGTTGAAGTCATTGGTGATTATTATAGTTCTTGAAATCTGACATTAACATAAATGATTCCAAACAGAAATTATTATAATCAAATGACATAAATTTTTTCAAATTTCTTAAAAGTTGTCATGAAAGTCATGCATGGAGATTAATAAAAACATATTATTAACACTCGAAAAAATTCAACTGACATTTCGTAGGTAATGTCATGCATTTAATTTAATCTTCAGTTACTGTTAATAATTTTGAATTTTACCTGGCAGATTATTAGATATCGCCTTACCTTAACATACTTTTCCATGACACGGCATATATATATATATATATATATATATATATATATATATATATATATATATATATATATATATATATATATATATATTCACACGAAATTATATAAGAATACACACACACACACACACATATATATATATATATATATATATATATATATAGAGAGAGAGAGAGAGAGAGAGAGAGTGATAGATAGATAGATATGTATACATGAATATATGTACATATATATATATATATATATATATATATATATATATATTCAGAGGAAATTATATAAAAATGCATCTATATGCATTGGCATATATATACATATATACACATTCACACTCACACACACATATATATACATATACATGTACAGACCCAAAACACACACATACACACACACCCACACACACACACATATATATATATATATATCGTGTCCTGAAATGTATGTATATAAATAAATATATAAAACCTTAATTTATCTATGTATTTATGATATACTCCGTATATGTATAAATATGCACATACACTAATATTTATATATACGCAAATATATATGTATATACGCAAAATCCTTACATGTACATTTGAGTTCTCAATTTTGAATGAATTCTATCATGGAAATACATGATATCATGCACCCCTCTCTCTCTCTCTCTCTCTCTATATATATATATATATATATATATATATATATATATATATATATATATATATATATTACAACGGGGAAAACTGCGTACAAAGGTAAGTTTAGAATAACAGCTAAAAGAAAAAGGCAGCTTCGCTTTGGGGTCATTCGTCACAGCTCAGCGTCGTCCGACCTGCCTCACATAAACCTGTGTAACCGCGCAGGAACTTTACAAAATTCAACCCGGTGTTTCCCAACACATTCACTTCTGTGGACCACATTTTTTTATTTATCTGAATAGACGTTCCCACGAATCTCTCTTCCTGTTCAACAACAGTCGGAATATTTGCAACGGTCAATGCTATTTTGCAGGGAACTTGATAATAATAATAAAAGACAAAAAAAAAAAAAAAGAAATTAATGAAATCATCTAATTTTTTCTTATTATTTTTAATATTTTGAGATTTAATCACAGCTTAATTAAGTCGCAACTCGGTGTTTATCATTGTCGACAACAGAAAGACACACAGTCAATCTGAACTAAAGATATGTTTCAGTGTCTTGTATGTTGTATAGCCGTATATACCCTTCTGCCATACTCGAGTATATAATAGAGAGAGACAGAGATAGACTAACAGCGGCTACTCAGCGTCGCCTGGGTAGAGGGGGATTTTTAAGTTAGTCCGCAGATCCATTATTACTGAATCGTGAGTTGAATCCTCGTGGGATGCCCCATTTAAATCCCTATGTAAAAAAAAACAGACCTTGCATCGATCCAGCTACTCTGAAAAGAAATGTTAATGTCTACTATCTAAAATATTAAATGATAAAAAAAATCCATGCTGTTATAATTTAAATTTTATTTAGATTTTATTTTTTAATTATCTTCACGAATATAAATCAAATCTATTATTTTTGCTCAAAAACCAAGTCCTGGTGATATTTAATATGTATATATATATATATATACTTTGTCGTTAATTGTTTTATTTTCGAAATTTCCCCGCATGGAAGCGCGTGGTGTAATGGTTAAAATCATGGGAAATGGACTCGTCGCCCCGAATTCAAATCCTGGACGTGGTAATTGCATTTCACTTAGCGCTAATACCCTTGGGAAAGGTATAAATCCTACTCTCCCTCCAGCTATGGGTAAATAGTAGGACAGACTGGGCTTGTAACCATGGTGAGGCAACCGGTCTAGGAGAAGGAAAACTCTGAATTAAAACCTGTTAAACCCCGCTTAAGAAATTAACCCTGTGTCACATCCTGCTCGTGCGGAGGGATTGGTAAATATATATGTATACACACAACTGCCCTTTATATATGTATAGATTAGTGATGGTGATCTTACTAGATTTTTACTCTGCTGGTTACTCTGCTAGCTACTGCTTACTGGTTCTTCTTCTTATATCTTGTATGGCCACTATCTTCTCTAGTTGCTTTCTATCAGCTGTTATGGGCTGATTTCTTTCTTGTTTCTTCTTACTTCCCTGGGCAGGGCTCAGCTGGTCATCGTCTTAATTATCAATTAATTATTTAACAAACACAACAAGACCTTGTTTGTTCTTGATAAAGTTTTATTATCTTCTAGCCCATATTGATTTCGCCGCGGGGAGAGAAGGAATCTGTCAGAGCCGACAATTATGTCTGCACTCTCTCAAAACTGGCTCACATCTAAATAACTAACTAAACTATATAACGTGTCTGCCATGGCTCCCAAATCGCGCGCTTCTAAAGGGTCAAGGGTTATTAACAGTCAACGGTAATTTTCCATGGGGACTCCTTGATTCTAAAGTTACCGGCCCTTAATTTAAATTCTTAGCTACAGGTCTGTTCACAATTTATGACTTCCCATGAATTGTAACATATGGTCAGTGTGCATCAGTTAACAACGTAAGTAAAAGGCGAAAGATTATATGCATATATAATCTATCTATCTATATATATATATATATATTTCTACTCTAAATACATATATATTCTATCATTATAATATATATATATATATATATTATATATATAATATATATATATATATATATATATATATATATATATATATATATATATATATATATATATATATATATATATATATATATATATATATATTAATATTATTATATATATAATATATATATATTATATATATATATATATATATATATATTATTCTGAACTAGTTTCGACCTTAGGTCATCGTCAGGAGAAAATTTCTTATTTGAAGAAATTTTTTTAGATTTTTTGAAAGGGAGTATTATGGAAGAACTATAAAAATTGGAGTATTTTTGAGGGTTTGACATGCTATTAAAATCCGGATAGAAGAGTGTGTTAGTAGTAGCAAGTCCATCTGTTCCCTAAAAACCTCTTTGAGGAGGGTTATTTTTTAATGCTCTTATATATGTGAGGGAGGGTTGTGCATATCCGTTGGAAAATACGAAAATAAAACAATTAACGACAAAGTTAATATACATATACATATTCACTGATACCATATCTTCCTTTTTGTGTTGAAAATTATGAAGATTTTATCTACATTTTAGAAGGCACTTAAATTTACGATAAAATAACATTAGAATCCTGCTTTGTTCATTATTAGGCATTTCTAGTAAACTCCACACATAAAGTAAGTCCAGTGATTTTTTTTTTTAAATTACCTTTTAGACAAATTAAAAATTATCTTTGATAAAATAAGTTTCGATTTTTTTTCGCATATAGTATTCTAAATAGGAGACATTAATTTTCTTTTCAGGGTGTCTTAAGTTTGTTCACTTTTTTATTTGAAAAAATAATATCAAATTATTTTGATATTCTATCGTCTCTGTACTAAATTCTACATAATACAAAAAAAGAAATTTTTTAGAATTATCTTAAATTTAAATACGGTCGTTTTATTCTTTCAATTATATATATATGGTTTCGTTCCTGGTCGGAAGTAGTTGGTGTGTCTAGCACACTGAAGAGATGTGAAACGTCGAAACACGGTGTCTGTCGATCACTTATTATATGCTCCCAAAACCCGGTAGAGCTCTCTAGGGGCGACTTAAATTAACTTTCATTGCAAGCATTAAGCAATGATCGTTTGTTGTTTACAGACGGGATCTCTCTGGTGATCGTATATATATATATATATATAATATATATATATATATATATATATATTCAGGATGCGGGGAATGGTCGTCCACCATATTTTTTTTTCCAAGGAAATATATCGTGTTTTTTATCGTGTTTCCACATTGAATCGTTTATTTCAAAATGTATTTCGTTATTGTCCGTTGAGAGAATATTTTCTTTCTTAAGAGTCCCAAAAATCATATATATGTTTGGTGGTTGGTTTTGAAGGCTATCACAATGCAAGTGTAAAGAAAAATAAGGTAACTATGGTGTTGTTTGTTAATTCTTAATATTTCGAGATAAAAATCTCTTCTACAGAAGATCTCCAGAACTGAATGTGTTGTCTTGTTATGTCATTCGTCATTTATGTTAAGAAGATAAGCATACAGGTATACATATAAGCAAATTATAAAACCCTTTATATATATATATATATATATATATATATATATATATATATATATATATATATATATATAAAAATTTTAAAGTTGGGCGTTATTACGAAGCATTAAAAATATATAAATGAATGAACTCGATATTATGGAGTATTGGATTCACTTATTTTTTATTATCATTTTTTGTCATAAATTTTCAGGTTAGTTAGATACCCTTTATCAAATGAATGTTATTCCTGTTTAACGGCTTTTTGTCTCTGTTGTTATCGACAGCGGCAGCGTCTGTGAAGTATTTATAATAACGGAGAATTCTGATGTCTGCGTTCAATCCCTTCACGTGTGTTTGTAATTTTAGAATCCATTTAGTTTCTGATTGTTTTATTAAAATGCATTTGAGGTGTGTAAGGTTGTGTAATAGGGTGTTAAAATGAAGTGCTATTGTACTATGCGGGGATTTGAGATTTATAGTGGATTTGTGCTTATTTAGTCTTAGTCTAAAGGATGTTGATGTTTCTCCCACATATCCGCTATTTCTGCATTGTGTGCAGTATATATAATATATGATGTTAGCGCTATCGCATGTTAGGTGTGGCGGATGGATTGTTATGTTTGTGTAGGGTATTTTTTATTTCGGTTTCCGTATGTATGTGGCTGCAAATTTGGAATCTAGGCTTGTTGAATCTTTTATTACCTTTCCGTACGGTGTTATGTAAATTTTTTTCTGGATGCAGTGAGGATGTTACGTAGGTTGGGTGGTTGTTTTTTTTGCGTTGATGGGCGGGGTTTTGAAGATGGACTTTTTGTGGGGTCAGTTTGTAGGGCTTTATATTGTTCAGTGAGTAGCTTAGTTAGTTTGTGCATGTGTCGACCGTGGTGAAATATCATAGGGATTCGGTCATTAGTTTGGTGTGGTTTGTATAAGAGTAGTATATATATATATATATATATATATATATATATATATATATATAATATATATATATATATATATATATATATATATATATATATATATATATAGAGTAGTATACACATATATATATATATATATATATATATATATATATATACATACAAGCACACACACACACACACACACACATATATATATATATATAATATATAGAGAGAGAGAGAGAGAGACAGACAGACAGACAGACAGACAGACAGACAAATACAGAAATAAACAGAGATACTCTAAAATCGGACATTACTTTCGTTCCAACCTGATATTTCACAGTTTGAAATATCATGTTGTGTCTGATATTCTGACATGCAAAAGATGCAGGATTTTCTTTCCAGCCAGCACGTCTTGTACCGGAAGTGCATTTGACACCCATGCAGCTGGTAATGGGTTAAATTACCTTCTTTTAAAATGATTGCTTTGATTCTATTGTGAGAGTATTCTTATCAGTGTACATTTTTTTTAAATAGTGAAAAAAAATTTCACTGTGGATAGTTTTCAAGCATTTCATATTCATCCAGAGATGGAACACTAACAGGTACAACCACTCCGGACCAAAGTGGGTCTGGGAGTAATGGCAAGAAAGTGGTAATCCTATGATTCTCCAGAACTGACGTTACATTTTTTCATCCGGAACAGCATCATTCCGATGTAACATAAAATGAGCACGAAAACATTCAAGTGTTAAAAAACGTTTCAACAGCAAATGCACAATGTTCACTAGTCCATTGTATGATCATAACTGATTGTATCTAAAAAAAAAGTTGTTAATAAACTATTTAAATAGAGCTACCATTATCACTTGCGTACGTTCACATAGGCGACAGTATAAGATGATGTAGGTATTTCTACTTCACCCCGTATTATAATGTGTGTGCACTGCAGAGCTAAGTCTGTTATTTCTTTGATTTCCCATATTAGACGATTGTTGGGGAAATACAATGCAGGGAGTGTTGGGTTCATGCCTTTGCAACGGCATTAAGGGAAGGAGATATCAAAGGGTGGGACATGAAATTCCACCTGGATTATGTTTTCGTCGAGTTGTGACTAAATTAAGTTATGATTAAATCTCAATGCATTGAAAAGAACGAATCAAAAGTCGTACACTAGAAAATTGCTTCAAGGGAGGCGTATATCTTGACCTTTTCAAATCAGCATTTTTCGAATGACTGCCGAAAAAGAAAGATCGTAAGAAATCAACTGAAGTATAACACATAGTTAATTACGCTGAAACAATAGATCCAATTTTCTGTTTACATTTAGCTCTGTCGGTAGAGCACCCACCTAGGAATCGCAATGTTCCCGGTTCTATATCGTTCCCCGCAAAATCAGCACAAATTAAGTAATCTGATCTGTGCTGTAAAGTAGGCAGCTGACGGTAGATGTGGCGCACAACCTCAGCAAAAAAACAATCTCCATGGTCTAGTGCAAGTGAAAAGGGGATAGACTCTTTCGTTGTCCGGCTGGTACCAACAGTAGACCACTCCGATAACTTTATTGTATTTACTTTTAACATCCTGTCGACGGGGCTTAGAGTATGTTGAGGGGTACGTTCTTATTTAGATTTTTGGACTGTTGTCTTCATTTTATTGTTATATACACAACGTTTCTGTCATGTGCCTTCCAACCTTCTTCAGGTGTGTCTTGTTGAACTCGGAAACTTTCTTGTCGAAATCGGTAAACTTCTTGTTGAAATTGGGAGCCTTTATGCCATAATCGGGAGTCTTCACGGAACTTCGAACCGAACCCTTTATTTAATCCATTAGAATAGATTGTTCTCATTCTGTTAACCATGACCGGATACAAATGTTAAGCTATGTTAGGTATTCTATGCTATTTACGACTTTGATCAGGATTGAATCTGCAGTGTGTCACAACACTCATAAGAAATAAGAATTCGACGAATAAGCAACACGAGATAATTAGGATTTACAGATGAAAAAACTTATGCCTATAGAAATATAGAATCATTAACATAACCTCCATTGTTTTCTAGACCTTCATTCCATCTGTACAACAAGCTCATAGATGTTACGCTTGTAAAATTCTTGACATTTTGATGCAAAATACAGAGTGACCCATAAAGAACAGAACCCAAATAATTTTTATTTAATTTTATCAACGTCCATAAAATTTCAAGAAACATGTTGGACTTAAACTTCATTCTTTGTACAATCATTCCTCAAAGTTTCAGTTATCTTGGTTGCTTTGCTTTAAAGGCATTCTCTGTCTAAAATATGCTCCTCGCCACTGAGTCCCGTTTCTTTCTATCCTAGCACTCACCCTCCGACCAGAATAAGTGTCTCTTAGACCTTTAGAATTAAGATTTTGCACAGTTCCAAACTCTATGAATTTCTGGACCCAGTCAAAAATCCTTCATTTTTATGGAGCACTACGTCATCGAAACTTTCTCTGAAAATTGACCTGAACTACAGTGTATGATTTTTTGGTGAAATAGGCCTCCACACAAAATGTTTTTTCCTTAGTTGACCATGACATATTCGGAAAAATTATTTTTACAATATTTTAAGCACCAAGTTGGCTGTATATTCTGAAAGAAAAACAGTTTCATCATAAAATTTGCATGTGGGTTCTTTTTTTTGGGGGGTGGGGGGCAACCTGTATGAGACCAACACGTATTCAACCTCTTTCTTGGATGTCAACCTAATACCATTCGAGATCGATGGTGGAATTTGGACGGTCTCATTTTTAACCAGAGGGATAACGATCGTAAAAATAAGGAACACTAGTATCAATATATAGATAGAGCAGTTTTGGCTCAAGGCTGCACCATAAACAGTCCTAGAGCAAAGGTCAGAGAGGCCCCCTTCGATCAATCGGCTGGTTCTGTCAAGCCCTAGCACCTATATGATTGTCCCAATCCTGTTGTCCTTATGGAAAGTCCCAACCACTTTTATCATATGGGTACTAGAAGGCGGTAGCTGAGGGTCCTTTTGTCCTGGGAATGACGTTAAACTCTATCTGATAGTTAGGTTCCAGTTCTGGGGGTTTGGGGAATGTGGAGCACCCCTTCATCACCATTGCTCCCTGCTACTCTGACCCGGAGTGTTAGTACCTGTTAGGGTCCCATTTATGGGTTAAATAGAAAAACATGAGTTCATAAAAAAAAATGATTGTCCATTAAGAATTAATTTATTTCAAAACTTGTCGGCATTAAATTACCCACCGAGGTTGATATGCCATAAAACAAAACAAAACAAACCTAGAGCATAGTAATCCATTGTTACTGATTAAGGAAACTAAGACTAAGTGAAATTTTTAGTCAAGTATAACACTGGCCTGCGTTAAAAAAAAATTCCAAAGGTCAAAGTTTTATCAAGTGATCTATGATCACCTTTTTTGTTGCATACTGGGGTTTTCACAGTACCAAATCTATATAACGTTATATACCTTTCTTTACTTCTTTACTTCTAGTCGTCTTCTCTTCTGGCCGGCTTTGGTTCTATCTTCTAACATCTTGGTCTGGTATATCTTCTATGGTCTGGTCTTCCATGGGGATTCCGGGTCTGGTTTCTGTTAGGGATCACTCCTTATCAGAAGCCCTGTGTTATTGTTAGTTTTTAAGTAATAAACACAAGACTTCGATTTACGTTGATGTTACTTTATTTGTAAATCCCCAAACCAGACAATCTACACAGATGAGGCTTACATGTTACGAGCTCGGCTTCTAACTTCTAACTGACTTAAATTTACTATATGCTTAAACCGGAAGAGGGCCTTCTATTGGGGTTCCGGTTCTCACGATTCATCCCCGCAAGGCAAGGTGAGATTGAGGTCAAGCGCCGTCACTCACCCTCAAGGCCATCAGTTGCACTAATCGCCATTATGATTTCTACAATACCTTATAAAAGCATTAGAGATCCAATAATTATGTAACATTTTTTGCTGAATTCAAAAATACCATTCATTGTGTTTAGTCAGATCTGATTTTTAAGTTATATAACATTAATAACACTTATTCCAAAGATTGCACTTGTCATAGCTATAATACTGTTCTATACATTTCAATTTCAAGAGTTTGTATCTTCAAAATTTGATCTGATTAGAAAAAAGGAGTATGATTTTTGGATCTAGCGTTAAAAAAAATGCCTTAAAATCATTTATTATAAATCTGACCTCGAAAACATCGCAGGCCAATGTAATTGATGTGTTGCTGGTGTTTGTTTATTTATTTGTTTTTTTTACGGCATATCAACCCCGGTGGGTCATTTAATGCCAACAAAGTTTCGAAATAAATTCATTCTTAATGGATACTAAATTTTTTTTATAAACACATTTTTATATTTGATCCATAGATGGGACCCTAACAGATACTACCACTCCGGGTTAGAGTGGACCTGGGAATAATGGTGATGAAGGGGTGCTCCACATTCCTCAGACCTCCAAAACTGGAATCTCACCATCAGATAGAGGTTAACGTCATTCCAGGATATGAAGACACTAAATCACTGCCTTCTAGCACATATATGATAAAAAGTGTTGGGCCTTGCCATATTGGCAATAGGGTTGGGACAAGCATATAGGTGCTAGGAAGCGCGTGGTGTAATGGTTAAAGCCATGGGAAATGGACTCGTCGCCCCGAGTTCAAATCCTGGACGTGTTAATTGCATTTCACTTAGAGCTAATACCCATGGGAAAGGTATGAATCCTACTCTCCCTCCAGCTATGGATAAATAGTAGGGCAAACTGGGCTCTTTAACATTGGTTAGACAACTGGTCCAGGAGAAGGAAAACTCTGAATTCAAACAAACTCCGCTTAAGAAATAGACCTTGTGTCGCATCTTGCTCATAGTGTCCATAAATTTATCAAGGGGTTGGTAAATATATATAGGTGCTAGGACTTGACGAGACCAGCCGATTGATCGGTGGGGGCCTCTCCGACCACCCGTCTAGCCTAAGTAAGAGCCTAAGTGGAGTCTTGCATGTCATGAACTGTTCATCCACAAGGATTCCGTCCTTAAGCATCACGGTCGCCAGGCACGGCATACAGGTGACCCCAGAGGTACAGTCAGTGTATTCTAAAGCCCCAACCGACAGAACTACTTTGAAGGTGTGAAACGTTTCTGGAAATTTTATTTGTGGATATTTTTCTTGTTGGAAGGAAGTGAACGCTTTAATAACTAAAATGTCTTTTTTCTACATGTGTGTACTCGTTTTGATGAAGCGAGACTGTTTACTAGCGGAACGAGGCGAATATGATCTGGGTTCGAGGAGTGTGTGTGTGTTCGGTAGTATTTGCGTTGCGTGTTTGTGCCGGAAGGAAGTTGAAAAAAAAGGAGTCGATGTTCAGTATAGCTCGCTGGTCACCTGTCGATCTCGACAGGAAAACACGTCCATGGTTTCGGGGCGTAACCTTCAATGACATACAGGCTTGAATTGCAGTATCGAAATGAACTCCAGAGGAAAAACCTTTATTTTTCAATAGATACTGACACACATACACACACGAGTGCGCGCGCACACACACACACACACACAGAGGCATAAAGAGAACTCCAGAATGAAAAACCTTTATTTTTCAGGACACACACACACACACATGAAGACAACTCTACAAGGAGAAAATATTTTTCAGTAGAT
Source organism: Doryteuthis pealeii (assembly GCA_023376005.1). Classification (NCBI taxonomy): domain Eukaryota; kingdom Metazoa; phylum Mollusca; class Cephalopoda; order Myopsida; family Loliginidae; genus Doryteuthis; species Doryteuthis pealeii. The sequence goes on along the minus strand of CM042152.1, from coordinate 33,463,483 downwards.
ACATACGCACACACATGCACACACACACACACACACACACACACACACACACACACACATGAAGACAACTCCATAAGGAGAAAATATTTTTCAGTAGATACATACGCACACGCGCACACACACACACAAACACACATGAAGAAATATCCACTAGGTAAATGTTATATTTTTAGTTGATACAAACACACACACACACACACACACACACACACGCACACACACACACACACACACATACACATGTTACCCCCAAAGTAGTTTTGACTAATGAGATCCTCTTTGGTTTCAGTTCAGAGTTTTTCATCTCCTAGACCGGTTGCCACACCACGGTTAAAGAGCCCAGTCTGTCCTACTATTTACCCATTGCTGACTTTGTGGAATCTGTAGCAGCCAAATTTAAAGTAAATTTAATATTTTTTTCAACTTTCTATTTGGTTTATATTGACTAAAAATAAGAATTTATATAGTTTATATAATGTTTCAAAACACAAAATTTACACGGTAATTAGAGTAAAGGAGAGAACATGTCCTCGGTACATAATATAACTTCTAGGGAACAAGACAATTTTTTTTTAAATATTTCAAATCTAAAAAAAAAAAAAAAACTATACATATATAAATTTATTCGGTATATGAATACCATATACCGAATACATTTATATATATAGTTTTTTTTTTTTTTTTTTTAGATTTGAAATATTTTTTTTTTAAATTGTATTGGTTCCCTAGAAGTTATATTATGTTATTTATTTATTCATTTAAAAAAAAGTTTTTTCGGGATTTCCACAGCCTCTATATTTCCGGTGCCCCAGCCCCTACAGTTGTAAATTTGGAAACTTAAATTCTTTTGGTGGAGTAGTTTGGGGAGGAAGAAATTGGATAATCTTAATCTATATATTAATAAGGTTTTTCCTAAATCTTCCGTCCGTTATCATCTTGCAACAACCTCTGATTAAAAATGACACCGTCCAAATTGTCCAAGATGCAATGTAAAAATGTGAATGTAGATTATCTTGTGTGGCTTAATCACAGATTTCTTATTTGTCCCATTTTATTTCATCCAACTTTTAAAATGAAACATTCCAAATGGTCTTGCGTCGCTTAAGGGCCCAATGTAAAATTAGAATGAATTTAAAGACAAAAGAAATTACGTGTTCGTTTTATTTGTAATATTGAAATTGTGAATTACGGAATATATTTTGGTAATTTTGGATGGATTTATATGTAATGAAATTGCAAATCATCGTTTCTGGCTTAGATAGCTCTTCTTGATTTCTGTTTCGTTTCGTGGAAATTACGTGGGTCCTGCTAGGAAAATAAATAATGGAACTCTAGTACAAGAATTACACAGTTAAAAGCAGCGCAAGAGAGAAAACAGGAAGTCATTTACTAAGGTGACTTAGTTTAGCACAAGGCCAAAAATAGGGTCACTCAGTGAGAATCGAACTCATAAATTATAGTCTGCTAGCTTAGCTTAGCATTACACAACGTGTGATGCCCTAAAAACAACATAGCTTTGAATTAGCACAAGACCTCATGAATGGGGTACACTAACGAAAAACAAATTCACTTCTCGGTAGTAATTAGTCTTAAAGACTAGTGCGTTAACCTTTACACCACGACTATCACTAAGAAATAAATAGATTAGTTGCGTGTTTCATTCGCCGCCCCAAGATTACGCTTGCAAACCTAATACCGTTTGTTTGGTTTTACGGCATATCAACCGCGGTGGGTCATTTAATGCCGAGTGGAGGGATGTAGGTAGAAAAAATGAATTTCATTTTTTCTACCTAAATCCCTCCACTCCTTTCCCTTCTATCTCCCTCCTTATACCTCCCCAAAGATGTCTCCTATAATCAATCAAATCTTTCCCTCACCCCAAAACTTACCTACCCACCTACTTCCCCCTTCTATAAAACACTTGTATGATCCTAATGATTCATTAAAGGCTGAAGAAGCGGAATTTAACGTTCCAGTGAAATATACTACACATTTTTGTCTGAGTTTGTTTTTTCATTCCTTGTTTTACCTCATATATATATATATATATATATATATATATCATAAACTCTTCGGGTGGCCTAAAGTCGGTATCAGCCTGACAGCGAGGGAGTATATTCCCTTTTCACTAGCGCTAGACCAAGGAGATTGTTTTTGCGTCTTAGGTGGAATGCCACACCTACTATCAACTCCTTACTTTACCGCACAAACTGTGAGTTGGCGAGGGTCGGGATCAAACTAGGAACCTTAGGCTTCCTAGTCGAGCACTCTGCTGATCTAAACCGATATATATATATATATATATATATATATATATATATATATATAACAAACTATCGCTAAGAATCTATTTAAAAACTTTGTCGGCATTAAATGACCCACCGATGTTGATATGCTGTAAAACCAAACAAACGGTATTGGGTACGAAAAAAATGTAAAATCCTCGATGGTCTTATTATCGTGAAAAGTTGTTTTTTATTCCTTGCTTTGTAGTATTTTGTTCGCACTAGATCAAAGTCTACACACATTTTCACTGTAAATCTCTCTTGGCATGTAGTCCAAATTGGGGGTTCTCTGTCCTCCAGTAAATGATGATGGGTGATGTAGATGTGTGCTCCTTTCTAATTTTGCTGTATTTTAAATTCTATTCTCCAATGATAGGTTTAATGTTTTGAAGTATGTTATTAATGAGCAAATACCGCACTTAAATACGTCATGGCTCGCACAGTTCGAAACGGGGTTTAATTAAGTAATTACAATGGCGTTTACTCTCTCTCTCTCTCCCCCTCTCTCTCTCTCTCTCTTTCTCTCTCTTTCAATCTATCTATCTTTTTCTCTCTTCCCACTCTCTCTATCTCCCTCTATCTCCCTCTTCAGTCCCCCCATTCTCTCTATTTCTGTCTATCTGTCGGTCTATCTATCTATCTATCTATGTCTATCTGTCTCTTTCTCTCTCTTTCTCTATCTCTCATCTCTCTCTCTCTCCCTCTCTCTCTCTCTTCTCTTCTCATCTCTCCCTCCTCCTCTCTCTATTTGTCTGTCTGTCTGTCCCTCTCTAAATACCGCATTTAGAATACGACATGGCTCGCACAGTTCGAAACGGGGTTTAATTAAGTAATTACAATGGCGTTTACTCTCTCTCTCCCCCTCTCTCTCTCTCTCTCCATCTCTCTCTCTCTCTCTCTCTCTCTCTATCTCTCTCTCTCTTTCAATCTATCTATCTTTTTCTCTCTCCCCACTCTCTCTATCTCCCTCTATCTCCCTCTCAGTCCCCCCCCATTCTCTCTATTTCTGTCTATCTGTCGGTCTCTTTATCTATCTATCTATCTATCTATCTATGTCTGTCTGTCTGTCTGTCTGTCTCTCTGTCTCTCTCTCTCTCTCTCTCTCTCTCTCTCTCTCTCTCTCTCTCTCTCTCTCCTCTAATCTCATAGTTATGTTATCTCATTTTCACTCTCTCTTTTCTGGTGAATATTTTCTCTCTATCACTTTCTTTTGTTCTTTCTTTCTCCTCCTCCCTTCATCTCTCACTCTCTCTCTCTCTCTCTCTCTCTCTCTCTCCTCTCTCTTTCTTCTCATCTCATCTCTCCCTCCCCTCTCTCTATTTGTCTGCCTGTCTGTCCCTCTCTAAATACCGCTCTTAGAATACGACATGGCTCGCACAGTTCGAAACGGGGTTTAATTAAGTAATGTTTTTTTAAAGAAGCAAAACGTATGGACCTCTTTTTGAAAAATCACAATGCAAATAGCGCGCAATTCAAAATAATAGCCATTAAATGTATCAAAATGCTGTCCTATCTGTGACATGCTATTTTATTCGCAAAGTGTAAGGAGCAAGTTTTCTAGATGAATGAATGCGTTTCATTGTAATTATTTGAATGGCTAAATATGTAGTTGGCCGTTTGTATGAGAGGGAGCCAAACGCCTCGTTAGTGAATGGTTGACAAGTGGGGCTGTTATGAATGAGTGAGTGGTTGGATGGTCGTCTGCATCTCCCCCCCCCCATAACTCGCTTACAATGGCGTTTACTCTTCTCTCTATTTCTCTCTTCTTTCTCTCTCTCTTTTTCTTTCTCTCTCTCTCTCTCTCTCTTTTTCTCTCTCTCTCTTCAATCCATCTATCTTTTTCTCTCTCCTCCCTCTCTATCTACCTCTATCTATCTCTCTCCTCAATCTCCGCCCCACTCTCTCTATTTCTGTCTGTCTGTCAGTCAGTCTCTCTATCTATCTATCTATCTATCTATCTATCTGTCTCTCTCTCTCTCTCTCCTCTCATCTCTCTCCCCCTCTCTCTGTTTGTCTGTCTGTCTGTCCCTCTCTATCTATATCTCTTTCTCTCTCCCATTATCCTCTCTCTCTCTCCTCTCATCTCTCTCCCCCTCTCTCTATTTGTCTGTCTGTCTGTCCCTCTCTATCTATATCTCTTTCTCTCTCTCTCTCATTCCTCTCTCTCTCTCTCTCTCTCTCTCTCTCCTCTCTCTCTCTCTCTCTCTCTGCTTATGGATTAGAGACCCCTGTTCTTTACTCAGATGTTTAGAAAATGACAACACAATTGCAAATGATTCTCTAAATATTAGAGTGAGTCAAATGATTTGCAATATTTTAGTAACATGAGGCACAACTCGGTAACTCCGGATGCTTTTGTCGAAGTCTTGAAGGGGACAAAGCACACATGACTTTATAATGCTGTTCTCGCCTGATATTCTCCAAGTGCAACTCAACAGATTTGCTTCTATAGCTTAGAAAATGACTTCGGAATCTACGGTTTTAAGCCAACCCGTTTTGGGCCTGATCGTAGAGGTTCTTGCAACCTGAGCGAAATTTCTTGAACCATCTGGTTACTATCCCGTGATCACGTCGCCTTCACCTTTTTCACAACAATAAAGATGAGGACAATAGTCCGAACAATCCAAATAATACTAATTATCAAGCATCATCTAAAAAAATTCATATTATTTAAACCTCAATTATTAATAAAAAGGTGAAGCAATTTTATTAATAATTGAGGTTTAAATATAAATAAAATCATGAAGAATGTGATGAAAATAACTATGTTAATTGTGACTCGATTAGTAATATAGTTTCGGTTACAGACAGAAAAACACACAATCTCCATTATAATAAGATTCATAAATATAATGGTTTATTCTACTAGACAAGAAACAAAGAATCTAGAAAAGTTTCGATCACATACGAATATGAGATATTGTCTTGAGCCAATTCTCCAAGGTTGACGATAAATTATATTCACGTGCGATCTCCCAAGTTTGTCTCTTGAAGTACCTATATAGTTGCTTTTTCTTCCCATTTCTATTGTAACGTTCTAATATCGATATATGTTGTATAGCGGGTCTTTCAACGTGCCTCCAATTTCACGAAACTAAAAAGCTGTTCGGCACGTGGCGGTCATCTTGTTGATAAAAAAGTACAACGCGAGAAATATATCGTCACAAGCTGCTTAGCTTTTATTTCCAGGGCTAGTCTCGTGGGCTGTGTCGGAGAGGAGGGAAGGCAGAGAGAAAGAGAGAGAGAGGACACTGTTAAATTACTGTGATCCCACAATTGGGACCAGAGGTTCGGTCCGTACCCTACGCGTCCGAAAGCAAAAAGAGGCCGATATTTTTCTTCGTCGTTCCACGTCACTACGTAACTTCCGGTTCCGGTCAACACCCGAAACTTCCGGTTGACATTCAATTCTCCATTTGGGGGGGGGGTCACGCCCTGGTCAAACTCACGACAACCGTTTTTGTGCTCATCACTTTTTTTAAACCTTTACTTTCTCTTATTTCTTCTTCCTCTCTTTTCTAATAGTAGTTCTCTCAAAACTCAGGATAATCCCCATCTTGCTACACTATTTTCTTGTATTATATTTGTGCTCGTCCATATGTTGCAATTATTTTTTCTTGCCGCTGGTATTATTCTTCCTTTGATCTTTTTAGTGTATACTTCCAGTGCTCGAATTGTCGCAGTTTTTCTTTGGTTGCATTCGTGGCGCTATGGCCCAGTTCGAACTCGTTAAGCATAAATTCCTACTTTAAATTACGATGCACGTTCATCTGTTAGGCTTTCAAGTCACACATAGAATGAAGCAATGTACGAAGTATCTGTTACGTAATTGATAGGTAGCCTATTAATTATGTACGGTAAGAGTATTTTAGATTAAAAATGACGTTTAATGAAAAAAACACAAAATGATTGACACCTTTTAACCCTGTGTTGACCTCCTCTTCTGGTTCGCAAGTGCTAGACATGTGAAAGTAGCTGGGAAAATCAGATTTGGCTGAGTTCTCGGACGAGTAAGAGGTATGGTCTCTCTAGTCTCCATAGCCATTTTCTCCGTATGTTTGACTTGATATGGGATACTTATAAAATAGAACATGAATTCAAAAAAATTGTGTCTCGTTAATCTATACATATATAAGGGGCATAAGTTGATGTGCATGTATGTATGTCAGGATAAAACTATTAAAATAAAACAATTAATGACAAAGTAAATATATATATATATATATATATATATATATATATATATATATATATATATTACATTAAATATATATATATATATATATATATATATATATATATATATATATATATATTAAATATCACCAGTTCTTGGTTTTTGAGCAAGAATTATAAAGATTTGATTTATATTCGAAGATATCAAAAAGTTTAAATAAACATAGAATTAGCATTGAAATTCTACTTAAAAATTTCCAGCATTTGTAAATCTCAGAAGTAAACAAAGCAATACATCAGGGGTCCCCCCTCTATCCAGGCGATGCGGAGTAGCCACTTCTAGTTAAGAATAAAGTAACAACGTGAGATAACCCAGTATCAAGCCCGGAAGAATCCCAGATCCACAAGAAACCAGCTTAGAACCAGCCAAGTTCCAATATAGAAGATATAGAAGACAGAGAATCAACAGATAGCAGCGACTCCGTGACAATAGAAGATGAGTATACGAACATGGCTATACTCTATGGGTATACTATACAATTGTACCCTGAATTACGAGTGTCCCAATTTACGAGTTTTCCGAGTTACGAGCTTTCAATCAGTCAATTTTTTACTTTGCTTTTCTAGCTAAAATTTGAGGCATGGGTGAGCTTCAGATACGTTTATGGGTTATTTCCTATAAGTCTAACATACACAAAGGGGAACCACTCTTGACTGATAAATTTTATTTATTTTCCCATTGAACTAACCCTAAACCCTAAACCCTAAACCTAACCCTAAACCCTAAACCCTAACCCCGTCTTCTTTTTCTAGTAGATCAATAAATAAATAAACGATTTATCAGTCAAGAGTGGTTCCCCTTTGTTTATGTTAAACTTATAGGAAATAACCCATTTAAGATCTCTAAAACGTTTAAATTTCTTAATTTATAACGCCAAAGAAAGATATCAACAGTATTCAACAGTGCACTAAATACAGCGAGTACTTTTCACAACTTGAGCTGCTTCAGTTGCGTGATATACACGCAGCAAAGTAGTACAGAGTGTCCATAAAGTCACTTTACCACGTTTCACATATTCACTTCTCTGGACTTCTTTCTTTGGAGTTATAAAGGTATCATTATCGAATGAAGATACTGGACATTACTGAGTTAAAGCAAAAGATCACTGGTGCCGTTGTGACCACTGTTGATGTCATGCTCCTGCGAACATCAGCATATTGGTAAGGCAGCACAAAAATTCACAAAGAATTGCATGCTGGGTTTATGCTGACAACTTCCTGGAATGCTGCTGGTTGTTAAATATAAGCCGATCGCTCTGAGGTGTTTAGACACGGCATACCTCACCCTGGCCTTTTAGTGTTTACTCAAAACGTTGGTCTGATCATGGGCAGAAACTTCAATATCACTTCTCAGGTGTTTTAATAGGATCATTGTTTATAATCTGTTAATACCTACATATAAATGTGTGTGTGTTTCCTCTATCTGTGTGTGCATGTATTTACGCAAACACCTCACTCCATGGGCAGAATGTGACACAAGGTCAATTTTCAAGCAGAGTACAGCTGGTTTTGTGTTTTGTGGAAATAATGGTGTCCATGTAGTGGTGTATTAAATGAGGAAAATAAACTTCAAATCTACTCCGCATTTTGTAATAATTTCCACATATTTGTTCATTTGCTTTTGTAATAACTTTTGTTAAGTTGTAAAGAGACTTTATGTACACCCTGTATGTACCCAAATATTGCAAAACTTTTTACTCACCCTTGTATTAGATTACACAATGGAGGAAGAAATTGCTTCTGCTTCAACGAAACGGCATGTTAGGGTGTTGTCGTGTTCGCTCAGTAAACACAAACTACAAGAAACTTTCACTTAACAAATACGATATAAAAACATTGTTGGAAAAGAAAAAATAAAGAAAAAAAAGCAAGACATTTTTAGTTAAATAAATTGGTTACATTGGTCGAGGCTTGTGGTGTAAGGGTTACCATCATAGGAAATGGATATGGCAAGACGGGTTCAAATCCTGTATGAGGCCGTTGGAAAAGAAAAAAAGCAAGACATTTTTAGTTACCATATTTGACGGTATATAGGAAGAACTTTTTTCCAAAATTTTGGCTCAAAAAATTGCCCTGCGTCTGATACATCGTAGGTGAAGTTTGAGACCTCCCGTAGGCCTAGGCTAAACTTCTCTATAATGCGCACTAAACCCAGCTTACGCTCAGTACTTTTACCTACCATATACTGCCAAATCTCTTTTATACAGCTATGTTTCTGCTTGTGTAATGCACAGCTAGACTGTTTTCAACAATATATGCTTAAATACACTAAAAACTTATTTTTCCTGAATCTGACCTGCAAATGGGAGTGCGTCTTATATGCCGTCTAATATGGTAAATAAATTGGTCGAGGCTTGAGTGGTGTAAGGGTTACCGTCATAGGAAATGGATATGGCAAGGCGAGTTCAAATCCTGGATGAGGCTGTTTTCATTTCACATAGCGCTAATACCTGTGGGAGAGGTATGTATCTAACTACTCGCCTCCAGCAATGGATAAATAGTAGGGCAGACTGGGCTCTTTAACCTTGATTAGATAACCACTCAGGAGATAGAAAATTCTTAATTAAAATCTGTTAAACTCCACTTAAGAAATTGACCTTGTTACATCCAACTCGTATGGAGAGGTTGGTAAATATGTACACTGGAACCTTGACTTACGACTGCCGCAACTTACGAGTTTTCTGAGTTACAAGCTGTCATTCGGTCGATTTTTGCTTTGTGTTGAAGCTAAAATTTGAGCACGAGCAAGCGTTATGCTTATGTTAATAAGTTCACTAAAAACATTAAAGTTTCCAAATTTATTTCGCCAAAGAAAAATACAATGGTACCTTGACTTATGAGTACTTCAATTTACGAGTTTTCCAAAATACGAGCTGACAATCGGTCGATTTTTTGCTTTTGTCTTTCAAGCTAAAATTGGAGGTATGAGCGAGCTTCCGATACGCTTGTTTTAATAAATTCACTAAAAATATTTAGATTTCAAAATTTATTACACCAAATAAAAATATAATTCTTAAAAAATGAATATTAAAACATATTACAACATATAATTCATTACATTCTATTTTATTATGTTTTATACAATACAGCGCTATTTTCTTATTTAAAAAAAAAATGTGTAAGATTAATGGCATTTCAGTTTATTTGAACAGGGAAAATTGATTTGATATACGAAGAAAACTGAGTTACGAGCGGGATGAATTAAACTCGTAATTTAAGGTAGCACTTATTTTATTTAGTGAAATAGACCACTAATTAGAAACTGAGCCTATTCTAGTAATGACCACCCCAAGCGGAGTTTAACAGGTTTGAATTCAGAGTTTACCTTCTCCTTGACTGGTTACCTAACCAAGGTTAAAGAGCCCAGTCTGTCCTACTATTTACCCATAGTTGGAGGGTGAGTAGTTGGATTCATACCTTTCCCAAGGGTATTAGCGCTAGGTGAACTGCAGCTTCCCAGGATTTGAATTCGGGTCGAGGAGTTCATTTCCCTACGACTCTAACCATTACACCATGCGCATTCAACGTATTTACAACGTTAAGTTTTATACTCTTACCTGTTTTTTGTTTTTGGGTTTTTTTTTGGGGGGGTGCGTTCTTTCTGTGCGTCGGACATTATCGTTTATAACTTTTAACCTTGGTAATTCAAGACACTTGTTTTACAGACGGGATTAAGTCAGATCCATAAGGTTGAAGACGAAGGATCTTTGAAGTCGTATGAGCTTTCTCTTGCTTCGTAAATACAGAAAGAAGGAAAAAAAGAAAGAAGAAAGAAGAAATGAAAAATATAATTTTGCCTGATTTTCTTTTATTTTGCTTGTTTTTTTTTTTTTTTTTGTTTCTTTTGTAACCAGACTCTCCTTACTCTCCTTGTCCTCCTTGCTCTCCCCAACATTCCCGTATGTAAGATTTTTTTGACCGGATATGGAAATGAAAATACGAAACCTTCTAATGATTCATTTTTTGGTTCGTTTTTTTTAAGGGTCTTCTCTGCTTTCTACATTCTTTATGTCTGTATGTCTTTACTTTTGTTGTCGTCATTTAGAGTCATTTCAAATTAATCGACCTATTTTCTTTCTCACCAAGCTGGTTAGTTGGTTGGTTGGTTGGTTGGATTTTACGGCATGTCTATATTCTCTATTCTGTTCTACGAACAGAGCTGAGAAATGTGTCCTTTTCACTCACGAGCGAGGACAGAAAGCCGATAGGTGTTATTTGTTTGAAGAAGCTAAGTAATCAAATGTTAAATGGACACGTGACGTGGGAATCCACACCTACAATCAAAGGGAAGACAATTACCTTTATCTCCCTACGAGTGGAACTAAAAGTTTAAACTTTAATTGACAAAATATATTTACTAACCCCTCCACACGAACAGGATGTGACACAAGTTCAATTTCTTAAGCGGAGTTAACAGGTTTGAATTCAGAGATTTCCTTCTCCAAGACTGGTTTAGCCATGGTTAAAGAGCCCAGTCTGCCCTGCTACTTGTCCATAGCTGGAGGGACAATTTTGTGTTATTCTATGCCGAATACGTTTTATTTCATTCATTCTTAAGGGGAATTAAATTTTATTTAAACTCATTTTTTCCAATTTAATATATATATATATATATATATATATATATATATATATTGAAGTTAGTGTAAATTATGGTTGACTACTATGGTCGCTGGCGTTTTTATGGGTCATGAGTGTTGAATTTGCGGCCTGCTTTGAGCTTCCGATGAGCTCCTGATTGGTGGGATACCATTCCTTGTAAGAGAGAGATCATTCTGCTGAAATATTGGATGAAATGAAATGGAACTTATCACATAACATCCAACCTAGTTTCTCATTTATTTCACACTTTATCCATGCTTCACACTAAATCCAAAAATATATATATCAATATATATATATATATATATATATTATATATATATATATATATATATAACACATATATATAGATATAATATATACATTGAAAATTAGACTCATCAGATATATATATATATATATATATATATATATATATATAATGTTGCTACTAAATCGTATGAGGTCCCGAGAGCTTGATTTCATCCAAAACATCGGGGTACAGACTAACAGACAGACACATAAACTCTATTCTGTTAATTTTTCATCGACGGTCGAAGTTGCGACTAACTCGATATCTTATCTTCTCCGACTCTTCACCCACTCTTCATGAACACACATACACCACACACACACACACACACACACACACACACACACGAACGCACGCATGCCCAATATATATATATATATATATAATATATATATATATATATATATATATATATATATATGATGCTGCGGAGTCCACGTATGCTTCTTTCGGAATATATATATGTGTGAATATATATATAATATATATATATATAATATAGAGAGAGAGAGAGAAGGGGAGAGAGAGAGATAGACTCGTTATATATATATATATATATATATATAGAGAGAGAGAGAGAGAGAGAGAGTGGAGAGAGAGAGAGAGAGATAGACTCGTTATATATATAATATATATAGAGAGAGAGAGAGAGAGAGAGGGGAGAGGGAGAGAGAGAGATAGACTCGTCATATATATATATATATATATATATATATATATATATATATATATATATTATATATAATTAGGATTGCTAAGAGCAACTAATGTTGCCACTAAATCGTAGCAGGTGTTCCCAGAGCGTGCCTCCAACCAAAATACCGCAAAGTGAGAAAAAAGAAGATTAAGAAAAAAGGAAAAATGTTTTGTTTTAAGGCAGAAAATCGGTAAAGAGAAAAGAAATTAGCGGAAGAAAAATGGCGGACGAGAGAAGAGAAAAGTTTTAAAAGAAAAGGATTATGATGCTGATGGAAACTTAAACAGGATGGGGCCATCTCCCAAGTGTTTAATGAACTTCTTGTCAGGGTTTAGCGCTAAATACTTTCAATTTACTTTCTTACACTAAAAACAAGCATTTCTCTCTGTCGGCGAGGCTTAGAGTAAGTTTTCCTCTCTCTCTCTCTCTCTCTCTCTCTCTCTCTCTCTCTCTCTCTCTCTCTCTCTCTACTTTGCTTTCTCTTTTTCCTTCTGTTTGGTCTCTCTCTCTCTCTTCTTTGCACAGACACACACACACACACACATACAGCACCCCTCTCTCTCTCCTCTCTCTCTCTCTCTCTCTCTCCTCTCTCTCTCTCTCTCTCTCTCTCTCTCTATTCGCTTTCTCTTTTCTCTCTTCCTTGCCTTCTCTTCTCTCTTTCTCCTTCTTTCTCTCTCTCTTCTCTTTTCTCTCTCTCTCCCTCTTTGCTCTTTCTCTCTCTAACTCTCTCTATCTCCTTTGCTTTCTCTTTTCTTTATTCTTTGCTCTCTCTCTCTCTCTCTCTCTCTCCTCTCCTCTCTCTCTCTCTCTCTCTGGTGTGTGTGTGTTGTGTGTGTGTGTGTGTTTACATTACTTTTAGGCAATAAAATGGTCCCTACACTCTCCAGAAATTCAGAACCAGAGCTTCATTACATGCAGTTTTTAGTGTCATACCTAGGCAATCGGGGCCCAATAAGAAAATGGTTAGTGGCGCCCTCTACCCCAAAAAATAATTCAATAGTCAATGGTATATGTAATGTCATTTTATATAGCTATCACTGCCGGATTATTTAGTCTCTCTAGTAAAAATGTTGGCTGTAGGTATGTTTGAATAAGTGTTGGTTAAAAAAAAACTTCTTTCACGTATTGGCGGAGTCCAATTAGAACAAATCAGTCTATCTGGGTTAAAACTGTCTCTTCCTCTTCTGAGCAGTAAAACCTCACCATAAAATGGCTGTCGTAGGTAAGGCACTAAAACATCTTAAAATAAGGTTTCAGTTCTGCACCCCTGGGGAATGTGTTACTTTACAGTGGAGATTTTTTTGTGTTCCTTAGTGTCAAGTAGAATCCTTACGTTCCTTAGTGTGAACTAGAATCCTTGTGTTCCTTAGTGTTAGGTAGAATCCTTGGTTGCTGATCCGTCCGTCCGTGTTGAATACCAGAACTGAGGGGCTTTCAAGATCGGCGATTAAATAGTTAACTAACCACGTATTCAAGCGTGTTGAGTGGCTGATTGAATCCACGCACCCTCGCTGAGTCTATAACACACCTTAGATAAATAGAAATTCCAACAGAGTGTGGAGTACCCCTTCTTTGCCATTCCCACGTCTACTATGAACCAGAATGATAGTAACTATGGATCAAATAGATTAGTTTGAAAATTATTTGTGATTGGTAGGAATACTTGTTACGTTTAGTGTATAAAATTAATATGCAAATGTAACGACTATTATGGGATAGATCTGGTAGATATTAGAATAAAAATACTCACATCTCTTTTTCACCCCCACCCCACCGAACAATTTTTTTTTATAATTAAAACATTTGAGGGATTTTTTTTTCAATTATTTTTATTGTTCTATAATATTTTCTTATAAAAAGCAATAAGCAATAAAAAAATAATATTGTGTATAGATTATTTGTATTAACACATTTATCACGATTGCTAATGCAATGATTATTCCCGCCCGGTGTCATGTTCCAACTCACATGTCTTCAGTGCCAAGCCAGATACCGGAATGAAAAGTTGTGTGCAGATTTAACCACTGAAAATCTTTTGTAATTCCCATCTAGCTTTTACTCCAAGAGTTTCGCCTTTGCCACGGGTTGGCCTGGAATTGCAGTATCTCCAAGAATCAGCATTTCTCCAAGAGTTTTGTTAGGCATGAAGCCGTACAGTAGATATTGGCATGACTACAACTTGGAAGAATTCTCTCCTTATCTTATCAGAGATCAAATTTCCATATGATCGATAACATGTCTGTAACAGTCCATGCCTTTCCTATGCTTATATTGACATCTCTTTCTGTAGAGATATTACTACTTATGTTACATAATTAATGGGTATTCATTTAATTATGTATGTACTGTAGTAAGAAATTAAATGGGGAATATCCTTAACCATTAGGGTTATGATTGAGTTATGATAGCCCCGACTTGACCTCTCGGAACGGCGCCATTACAGGCTTGAGAAGTTTTAGTTAGATGCGACTAGTTACTGATCGAGAACAGACGTGCTGGGAGTCGTTCTCCACAGAGCGGTCGAAACCTTATGGGCTGGGTTGTTTTAAATAAAAGACTTAGAAGAAAACAACAAGTCTTGTTAAGTTATTAAAACAAGTGATGACCAGCCCAACGTGAAGAAGCAACCTAGAGGATCAGCCCGAGAAATAAGACTGAAGAACATGCCGGCCGAAGTTCGAAGCAAGAGCCCCTTATTTCATCTCTTACCCTCTCTCTCTCTCTCTCTCCTCTCTCTCTCTCTTCTCTCTCTCTCTCTCTCTCTCTCTCTCTCTCTCTCTCTCTCTCTCCTATTATATACCCGATGTGTTATATGAATTGTCTTCAACGTTCAGCATTTAACTTTTTGACCAATCAAAACGGACTTTAATTATTATTTATTAAATTCTTCAGTACAGAAAGGGTAACTATTAATATAAATATGGAGCAATCCAAAAATAAATATACAACTTATCAGGTCGCGCTGACAGCACGGATTCTGGAGATCGTAAAATATACACACTGATGTATGTATTTATCAGTTAAAACACCGCTCCTTAATGGCAGCTGTCGTTGACCGAGAGGCTGATGAAAAGTCAGTCGGGTTTCGCTCCTGGTTAAAAGTAGTTGCTGTGTCTAGCAACACTGATGCGACGAGAAACGTCAGAACACGTTTTGTGGGGTACAGCTTCTAGAATTTGTCAAAAACAGCACGCAGCATCCTTGTATAGTTCCAATCTGGCCTTTTCCCCAAGCGTTTGTCCTAGTAGTGCAGCCATACTGACACACTGATCTAGACAAGGAGTACCGGCTCCCAAATTCTATTAATTCCCAATATTCTTCCATTTAGCTTTTCATTTTGCCGACCCGAAATGTTCCTTTAGTCCTGTAAGTTTCATAAAGAACCGGAAACCTAGGCTTAGACCAACACAAAGACAGCCAATCAGCGTGCAGATGCTTCAACTTGACAGTAACATTGTTTACATTGTTCTTCTCGCTGGCTTAGCTTAAATCTTATTTTGTCGTAAAACTGAGCCTGGCACTTGTCTGCATAAGTCTATTAGATCTCTGTTCCTTTTTTCAGTATTCAAAATAACAGAAGCGACACGGGCGTAGCAGAACCAGCCGAGAGCTTTTAGCAACTTCCACGCAGTTTGGTTTCTCCACAGGACGAAAATATAAACAAACACAGAGCAGGAAATAGCTAGCGAGAATCTGAGTTCCCGTTTATATTCTCGTTAAGCACAAATATATTACCAAAATTCCAGTTACACACACACACACACACACACACACACACATATATATTATATATATATATATATATATATATATATATATATATTATATATATATATATATAACGAGAATTGTTTTCTTAAATCTTTTTATATAATCCCGACCAACTATATACAAGGTGAGTCAGAAAAAAAATAACGTTCCATTCATTTTTCATTTCTATCATTTCGTTATTTATTTTCAGAATACAAGTAAAAAAAAGTACAAAAAATACGATACTTTTTTGACACACCTTGTATATATATATATATATATATATATATATATATATATATATAATATATATGCTCCTTATATATATATTATATATATATATATATATATATATATAATATAATAATTAATATACCAAACGTGTTGGTAAATCCTTGCGGTGAGAAAAAAAAACAGCAAATAGTTTGATTGTAAAAATATACTACTAAACATCAACCGGGGAGAAAATAATTTTTGAAAAAAAGAAAAGACCATGATAGTCGTACCATCAAAAAATAATCTATTGGTACAGTATTTGGCCAAAAGAAAAAACAATTTATATTTATATATATGTATATAAGATATATATATATATTCATATAACCGCTAGGAGAATAAGCTAATAAGTAAAAAGTGCTCAATACCTAAGTAGAGCAAATAATAAAGATAAACCTACTATTAGTTTCGCTTAATGCTCTTCAGGGCTAAGATCTGAATCTTAGCCCTGAAGAGCATTAAGCGAAACTAATAGTAGGTTCGTCTGATTCATTAGATTTATCTTATATATATATATATATATATATATATATATATATATATATATATGTTTCGTTAAACTGTACTGACGATTCTTGTCGGACGAATTTTTGTTCGATCCTTTCTAATTTTCAGGCCATCTTTTTAATGTCAGGGTGGAACTGGTGTAGCAATCCACCAAAGGTTTCATTACGTGCGCTTTCGACATGTCCATCTGCCATCTTCAGATATGAAACTGATGGGACGTTTCTATCTCGTCCGACAAGAATCGTCAGTACAGTTTAACGAAACATGTTTAAAAGAAAAAATGCTGCCAAAATACACTTATATATATATATATAATATATATATATATATATATATATATATATTGGTGAGAAATATATAAAAAGATAAAAGATTTTTTACTGGACTTTTATGAAGCATGGAATAAATAAATCTAAAAGTATTAAAAATTGAGATTTTATCGAGAAGTGATTCAAATATATTATATCTAATTTTGTCTGTTGGGTTAACGGGTTAGATGTGATTTAAGTTATATTTAAATTAGAGATGAAAATCATCTAAACTTAAGGATTATAAAAAAAATAGTATTAATTAAGTAAAGAATTTAGGTTATATATTTAAATTTAAACTAATGAATAATTAGAGAAATATAGTTAATAGAATTTAAGAAATGTTGATTATATGAAAATATATAAACAATTATATATATACAATGTGTGTCATAAAAGTATCGAGATTGAAGCTGTATTTATTAAGATAGAAATGAACAATGAATGGAACGTTAATCTTTTCAGAATACAAGGTGTGTCACAAAAGTACAAAACGTCTCGATACTTTTTTGACACACCGTGTGTGTGTGTGTGTGTGTGTGTGTGTGTGACGAAACTGGTCACTTTTATAGAGGTACAGGGTGAAATAGATTTATGATAGCCAAATGACGGTTTGTTGAGTTTTCTCACTTATATGTAAGTGTAAATATTGGTGTGTATGAAAACACTAAGTATCATACATTGAGCTCGACTGAGGAATAGAAACAATCCTCATATATATATATATATATATATTATATATATAATATATATATAATATTTATATATCAGTCTGCCTTTGTATGGGTATGCATTGTGGATATACGGAAGTTTAAGTAGCTCCCAAATAGAATAATTCCCAAATCATCTGATCTATTGATATATATATATATATATATAATATATATATATATATATATATATATATATATATAAGGTGTGTCAAAAAAGTATCGAGATAATGTACTTTCTGTCACACTTTGTATTCTGAAAAAAAACGTTCCGTTCATTCTTCATTTCTATCTTGATAAATACAGCATTAAACCTGGTACTTTATGATACGCCTTGTATTCTGAAAAAATTAACGTTCCATTCATTGTTCATTTCTATCTTGGTAAATACAGCTTTAAACTTGATACTTTTATGGCACTCCTTGTATTCTGAAAATAATTAACGTTCCCTTCATTCTTTATTTCTATCTTCGTAAATACAGCTTCAAACTCCGCACTTTTATGGCACTGCTTGTATTCTGAAAAAAAAAACAACGTTCCATTCATTGTTCATTTCTATCCTGGTAAATACAGCTTCAATCTCGATACTTTTATGACACACTTTATATATATATATATATATATATATATATATATATATTATAATATATGTGTGTGTGTGTGTGTGTGTATACACACACACACACGCAACTAAACTAAACTTAACCTAACACACACATGCACACATACATATACACACACAACAACGACAAAAACTTTACTAACATCGGATGAACTATACCTATTAAAAGAGTAATGAAAGTTCAGTTAAATTTATTACTAAGCCGTGACCTGCGTGCGACTTGCGCGCAAAGATTGTGGAACGTTACATCATCATTTTTTCTCAATTTTTGCGCGCAGGTCACATGCAGGTCACGCTCAAATCGCACGCAAATATTGAAAAGAATAACGTAGCGTTCAACCGTTATTAAACAACCATAACAGAAAAATTACAGAAACACGCACAACCTATGTATATATATATATGTGTATATGTGTGTATATATATATATATATATATATATATATGTGTGTGTGTGTGTGTGTGTGTGTGTGTGTGTGTGTGTATTGATCAAAGCCTGAAGAAGATACCAGAATATCTGAAACACGTTTTGCGTATGTGAAATAAAAAGAATAAAACATTTTTTCTGAGAACGATACATTTTGCGGACCTTCTTCTTTTTTTTATTATATATACTAGCAAATATATGCACACTCCGGGTGCAAGTATTCAAGTTTTAATGTAATAAAATATTATATTAAATTAGAAAGGCTAATAAAACTAAATAAGAATACAGATAAAAAGATTTGAAACTGAGGGAGTATAATAAAAGATTTGAAACAGAGGGAGTATAATAAAAACATGGAACAACTGAAACTTACTCTTCCATCACTCTCGTCTTTCATTGTTATTTTTTCTAATTTAAGTATTTAGTTATAAGAGGAAATAAAGAATAAAATGACAGTTATTTTTCTTGTTAATGGATTTCATTTAAGATTTATTGAAGAGATTTTTGCTTATATTCATTAAATAAAACCAAAACAATTAGAAATCAATAATACTAAGCACATATTTATTAAATTCGATTTTTAATATTAATATGCAAATTAGCCTTCCCGTTCACACTGTAAACCGCTATTTTGTTGTATATATGAATATAATTGCATGTTGTCAGTATGTAGACATAGTTAACAGTATTAATAATGTAAGACAATTTTATTAATAATTGAGGTTTAGATAAAAATAAAATCATGGAGAATGTGATGTCAATAACTAAGAGAATTGTGACTTGAGTAAGAATATAGTTTCGGTTACAGACAGAAAAACACACAATCTCCATTATAATAAGAAGATATATATATATATATATATATATATATATATATATATATATAATATGTGTGTGTGGGTCTCAAGACACAACAGTAAGGAGAAAATCCGACAAAATATGAAAGATACAAATGAAAATGTAGGTAAACCAACACAAACAATTCAATTCATGTGTAAAACTTAATATTTTGTCGTTACCTCTTCAAAAACAACATTAGAAATAAAAATTGCAATTTAAAAATTTGGAATGAAGAAAACGATAAAAAAAGAGGGAAGGGGAGGGGGAGAAAAGAAAAAGTGTAACAGAGTGAATAAAAGGAGAGAGAGAGAAAGAAACGCCAGTGTGTCAAAGTTGAAGAAAAACTGGGTTAGGTTAACGTAAGAGGAAATGTTGTATACTATTGATAGATCATTGCAAATAATAATAAAAAAAGGGGTAGGGAAAAGAAGGAAGGGCAAGTATATGAAAATGAAAGAAAAATATTTAGAAGTATGGATTTATGGTAAGGAAATAAGATATATACATAAACATATATAAGGTGTGTCAAAAAAGTATCGAGATTTTTTTGTACTTTTTGACACACCTTGCATTCTGAAAAATTAACATTCCATTCATTTTTTATTTCTATCTTCGTAAATACAGATTTAAACTCTGTACTTTTTGACACACCTTGTATTCTGGAGGAAAAAAAAGAAAAGGAAGAAAAAGGACATGCAACACGGAAAAAATATAATAAGAAAAAGAGTAGAGGAAATATAGAGAGAGGAGTTGAGCGTGCGGAAGCGATAACGCTAATCTGTTTCAATCAAATATAATGGAAAGATGGAAAAAGAAAAGAAAGAAAGAAAGAAAGAAAGAAAGAAAAAGTTAGCCGTTTCTAGTTTCTAATAAAAGAATAAGTTTTCGTTTTGTCCCTTTGGTCGTCGATGACTTTAATGGAGACTGAAATCAGAAAAAATATAATAAGAAAGAAAAGAGAAGAGGAAAGATACAGAGAGGAGTGGAGTGTCGGAAGCGATAACGCTAATCTGTTTCTTTCAAATATAAGGAAAAGATGTAAAAAAAAAAAGAAAGAAAGAAAGAAAAAGTTAGCCGCTTCTAGTCTCTAATAAAAAAAATGTGGTTTTCGTTTTTCCCTTGGTCGTCGATGACTTTAATGGAGACTGAAATCAGAAAAAAATATAATAAGAAAGAAAAAGAGAAGAGGAAAGATACAGAGAGGAGTGGAGCGTGCGGAAGCGATAACGCTAATCTGTTTCAATCAAATATAATGAAAAGATGAAAAAAAAAAAAAAAGAAAGAAAGAAAAAGTTAGCCGCTTCTAGTCTCTAATAAAAAAAAAGTGGTTTTCGTTTTTGTCCCTTGGTCGTCGATGACTTTAATGGAGACTGAAATCAGAAAAAAATATAATAAGAAAGAAAAAGAGAAGAGGAAAGATACAGAGAGGAGTGGAGTGTGCGGAAGCGATAACGCTAATCTGTTTCTTTCAAATATAAGGAAAAGATGTAAAAAAAAAGAAAGAAAGAAAGAAAAAAGTTAGCCGCTTCTAGTCTCTAATAAAAAAAAATGTGGTTTTCGTTTTTTCCCTTGGTCGTCGATGACTTTAATGGAGACTGAAATCAGAAAAAAAATATAATAAGAAAGAAAAAGAGAAGAGGAAAAATACAGAGAGAGTGGAGCGTGCGGAAGCGATAACGCTAATCTGTTTCAATCAAATATAATGAAAAGATGAAAAAAAAAAAAAAGAAAGAAAGAAAGAAGTTAGCCGCTTCTAGTCTCTAATAAAAAAAAAGTGGTTTTCGTTTTTGTCCCTTGGTCGTCGATGACTTTAATGGAGACTGAAATCAGAATTTCTTCATAAGAATTTGTCAATGTTTTTTTTTTTTTTTTTTTTTTTTTGCTCGTTAATTTAAACAGCTGTCAGTTTGAACAACGCAACCACAACAGACCTGAACGTAGTTGTTTTCTTCGTTTCTTTCTTTCTTTCTCTTTCTCATTTTTCATCTGTTTAAATAAATATAACAAAGTGTATTAATCTAAGAAAACATAACAGGTGTTACAGTAAGTGTCTGGGCGTATGTGCATTAGCTTATTCACGTGTAATGAACATTTTCGTCAAAAGATATAAAGAAATGAAATAAGCTGTAATATCATTTGGTCGCAAGCATCAAAGGGATTTGAATTGTTCACGGCAAATTTAGGGAAATTGCCTCGTCATATTCTTTTAAATCACTTTGTGTGCTTCTTTGCTTGACTGAAATCATAAAACAAATCCAAGGGACAGAGTGTATATATATATATATATATATATATATATATATATAGTTGTACCACGGTTTCGGTGTTCAAAGCACACCTTCTTCAGGAGAACTCTGAGGAAGGTGTACCTTGAATACCGAAACCGTAGTAGAGAGAAACTATTTTTCTAAATTATATATGCCCTATATTTTACGAAATATATTGAGCCCTTTTGGATAACGACCAATACGACTACGATGAAAATGTGATAGCAACTTTGATGAATATATAATTATATATATATATATATATATATATATATATTTAGGATATGTGCTTAATTTAAGTCGTACCTAATTTTGAAAATTAATTAGTTAATAATTAATGAATTTTAGCGGGCATATATGTTCAAATGTAAAGGCTAAACGAATCGAGAAAAGTCAATCCCTGAATGTACATTTCGACCTATTAGGTCTCATCAGCAAGGTTATAGACATGGGAGACTGCTCCGTATGTGACTCGACTGTCGAGCTGACAGTCTCTAACCGTTACACTAGCTTGCCAATTCCACATTCTTCGTTCGTTTTGAAACTTATTTATATTCCACTTTTTATTGACTCCTTACACGACAGTATGAGGTTAAGTAAACAAACAAATGTGTTTATTTTTATATGGCTTTAAGCCAACAAATTGTCGGCTTAAAGTCATATAAAAATAAACACATTTGTTTGTTTACTTAACCTTATATATATATATATATATATATATATATATATAATATATTATATATATATAGAGAGAGAGAAGAGAGAGAGAAATATGCATACATAGATAAAAGTATCCGTTCGACAGGTAAGTTGGGGATGATCCTATTTGGACCATATATATTCTCCGTATATCCATAATGCATACCCATGAAGATGCACACCTATATATTTATACGAGGATAATTTAAAGTCCCTAAGAGAGCTCAATGTTAGATAATTAATGAATTAATTACATACAGAATATTTACACTTTCAATAAGAAAGAAAAGCCTATGTAATTGTACCCTTGACTGGCAAAGTAGTCCAGCATTTGGAATTTTAATATTTTTTGCTCGTGCATTCCACACACTCTAAATATTCTTATCCATATTTTCATCACTAATCTGTTGGTTGGTTGGTTGGTTGGTTGGTTAGATTTTACAGCATGCCAACCCCTGTTGTGTTATTTCATACTGAATACGTTTTCCCTGAATGTTTGAGATGAGGCTTGAAGATTAGTATTATCTGCGTTATTCGGACAATTGGACACATGGCCGAGTGGATAAGGTAATTAGGTTAAGACAGTTCTAAGTGACAGTTATCTCTGGAACTCGAGTTCTATCCTGAGTGAAAGCAGTTAGAAAAATAATTAATTAACACAACTCCTATCCCAACTATGGTTAGTGGAATGAGGACAGGATACCCCCGTGGACTAAATAAAGGGTTAGGTTCAAAGTTCCGTGATGGCTCCCGAATACGACAAGAAAATTTCCCGAGTTCGAAAAGAAGGTTCCCGAGTCCGAGAAGGTTCCCGAGTCCGAGAAGGTCCTTGAAGAAGCCGGAGGAATATGGCCGAAACGTGTACAAATAACAATGTAGGTGGGGACAATAGTCCGAATAACGCAGATAATACTGAATACGTTTTGTTTTTCATTCGTGATGATTATACAATTTTTTAAACTTAATTTTTTAAAACACATTTTTCAAACTCTTTTTTAATTTAAGCCATAGATGAGACCCTTACATGTATCATTATTCCGGACCAGGGTGAACCTGGGAGTAATGGCAATGAAGGGGCACTCCACTCCCCCAGAACTCCAGAAATTAGAACTTCACTATTAGATCCAGTTTAGCGTCATACGAGGACTCTAAGACCCTCAGACACTGCCTTCTAACACGTATATGATAACAAGGGTTGAGGGGTTGCCATAAGCGCAATAGATCCAGGACAATCATAAAGTGGAGTGTTGCATATCATGGACTACTCAGGCAGCAAGATTCCCTCCTTAAGCAACAGGTGGCTTATTGGAGGGGATTTTAACCTTCTGCAGAGGTGCAGTCGGTGTATTCTTCTGTCCCAGCCGACAGGGCGATCTCCAATCTGTAAGATAGAACTGATCGGAACATCATCAACCAAGAGAGATATACCAATGGTTCTCAAGTTTTTTTTAAACAATGGACCCCTTTTCCTCTTTTTTAGGGACTCTCATAATAATTTCCTACGACGCTAGCCATTACACCAACAGCGCAGTCCTTAATCGTATAAGGGAGAAAATTCACTCATACTGTTTGTCATCTTATTAACTTTTCCATCACTATTTTAAAATGTGTAGATGTGTAAGATATGTAGATATTAAAATTCGCCATTTTTTTAAATCTCTTTTTCTTTTAAACATTGTTATGTATTGGGTGATTTTTGAAAAATGTTATTATTGTTCTCTTTTCCCCACTCCACAGAGCTTCAAAATGTTAAACCTTACCACTAGATGCAGACTACCATCATACCAAGGACAATATGGGTGTTGGCATCTTCTCTCCCACCAAGGACGATGGCGTAGTGTCCAAAAAATGAAATAATATAAATTTTTGTTAAATCTGCATCAGCGCAAGTGGTTGTGAAGCCTATCTCTGATGACAGTCTTCGTGCACTGGCTGAGCACAAACTGTGATGCTTCTGGGGCTGTTGTTTTCTCACCCTCTTTTTTGACTCTCTTTGCTGTCGAGGCTACTCTTCTCTCGCCTCACTCCTCTTCGTGCCTTACTCAACGTTAAGCGGCCAGCCGCTTCGATCTTTTGCATCTAGCTCCCACGTGTTTGTGTCAATGTGGCATATGCTTTAAAGATGTCTGCGGAGAGACATAAGGATATGATGATATGCGTGTAGATTTTATAAATTCTTCTAACATTTTTTTTGCTCATGCATTCGCCACACTCTATATTATTCTCATCAATATTCTATCGCCAATCTGTTGGAACTAATTTGGGTATCATCAACCAGGAAAACGAAAGAGTGAATTCCTGGTGGTTCTCAACCTTTTTAAACCATGGGTAATTCCACGTCAGATCATCCAGCCATGTCACCACCGCCTTTAACTTTCTGAAATTTTGATAAATTTAGCCAATTCCCAAAATTTAATTCCAATTCCAAAAATTGCGGAGTTATGCGATTTTCGCTCTGCCAAATTTGAGGGGGATCGCAAAAAATGCGACATTTGTAACGATTTTTTGTCTGTAAAATAATTATAGAGCTTCCCTGCTCTAAAAATTGGTTTATAAAAATGCATTTTTGCCCAAGGAATCTAAAAGTGCTAAAAACATTTTTGATAAGCATTTTTGGATTTCATGTGCAAAAATACATTTATAAACCATTTTTAGGAGTAGAAGCTCCAGAACCCATTTCACAGATAAAAAAGGTTACAAAAAAGTCGCCATTTTTGCCAACCCCACTAAATCTGGAGAGCGAGAATCGACTTAACTCCGCCCTTTTTGGAATTGAAGCTCAAATTTTGGGATCACTCTAATGTTTAACATAGTCCACACCTGGAAAACATTTCAGAAAAATTGAAAGGAGGTGGGTGGCAATTTTATTTTTCTAGATGATTTAACATGGAATTACCTACCCCCATGGATCCTTTTTCTCTTTTTTATAGACCCTAATAACCATTCCACAGAAAAAAGGCTTTTGTATTTTTCACTCACAAAAATGTTTTTTAAACAAAGATTAAAGAACAGTAAAATGATTGTTCTTTTTATTTTGAAGAAAACTAATTTATTGCAAATAAACATATTTAAAATTAAAATCTATCTGTAATATAATAGAGGGGAGAGCCAGGAATGTAACAGTGACGTGTAAATAGCACGGAAAAGTTTTTTCGGAGGAATATAAGAACATGTAGATTAGAATGGGAAAAAGTTAAGGATGAATCATCTAGACCACATGGCCTTTGTATTGAACAAGACCTTGAGAAGTGCGAAATGGAGAGAAGAAGATGTGGAGGTGAGAATGTTGAAGGGCAGTCTGGTTCGATGCGTTGCCAGAGTGAGACATGGGCTCTTGCTCTCGGTAGTTTGACTAGGGGAAAATAAAAATTTAATGAGAAAAAGAAGAAGCCTTGTGTTATTACTAAAAACTATCAATGGCACAAGGCAAGATGTCTCCCAGCAGTCCAGGTTGGTTTCCAGACTCAAAACATCACAGAATTGTCAGTCAACTGAGCATCATCCCAGCAATCGAATTCAAGCCTCTCTACGTAGCACAGAAGATAGATAAGCGTCCAATATGGACTATGAAACACGTCATCATCCATTCCAAATAAGAGAGATGACGCCACACATCTAACTTACTGTGACGGTTGGAAACTGATTACCGGTATCATACGTTATCAAAACTTATTCTAATATGAAAGTAATGAAAAAATTTTACTGACTAAATACTGTGTCAGTTTGGCCTAAAGTCGGTATCAGCCAGACAGCGAGGGAGTCTATCCTCTTTTCACCAGCGCTAGACCAAGGAGCTTGTTTTGACGTCTGAGGTGGAGCGCCACACCTACCATCATCTCCTCACTTTACCGCACAGATCCTTGTGCTACACATACGCTGAGTGGCGAGGGTCGGTATCGAACCAGAACCTCGTGGTTCCTAGTCGACACTTTACCGACTGAGCTAAACCGGTTCTATCTTAGACATTAACGAAAGCATCACATATTGCAAACTTGGATATTTGTAATATTCACTTTTGATGCATGTAGTAGATATGTAGTCTGTGGCATCCGCTTTTGTATATTCAGCTTTTTAATACAAATGCATGAAAATAAACTGATAAGAAACATTTCTAGATTCTGAAGTTAAGCTTTATCAATGAGTGATATGGAAATCCAAACGTACATCCAGGTGGAGCACCACACCTACCATCAGCTCCTCATTTTACTGCACTGATTCCTTGTTGCATAAGCGCTTCTTCACTGGTTTACTAAATAATTATAATGTTATATATCTCTTTCTTCTTCTAAATCTGGTCTATTTTCTTCTGGCCGGCTTTGCTTCTGATCGTCTTTGATATTTTCTATCATTTTGACTTTGGTCTGGTCTCTGGTCTAGCGTCTTGGTCTGCTAAGGTCTGGACTTTTTGCTATGTTCTTGCTGCTGGTCTCCTGGAATTCATTTTAGTCTGTTACCGAGACATTCAATCAACCCCAAAAACATATTACTTATACAAACTTTTATTTCTCTTAACTATACATTTTCATCAGTAACTAAATATCTGACTAACATAGCGCGCGTGAGTTCCAATTAGACAGAGCATAAAATGGCCGACCGCTCTGCCTGACGTCTAACTGAAAACTGCCGGGACTGAACAGGTCCCACGTGACTTCACGTTTTTTGGCGGCTCGAATTTTCCATGGAAGGACCGGCCATGGTTATGAAAAGTAGTCATCCCCCTCATAATACAGGGGATTTGACAATAATCTTATGCAACCGCATAGATTATGTAATACCCTGTGCTACTCATAGCACGAGTTAGCAAGGGCCTGTATCGAACCCAGAACCTTAAGTTTCCCTGTCGGCGTTCTACCGACTGAGAAATAACCAATTCATAATCAAATGTAAGAACACAGTTTCTAGAAATTACTGTACAAAATCAAATCATTAAACTTGCAAGGAGAAACGTGACATAAGTGTTGCCACATTTCACATCGTGAAAGTCAGGTCAACCATGGGTATTTAATAAGCTGATTCTGTCATTAAATGTCCTCCAGGCGATTCCTAATTCTGAAGCTAGAATTTCTCGATGGACCACTAAAATAACACCATAGATCCTCAATTGATATTTTTTTGTGTGGACCCCCATTACTTTACATGACCCCAGGGTCTATGTAACATTACTGGATAATAATTAGATTGCTGGGAAATCGTGAAAAGAGGTTACTTTTGTATGTATTGATCAGGTTTACGGTTATGAGGAGTGAAAATTGAATAATCCGACAAAATGTGGTGAGAGTATAGGAAAATGTGGATATAATAGCACAAACGACTATGTCAATTGACATTTCGTCCTCATTATTGTTTAAGACTTCCTCAGAAGTGTTATTGATTTAAGTACTTGTACATTCTTGTTTCATAGGAAAAAGGTAAATGGAATGGGGGGACGTGAAAAGGAAATGGGTTATGGTGGTAGTCTAGAGAAAGAGAAAAGTTGGGAGGGCTTGGAATGTATGGAAACTTATACGGTTATATTATATAAATTTGTTCTCTTACAAAAGAACTGTATATCATTTATGTTGATATTTCAAAAAGATTTTCATATTCGTGTTAAAAAGGCGTTTTCTGACCAGAGCAAAACGTTCTACAATTTTCTGAGGAAGTGTTTAACAGTGCAGGGTGCGTTTGACATGTTTCACACTGTGGTTTTGTTCTTATTGATTATAAGAAAAGTAAGTAAAGTCGACGGAGTGCCTATTGTTCTGTATCAGCCAGATCGAGGGAGTCTATCCTTTTCACTAGCGTTAGATAATGGAGATTGTTTTGCGTATGAGGTGGAGTGCCACACCTACCATTAGTTCCCCACTTTACCGCACAGATCCCTGTCTACTTATAAGGAGTTGACGAGAGCCGGTATAGAACCCGGAACCATGTTGTCGAGCGAATGCTCTACCGACTGAGATTAAGCGCAGTGTTTAGTGACCTGTTCCGTGCTGGACTTTCAAATGGCTGCTCTTCATTCTCCCAAAGTGGGTTTGATTAAGTGGGTTTAATATGGCATGCTGCGATTCCAGTTGCCATTTTTATGAAGGAATTTATTAATATTGGGTTTTAAGTCAGTCTATGGAATCTTGAATTTGTATTTCGACTAACATAGCATGTGGATATTCCACACTATGAAATTTTAATTATTTCACTGTTTGATATGTTTAACTTAAAAACCATTGCAAAATAGTTCAATGTCAAAAGCATAATAATCTTGACTTGCAGACCGGATTATACTACACTATGCATATTTAAGTATTACAAAACGTTTTATATGTTTAACTAAGAATTATTGCTAATAGTTCAATAGTGAAAAAATTATAATAATATATGATTTAACTCTGTCTCACTCATTTTTTCTTTCTTTCCTTTTTAAATTTTCGCGTTTCATCTTAGACGATTAGGTGGTCTTATTTTTAACCAGAAAGTGTGCAAGATAATATCTGCCTTGAAATCTAAATGCTTGTGTGTTGTGTGTGTGGTGGAGAGAGAGAGAGAGAGAGAGAGAAGAGAGAGAGAGAGAGAGGAGTGAGTTGTGGTGTGTTATGTAGTGTTTTGTTTGATTTTGTGTGTGCGTACTGTATGTTTGTGGTTAACATGCGTATTTGTATTTGGTTTGGTGTTGTGTGTATACGTGTGTGTAATTGTGGATGTGTACGTGTGTCTGTTTTTTTTGTGTGTGTGCACGTGTATGTGTGTGTGTATGTGTGCCTGTGTTTGCACATCATGTATACATTTTATCTGTGGCTATACGTGTGTGTTTCTCGTGTTTTGTGGGACGTCGTTGTGTTTGTGTTCGGAGGTCCGGTTTTGACGTTTGTGTGCATGTGCATTAGTGGTACCAGCTGCGCGTCGTCTGTCCATTCGTGAGTGTCATGAGTTTTGTCATGTTTAAGCTTGTTGTAGTTACTGTGTGTTGGTGTTTGTGTGTGATACGTGTGTGATGTTGTGTAATACAGTGGTTGTTTGTATTGCTGTGTGTGTTTCGTGTGTGCTGCGTACGACATGGTGTGTGCTGTGATAGAGAGAGAGAGACGAGAGAAAAAGCGATGACTGTGCTATTGTGTGTGCTACGAAGTTTTTGTTATTTTGTCAACGCGTGCCGTATATTGATGTTTGGTTCTGCTGTGTGTAACGTGTGTGATTTATGTGTGTATGTGTGTTTGTACGTATTGTTTGTTTGTGTGTGCTTTGTATGTGTTGTGTGTGTATGTGTGCATGTGGCGTTTCTTATTTGTGATTTATTTGTGTGTATACTCTCTCGCTTTGTTATGCATGTGTGTGACGTGTGTTTGTTTGGTGCGTGTTTCGCTGTTTGGGTGCGCGGTTTGCTGTGGTCTTGTGTATATGTGTGTTGTGTGTGTGTATGTTTTTCATTCGTTAAGTGTGTACTTGTGTGATTTGTGTTATACCGTGTTGCGTTTGTGTGTGCTGTGTATACGTGTGTGTTTGTATTGTGGTGTTTGTGTGTGCCTGTACGCGCATGTGTATGTTTTTGTGCGTTATGTGTGTGTGTTGAGACTCTCTCATCCTTA
>CM042152.1:33407822-33433303 GCA_023376005.1 Doryteuthis pealeii | reverse complement strand
AAGCCCTTAGCGAGAATCTAAGGGCCATTGCTTTTCAGATCATGGGGATGGAAAAATACCAGTAACGCTTCATCGTCCAACGACCCCAGAGAGTGAGAATCTCGCGAGTCAGCGGATAACTAACGATAGAGTTAGTATGTAATCAGTTTCAACCTAGATGTGACGGCAAGCAGACGTGCGACTTGCGAGGTTTGCTAACTTTCCGCGCGGTGCGAAAATGGGCAATGCAGTATAAAATGTGCTTTGTACAGGAAAACAATATGTTATATTAAATACCTATGACTAGAAAAGAAGCCTTCCAGTTAGAAGAGACAAGACTCTTAGTAAGAAGACAAGAAGAGAACTTGACCACAGGACCGGCCAAAGAAGTAAAGATAAACATGGCGACTAGACATAGAAAGGAAGAATATCAGACAAGTAAGTCAAGCTCTGTCTCTCCTACATCACCCCGAGACTCTCTCTATCACACGAGAACTCCTGTTTATTACCCGCTATTGGCCTATATAACACTATTACAAATTAATTTTTCACACAGTTATATGTTCAAGTATTTCAAGGCAATTATATGATTTCAATAAACATAATAAGCCTGTAAACAATATATAGCTCTCAGGTAACCTCTTCTTAAAACAAAAATTTTCAACGACAAATGTATGGTTTCAACGCAATTGTATTACTTTTGAAGTAATTAATAATAACATTCCTTTGTAAACAATCATCATCATATATCATCATTCATCATGTCACGCCAATTGGCACGGATATCCATGACAATCTCTCGCCAACCTTCTCTATTATTCATAGTCCCAGGGAGGTCCTCTGGGCAACATCCAGTACCGCACAGATGGTTCAAGTAGGCCTGCTGGGCGGCCCACATTAGCATGTCCATGTGTTGGCTCCACAGTAGAACGTGCGCCTTATGAGTCGTCCTTGCTCCTACAGCAGTGTTCCAGCATGTTTGTCCGTATCACTTCTGATGGTGTGATATTTGCCAGTTATATTTCTTTATACGATTACGATTAAACAATATCAAAGTCGATATCTATGTCTTTTTGTGTGATAATTTTACCCTTTTGAATATATTTATCCCGTCCCTGTTCGGCTGGGAAAAAAGAATACCCCGACTGCCACCTGCGTGGCTGAGCAGGTCCATGACATTGGCAACACTCCACTTTGGCCTTAATTTAGACCGGGACAGGTGATAGGGAAAGGGTTCCTCTTGTGAAGTCAAGTCCTAGCACCTTAATGATGCCAACCCTATGGCCCTTATGGAACAGCTCCAAGCCTTTCGATCTAAATATGCTGCTAGAAAGCGGTGGCTTGGCGGTCTTGTGCCTGCTGACGTAAAAACTGATCTAACGGGGACGATTCAATTCTGGAGCCTCTTGTGGAGTGTAGAGTACATTTCATCACCATTACTCCCAGGTAACTCTGACTCGGATTGGTAAGTACTCTGTTAGTCCCGTCTACCTGTGTAAATAGAAAAATCGCTCAGTTAAAAAAGTGTTTTTAAATTAAAGAACTTGAATACTCCATCAAGCATGCATAAAAACCAAACGCCCTCGGCATAATCATAACCCAACAAGGGTTTGACATGCTGTTAAAAATCCAACCAACTTATATTTCAGTTAAATTTAAACAAGTTTTCAACACAAATCTTTTTACTGAATTTGGCCATCCAGTGATAAGTGAAACCGTGACAGGAGATTCCGCGGATAGTAAGCTACTACTCTACTAGTAACTAAGAGGGATATTTAATCGCTGTTATAAGTAGCTGCAAGAATATCTGCACCATCCGGCGCGTAAACAGTATTTAAGTTTTAATTAATGGAAAATACTTTAAATTAGAAAGACTAACAAAATTGATAAGAACGCCAAATAAAAATATTACACTTAATTTAATTATATTCTAATTAATTTCTATATAAAAACATTTATTGGAATTGGATTTTAACACGTTGAGAAATAAAACTAAATTAAGATCAATAACGCAAAAATAATCTATTAAACCCAGTTTTGTTAAAACCAAGTATGCAAATTAACCACACCCTTATCATTAAACCTTTTATTTCTTAATGATATTATAAGACACATTGCAGGATTTTTTCAACACACCTAATAACTGTTTTGAAGTACCTCTAACTCAGATTTTCATAAAACATCTTATAAATTAAGATTTATTTCTGATGTATCAATGATTGGATGATAAATTTGAATTACTCCAATTGATAAACACCTACGAGAATTTCTGAGTATTTTGAACGTAAACAGTGGACGTAGTTCTGTTCGAGACAGACATAAACTGACTCTTTCATTATTATAAGTGAAATAGTACAAGTTCTGAAGAAAGCAATGCCTACGAAAAATAACAAGAGAAGGCAGATTGAGAACGGAGAGTGACGTGAATAGGGGAAAAAAGAGTTCTAAACTTGATTTTTTTTAGAGGCTTTTTTTTTCTTATCTTTTCTTTTCCAGCGGGCCTTAAAGATGGCGAGGGATTTGGGGACAGGGCGGAAAGTCACCTGACTAGGCTCGGCACCGCTAATGGAGCTTAGATATAAAAGCAGCCTGTCCTCCCGGCAACGAAAGCTGGAAGAAGGACGTTCAAAAAGCCAATGTTTGTTCATTTAGCAACCCTTGTGGCAGACACCAGCAAATAGAAAACAGAAAAGCTTTCAGTGAAATATTCAACGTTTCCGCGCGAAAAGACTTATGTGAAGAGATGAAGATGAGCACGACTATTTAAAAACTATTTTGTTTCTTTCTTTCAAAAGAAAAACAAATAATAATGGCGGTGGGAGGATGCAAAAAGCAAACACAAACACACACATACAAGCGCGTACACTCAAACACACACACACATACGCCACACACAAACATACACATGCGCGTACGCCAGGCAACACACAAAACACACACACAACATACCAAACCCACACGTATACACACACACACAAACGCACACGTATACACCACAAACTACACAAGTAACACACTTAAAACAAATACAAAACGATACACCCACACAAGCTACATAACACAAGCACACCTCACACAAACACGCACCCGAACACAAAACACACCGTACACACACATGCACACAAACGCAGACGTATAACACACAAAATAAATACAACATACACACACACAGGGCACACATTACACACACAAACACACGTACACACAAAAAACAAAATAATACGTACACACACGCAAACACCACAAACACACATACACACATAAACACACACGTATTACACACCACAAACCCAAACATACAAATACGCACGCAAATACAACATTCACTCGTACGCACACACAAATACACACGTTACATGCTTTTTCTCTTCGCTCTCTCTCTCTCTCCACCACACACACATGTGCGACGCAGGCATACACATCACACACACAACACACAAATACAAAACACAGCTATACACACATGAACCACACACGTATACA
Organism: Doryteuthis pealeii; assembly: GCA_023376005.1. Lineage (NCBI taxonomy): Eukaryota > Metazoa > Mollusca > Cephalopoda > Myopsida > Loliginidae > Doryteuthis > Doryteuthis pealeii. The sequence continues at coordinate 33,429,841 of CM042152.1, read as the reverse complement.
CACCAAAACACACAAACACACAAGTACACACTTAAACAATGACAAAATACACCCACACCAAGGACACATACAACAAACGCACACGCAAACACGCACAAGAACCAAACAAACCGCGTACACACACAGACACTAAACACACACGTATACACACACAAATAAATACAACATACACCCACACAGCAACACATACAAAACACACACACACAAACACGCACGAACACAAATACGCACGTACATGCACAAAAACACAAACCACGATATGTATACACACTAAATAAATACAAACATACATACACACAGGCACACATACACAAACAAACACACAGAAGCAACACACAAAAACAAAAACACGTAAAACACACACATACACTCATAAACACACACGTATACGCACACAGACAAAATACAAATTACACACGACAAATACAACACACACGCAAACACAAACACACGCGTACGCACACACAAATACAAACACAGTACACACACACACACACACCCACACACACACACACAAGCATTTTAGATTTTCAAGGCAGATATTATCTTGCCAACACTTTCTGGCTTAGAAATAAGATCGCCCTAATCGTCAAGATGAAACGCGAAAAATGTAACATCCTAGATTAATAGTGTTTTTGCTTATCCACCGAATGCTTATTTCTTATAGATTGTCGGTCATCTCAGCTAAATAAATGGACCACTCCATTTTATTCAAAAGAAAGGAAGAAAAGGGATATGCTACACAGAAAAAGTATAAAATAAAGAAAAGAAAGAAAGAAAGAGAGCTTGAAGAAGGTAGAGAGGGAGTGAACCGCACGGAAGTGTAACGCTTAAATTTGGTCTTCTCTCTAGCATTAATGAAAAAATGAAAAAAGGAAAGGAAAGAAAAAAAGAGTGACAATCAAGATTATTATACTTTTTACGTAATTGAACTATTTGCAATATCTTAAGTAACATATCAAGCGTTGTAATTACTTAAAATTACATAAGTGTGGTATATCCACAGGTCCTGCAAGTAATATTATTATACTTTTGAACATATTGAACTATTTTACAAATAGGCTTTTATGCATCAAACAGTTGAAATAATCTAATTTATCATAGTGGTGAATACCACATGTACCTGTTAGTTGAAATACAAATTCCAAGATTTCCATAGACCCACGGGTTAAAACCCAATATTAATAGATTCCTTCATACAAAATGGCAACTGGAATCGCAGCATCCAGTATAAAACTCTTCTTAATCAAACCCACTTGGGGAAAATGAAGACAGCCATTTGAAAGTTAGCACGGAACAGGTCAACTATAACACTGCCGTCTTAGCTCAGTCGTAGAGCATCCGGCTCGGAAATAACATGGTTCCGGGGTTCTATACCGGCTCTCGTCAACTGCAGCTTATAAAGTAGCACAGTGATCTGTGCGGTTAAAGTGGGGAACTAATGGTAGGTGTGGCACTCCACCTCATACGCAAAAACAATCTCCATTATCTAAACGCTAGTGAAAAGGGAATAGACTCCCTCGATCTTGCTGATACCAACAATAGGCCACTCCGTCGACTTTACTTACTTTACTTTATACCAAATAAGAACTCAAACCACAGTGTGAAACATGTCAAACACCCTGCACTGTTAAACACTTCCTCAGAAAATTGTAGAACGTTTTGCTCTGGTCAGAGAAAACGCCTTTTTAACACGAATATGAAAATCTTTTGAAAATATCAACATAAATGATATACAGGTTCTTTTGTAAGAGAACAAATTTATATGATATAACGTATAAGTTTCCCATACATTCCAAGCCCTCCCAACTTTTCTTCTCTTTCCTCTAGACTACCCACCAATAACTCCATTTCCTTTTCAACGCCCCTCCCCCATCCATTTACCTTTTTCCTATGAAACAGAATGTACAAGTACTTAAATCAATAAACTTCTGAGGAAGTCTCTAAACCAATAATGGGACGAAATACAAATTGAACATTAGTCGTTGTGCTATTATATCCACATTTTTTCTATACTCAGAACCACATTTTGGTCGAATTTATTCAATCTTTCTCTACTCATAAACCGTAAACCTGATCAATAACATACAAAAGTAACCTCTTTTCACGATTTCCAACAATACTAATATTATCAGTAAATGTTACATAGACCCTGGGGGTCCATGTAACAGTAATGGGGGTCCACACAAAAAAATATCAAATTGGGGAATCTATGGTGTTATTTAGTGGTCCATCGAGAAAATTCTACTTTCAGAACAATTAGGGAATCGCCTGGAGGACATTTAATGACAGAATCAGCTTATTAAATACCCATGGTTGAACCTGACTTTCACGATGTGAAATGTGGCAACACTTATGTCACGTTTCTCCTTGACAAGTTTAATGATTGATTAGTACAGTAATTACTAGAAACTGTCTACATTTGATATGAATGGTTATTTTCTCAGTCGGTAGAGCGTCCGACAGGGAACCTTAAGGTTCTGGTTCGATACAGGCCCTTGCTTAACTCAGTGTATGAGTAGCACAGGGTATTACATAATCTATGCGGATTGCATAAGATTATTGTGTCAATCCCTGTAATTCTGAGGGGATGACCCTTTTCATACCATGGCGGTCCTTCCATGGAAAATTACAGAAGCCCGCCAAAATACGTGAAGTCACGTGGGACCTGTTCAGTCCCCAGTTTTTCAGACGTCAGGCAGAGCGTCGGCCATTTTATGCTCTGTCTAAATTGGAACTCACCGCAGGCTATGTTAGTCAGATATTTAGTTACATGGAAACGATATAGTTAAGGAAATAAAAGGTTGTATAATCAATATGTTCTTATGGTTGAATGAATATCTTGGTAACAAGACTAAGAAATGAATCCAGGACTACCAGCCAGCAAGAAACATAGCAAAAAGAAAGTCCAGACCTTAGCAGATTCAAGACGCTAACCAGAGACCAGACCAAGTCAAGATGATTAGAAATACCAAAGACGATTCAGAAGCAAAGCCGGGCCAGAAGAAAATACACCAGAGTATAGAGGAAAGAAAGAGATATTATAACATATAATTATTTAGTACCAGTGAAGAAGGCTCTATGCAACAAGGATCAGTCTGCAGTAAAATGAGGAGCTGATTGGTAGGTGTGGTCTCCAACCCTGGATGTACGTTTGGGTTTCCGATATCACTCATGTATAAAGCATTAAACTATCAGAATCTAGAAATGTTTCTTAATCAGTTTATTTTTCATGCTATTTTGTATTAAAAGTAATATACAAAAGGCGGATGCCCCACAGACTACAATAATCTACTACATCATCAAAGTGAATACAATATCCAACGTTTGCAATATGTGATGGTGGCTCGTTAATGCTCTAAGGATAGAACCGGTTTAGCTCAGTCGGTTAAAGTGTCGACTAGGAAACACGAGGTTCCTGGTTCGATACCGACCCTCGCCAACTCAGGTCTCTGTGTAGCAAAGGATCTGTGCCGGTATAAAGTGAGGAGCTGATGGTAGTGTGGCACTCCACTCCAGACGTCAAAACAACGCTCCTTGGTCTAAGCCCCTGGTGAAAAGAGATAGACTCCCTCGCTGCTGGCTGATACCGACTTAGGGCAAACTTGACGACAGTAATTTAGTCAGTAAAAATTTTTTTTCATTACTTTTCTATTAGAATAAGTTGTGATAACGTACGAAAATACGTAATCAGTTTTCCAACCGTCACAGTAAGTTAGATGGTGTGGCGTCATGCTCTTATTTTGGATGGATGATGACCTGTTTCATAGTCATATTGGACAACTTATCTTAATCTTCTGTGCTACCGTAGCAGAGGTTGAATCCGATTGCTGAGCTGATGCTCAGTTTGACTGACAATTCTGTTGATGTTTTGAGTCTGCGAAACCAACTTGAGGTGCTGGTGGACATACTTACTTGTGCCCTTTAAGTTTTTAGTAATAACACAAGGCTTCTTCTTTTCTCATTAAATTTTTATTTCCCCAAGTCACAACTGCCTACGAGCAAGAGCCCCAGCTATCACCTCTGGCAACGCATCATACCAGACTCCCCTCAACATTCTCACCTCTCACTCTTCCCTCTCTCCCATTTCGCCACGTCTCAGGCTCGTTCAATTACAAAAAGGCCATGTGTCTTGCGATTATTCATCCTTAAAACTTTTTCCATCTAATTACATGGTAGTTCTTATATTCCTCCGAAAAAACTTTTCCGTGCTATTTACACGTCACTGTTACATCAGTTCCTGGCTCTCCCCGTCTACTTATACTTAAGATAGAATTTTAATTTTAAATCATGTTTATTTGCAATAAATTAGTTTCTTCTTAAAAAAAAAGAACAATTATTTACTGTTCCTTTTAATCTTTGTTTAAAAAACATTTTGATTGTGAGTGCAAAAATACAAGGCCCTTTTTTTCTGTTGAATGTTTTATTAAGGGTCCATAAAAAAGAGGGAAAAAAGGAAATCAAGGGGTTAAGGTAATTCCATTGTTTAAATCATCTAGAAAAAATAATTGCCACCTCACCTCCTCCTCATCAATTTTTCTAGAAATGTTTCCCTCAGGTGTGTGGACTATGTTAACATTAGAGTGATCCCCAGCAAAATTTGAGCTTCCATATTCCAAAAAGGGCGGAGTTAAGTCGATTTCTCGCCTCTCCAGATTAGCGGGTTGGCAAAAAATGGCGACCTTTTTTGTAACCTATTTTTATCTGTGAAATAGGGTGTTCTGGGAGCTTCCTACTCCGTGAAAATTGGGTGTTAAATAAATTGCATTTTTGCACATGAAATCCAAAAATGCATAAAAAAATGTTTGTAGGCGCTTTAGAATTCACCCTTGGCAAAAATGCATTTAATAAACCATATTTTTTAGAAGTCAGGGAAGCTCTAAGATACTTATTTTTAAACAGACAAGAGGAATGGTTAAAATGCTCGCCATTATTTGCGTCTCACCTCAATTGGAGAGCGCAAAAATCGGAGCATAATCGCGCAATTTTTGCGAAATTGGATTCAAATTTTGGGAAGTGGCTAAATTTATTCAAAATTATCAGGAAAATAGATTGAAGGGGTGGATGTGAGCATGGCCGCGATTGTTGAATCTGACGTGGAAAGTGTGAACACATGGATTTTGAAAAAAGTTGATAACCACCGCCGGCAGGAATTCACATTCTTCGTTCGTGGTTGGATGGATATTCAGATTACGTTCCTCCACGGAGATTGAGGATAGAAACACTTCGAGTGAGGATATATATGCTGTGTAGGCGACTGCATGAGAAAAAAAATAGTTTCGAGAATTTATAAAAACATCTACACGCATAGTTCATCATGATCCTTGTATGGCGTTCTCTCCGCAGACATGCTTTAAAGCCAATGCCGACATTGACAAAGACACGTGAGAAGTCTGAGAATGGCAAAACGATCGAGCGGTTCCCTGGCGCCTTTACCGTTAAGCAAGGACGAAGAGGCAGTGAGAACGTGAACGTCAAAGAGTAGCCTCGACGCCAAAGAGAGTCAACAAACGTGAGAAGAAACACAGCCCCCAGAAAAGCATTCACAGTTTGTGCTACAGCCAGTGCAATACCGAAAGACTTGTCCATGACTTATCGCCAGCAGCGAGCCATAGGACCTTCACAACACTTGCGCTGATGCAGATTTTAAAACAAACAATAATAATTGATTCGAGTGCGGTCTTGTTTTTTTGGACACTACGGCCACTCAGGATCCTTGTGGGAGAGAACATGCGTAACGTAGTAACACCCATATTCGTCCTTGTGGCGAGCTATAAGAGTAGGCTGCATCTAGTGGTAAATGCGTTAACATTTTGAACGCTCTGGGAGTGGGATCAAAAGGGAAAACAATCAGATAGATCTTATTTTTCAAACAATCGACTCCAATACGATAACATGTTATGTAACAAAGAAGAGAAGAATTAAAAAAAAACATGCGAATTTTAATATCTTACATATCTTACACTCTTACGACATTTTAAAATAGTGAGATGGAAAAGTAATAAGATGACAAACATGTAATGAGTTAATTTTTTCACCGATGATACGATTAAGGACGTGGCGCCAGTTGGTTTAATGGCTAAGCGTCAATTATGGAAATTATATTTATGAGAGTCCCTAAAAAAAGAGGAAAAGGGGTCGCATTTTAGAAAAAAAAAATTGAGACCATTGTATAGATCATCTCTTGGTTATAATAGTTCCGATCAGTGTTTATTTTTTATAGATTGGAGATCGCTCTGTGAGGGCGCTGAACAGAAGAATATACCGCGCATGGTCTGCCACCTCTGGCAGAAGGCTAAAATACCGTCACCCGACCCCCCCCCACAAAGAGCCACCTGATGCGTAAGGAGGGAATATTGGTGCTGTTAGTAGTCCATGATATGCCAACACTCCACTTTGAGCCATTACATATAAGCTAGACGGGTGGTCGGAAAAGCCCTTCTTATACAATGCGGCCTGATCCACGTCACATACTCTAACACCTCTATGATTAATCCTGGATCTATGTGCGGCTTATGAGCAAACCCCTGGCGAATCCTTTTTACTAACATACCGTGCTAAAAGGCGGTGACTGAGGCCCTTAAAGTCGGTGATGCAGACCTAAACGTGGATCTAGATAGTCGGAAATAGATCTAATTTCTGGGAGTTCTTTGGGGAGTGAAGTACTGGCCGTTCATTCCCACTTACCCCGAGGGTCACCCATGCGGATCCGGAGTATAATACCCTGTAAAGGTCCCATCTATGGTTAAATTAAAACAGCGAGTTTGAAAAATGTGTTTTTAACAGATAAAATTAAGTTTTAAAAAAAAATTGTATAATCATGACACGAATGAATAACAAAAACGTAGTTCAGTAATGAAATAACACAGACAGAGGGTTGGCGCGCGTTAAATCTAACCAACCAAACCCAGAGCCAAAGCCAAGCGCCAATCAAGATTGTGATAAATATGGGATCAGGAAATTTTAGAGATGTGTGGAATATGGCACGAGCAGAAATAGTTAAAATTCCAAGATGCTGGACTATTTGCCAGTCAAGGGTACAATTTATATAGGTCTTTTCTTTCTTATTGAAAGTGCTAAATATTCTGGTGTAAGTTCATATTCATTAATTGAATCTAACATATGAGCTCTCTTAGGGACTATTAAATTATCACTCGTATAATATTAGGTGTGCATCTTCATCAGGGGATGCTTATGGATATACCGTGAATATAATGGTCCCGAAATAGAATCACCCCATTACCTATCGATCGGTACTTTTTTTTCTATATATATATATATATACATATATATATATATATAATATTATATATATATATATATCACGGGGGAAGTATTGTAAATAATGCGTTTGCTCCAATCCTCTTTTAGTCAGATCTTAGCCCGAGAGCACAATGCGAAACTTTTAGTAGGTATATCTGACTCATTAGGTTTATTCTCTCTCTTCTCTCTCTCTCTCTCTCTCTCTATAATATTTTATATATATATATATATAGTATAATATATGTTATAATGCAAATATATGCACCCTCCGGGTGCATTCCTATTCCTAAAATATTAACTTTTAGTTAAAAATAGGAAAGTTAAAGAATAATATTACAGTTATTTCTTTTTGTTAAGGGATTCATTTAAAGATTTATTGAAGAGAATTTTGCTCATATTCAGATAGATAAAACTAAACAATTAGAAATCAATGATATAAGCACATATTTATTAAATCAAATTTTTTTTAAGATCAATATGCAAATTAGGCCTTCCATTCAACAGTAAACCGCTGTTTTTGTTGTATATATAAATAACAACTCATGTTATTGTAATGTAGATATGCGCACAGTCTTAATGATGTGAAAATTTTATTCAATTAATTGAGGTTTAATAATAAAATAAATCAGGAGAATGGGATGCAGATAAACTAAAGGGAATTGTGATTTGGTATAGTGATATAGTTCGGTTACAGACAGAAAAACATACAGATGCTCCATTATAATAAGATATAGATATATAATAATATATCAAAGTTTGCTACGAAGCCTAACATTTTGCATCGTAGTAACATTGTCGTTAATCCAAAAGGGGCTGCAATATATTTCGTAAAATATAGAAGATATATAGTTGTAGAAAAGGAGTTTCTCTCAACTACGGTTTGGGTATTCAGGTAACACCTTCCTCAGAGTTCTCCTGACAGAGGTGTACCTAGAACACACCGAAACAGTGGTACAACTAATATATAATATATTATAATATATATATATAATAGTATATATATACTCCTCTGTCCCTTGGATTTTGTTTTATGAATTTCAAATCAAAGCAAAGAGCAACAAAGTGGATTTAAAAGAATATGACGAGGCAATTTCCCTAAATTTGCCGTGACAATTGCAAATCCTTGATGGTTGCGACCAAATGATATTACGCTTATTTCATTTCTTTATATCTTTTGACGAAAAATGTTCATTACACGTGAATAAGTAAATGCACATGGTACGATCACCCCAGACACTTACTGTAACACCTGTTAATGATTTTCTTAGATTAATCACTTAGTTATATTATTTAACAGATGAATAAATGAGAGAAGAGAAAGAAAGAAAGAAAGAAAGAACGAAGAAAAACAACTACGTTTCGAGGTCTGTTGTGGGTCGCGTTGTTCAAAACTGACAGCTGTTTAAATCTAGACGAGCAAAAAAATAAAAAAAAACCCAAAAAAAAAAAAATTTGACAATCCTTAATGAAGAAGATCGTGATTTCAGGCCTCCATTAAAGTCATCGACGACCAAGGGACAAAAAACAAACCACATTTTTTTTTTATTAGAGACTAGCAAGTCGGCTAACTTTTTTCTTTCTTTATTCTTTCTTTTTTTTTTTACATCTTTGTTCCTTATATTTGCAAAGAAACGATAGCGTTATCGCTTCCGGCACACTCCACTCCTCTCTGTATCTTCCTCTCTCTTTTTCATTATCTTTCTATTATATCTTTTTCTGATTTCAGTACTCCATTAAAGTCATCGACGACCAAAGGGATGACAAAACGGAACCTTGATTCTTATTAGAAAACTAGAAACGGCTAACTTTTCTTTCTTTCTTATGGATTTCTCCTTTCTTCTTTCTTTTCCATCTTTCCATTATATTTGATTGAAACAGAGTTAGCGTTAATCGCTTCCGCACGCTCAACTCCTCTCTCTATATTTCCCTCTCACCTTTTTCTTCTTATTATGGATTTTTCTGCCCGAGTGTTGCATGTCCGTTTTTCTTCCTTTTCTTTTTTTTTCCTCAGATAAAGGTGTGTCAAAAGTCACGATTTTAAATCTGTATTTACGAAGATAGAAATAAAAAATGAATGGAATGTTAACATTTTTCAAGGAATGCAAGGTGTGGCCAAAAAGTACAAAAAATCTCGATACTTTTTTGACACACCTTATAGTAATGTTTATGTATATAATCTTATTTCCTTACCATACAATGCCATACTTCTAAATATTTTTCTTTCATTTTCATATACTTGCCCTCCTTCTTTTTCCTACCCTTTTTTTTATTATAATTTGCAATGATGTATCATCGTAATACAACATTTCCCTTACGTTAGCCCTAACCCAGTTTTTCTTCAACTTTGAACACACTGACGTTTTTTCTCTTCCTCTCTCTTTTATCACTCTGTACACTTTTTCTTTTTGTTTTCTCCCCTCCCCTCTTTTTATCGTTTTCTTCAAATTCCAAACTTTTTAAATTGCAATTTTTTTATTTCTAATGTTGTTTTTTGGAAGAAGTAACGACAAAAATATTAAGTTTACACATGAATTGAATTGTTTTGTGTTTGGTCTGATCTACAATTTTTCATTTATATCTTTCATATGTTTTGTCGGATTTCTCTACTTACTGTTGTGTCTTGAGACACACCGCACACCCACAGGACACACAATATATATATATAATTAAATATATATATATATATATATATATGTATATATATATATATAATATACACCAACACACGACTCACGCCTCAACACACACACACACGTCACAATATATATATATATATATATATAATGAGTATATATGTTGTAGTATATTAAGAAAACATGAAAAAACATCAGTTTATGGGTTAAGTGGTGAGTTTTATTGGCCGACGCTGCAGTGTTTCGAATCTATTAATTAATCATCTTCAGGGCTTTTGTTGGTATATGGAAAGGGATAAGAAATTATTTATCACAGAATAACGAGAAAAGCGAGTGGTAGTCATTGCCCTGAAGATGATCTAATTAATAGATCGAAACACTGCCAGCGTCGGCCAATAAAACTCACCACTTAACCATTAACCTTGTTTTTTCATTTTTCTTAAATATACTACATACCGTCGGTTCACTCCTTATCTTCAACACACACACAACACACACACACACACCACACACATATATATTTTATTATATATATATTAAAGTGTTGTCATAAAAAAAGTTCGAGATTGAAGCTGTATTTACAAAGATAGAAATGAACAATGAATGGAAACGTGGTTTTTTTTTAGAATAAATCAGTGCAATAAAAGTGCGGAAGTTTTGAAGCTGTATTTACCCAGATAGAATAAGAATGAATGGAACGTTATTAATTTTCAGAATACAAGGAGTGCCAATAAAAGTACCAAGTTGAAAGCTGTTATTTTACAAGAAAGAAATGAACAATGAACTGGAACGTTATTTTTTTCAAGAATACAAGGCGTATCATAAAGTACCAGGTTTTAATGCTGGTATTTATCAGAAGAATGAGAATGAACGGAACGTTTATTTTTTTTCAGAATACAAGGTGTGTCAGAACAGTACATCATTATCCTCGATCTTTTTTTGACACTGCCTATATAAATAATATATATATATATATATATAATATATATAATATCAAGATCAGATGATTTGGGAATTATCTATTTTGGGAGCTTACTTATATCTCTTCCGTATATCCAAAATACATACCCAATACAAGGCAGACCTAATAGATATGTATATAATTGAGGATTGTTATCTAAATTCTCAGTCCGAGCTCAAATGTAAAGATACTTAATGTTTTTCAAATCACACACCATAATTACACCTTACTCAACAAACCGTCATTTGGCCATCATAATCGATTTCAGCCTGTACCGTCTATATAAAGTAGACCAGTTTCGCACACACACACACACACACAGCACACCCAGCTCATACACACACACACAATACACAAATCAAACACAAGGCGTGTCAAAGAGTATTCGAGACATTTTGGTACTTTTGTGACATCACCCTTGTATGTCTGAAAAAGATATACGTCCATTCATTGTTCATTCTACTCTAGTAAATAATATCAGCTTCAATCTCGATAACTGCTTTCAGACACCATTGCTATATATATAATTGTTTAATAATATTTTCATATTAAACCATCACATTTTTAAAATTCGTATTTAGCTAATATTCTCTAATTACTCTTTTCATTAGAATGTTTAAAATATTAACCTAATTCCTTCTTTAATTATAATTAAGTACTATTTTTTTTTATAATCCTTAAGCGTTTTTAAAGCTCTGATTAGATTGTTTATTGCGTCATCCTTTCTAATTTAAATATAACAAATAAAAGTGTATTTTGGCGCCTACTTTTTTCTTTTAAATATGTTTTCAGATTAACTTGTAACTGGACGATGTCTATCTTGTCGGACGAGATGGAAAACGTTTCCATCAGTTTCAAGTACCTGAAGATGGCAAGCATGGACATGCCAAAAGCGCTCGTAATGAAACCTTTGAGTTTCAACAACACCTCACAGTTCCACCGCTGGACATTAAAAGGATGGCCTTAGAAAATTAGAAAGGATCGAACCAAAAATTCGTCCGACAAGTAATCCGTCAGTACAGTCTAACGAACACACACAACAGCACCACACCACACACAGCCTTACCATATATATTATACTATATATTATATGAGTATATAAATATATATAATACTTTTGTTACTTTGTAATCTGAAAAAATAACGAAATGGATAGAATGAAAAATGAAGTGGAACGTTAGTTTTTTTTCTGACTCAACCTTGTATAGTAGTTGGTCGGGATTATATTAAAGAATTTAAGAAAAAACAATTCTCGTTAATAATATATATATATTATATATATATATATATTATATATATAGTAGTTAATATATGTGTGGTGGTGGTGTGTGGTGTGTGTGTGTGTGTGTGTAAACTGGAATTTTCGGTAAATATATGTTGTGCTTAACGAGAATATAAACGGGAACTCAGATTCTCGTCATTAGCTATTTCCTGCTCTGTGTTGTTTATATTTTCGTCCTGGTGGGAAACCTAAAACTGCGTTGGAAGTTGCTAAAAGCTCTCGGCTGGTTCTGCTACGGCCCGTGTCGCTTCTGTTAATTTTGAAATACTGAAAAAGGAACAGAAGATCAATAGACTTATGCAGACAAGTGGCCAGGCTCAGTTTTACGACAAAATAAGATTTAAGCTAGAGCCAGCGAAGAAGAACAAGTAACAATGTTACTGTCAAGTTGATAGCAATCTGCACGCTGATTGGCTGTCTTTGTGTTGGTCTATAGCCTAGGCTTTCCGGTTGATTTAATGAAAAACTTACAGGACGTAAAGGAACATTTCGGTCGGCAAATGAAAAGCTAAATGGAAAGAATATTGGGAAATAATAGAATTGGGAGCCGGTACTCCTTGTCTAGAATCAGTGTTCAGTATCGGCGACTACTGTATGGCTGCACTACTAGGACAAAACGCTTGGGGAAAGGCCAGATTGAACTATAAACAAGGATGCTGCGTGCTGTTTGGACAAATTCCTAGAAGCTGTACCCCCACAAAAACGCAGTTATATATATATATATTTATGATATATATATATATATATATATATATATATATAAATATATAATGTCCATCCATAGACCACCGTGTTCCGAAGTTTCATGTCGCCATCAGTGTTTGCTAACACAGCAACTACTTTTAACCGTAGCGAAACCCGACTGACTTTTTCTTCAGCCTATCGACATCGAAGCTTGCCATTAAGGAGCAGTGTTTTTAACTGAAAAATACATACATCGGTGTGTATAACTTTCACGATCACCAGAATCCGTGCTGTCACGCCCCGACCTAATAAGTCGTATTTTTATTTTTGGATTGCTCCATATTATATTAGTAGTTACACTTTCAGTACTAAAGAAATTTAATAAATAGTAATTAAGGTCCGTTTTTGATTGTATTAATGTTCCCCCCCTTCAAGTTAAAATGCTGACCGTTGAAGGCCAAATTCATATAACATATCGGATATATATAATAGAAGAGAGAGAGAGAGAGAGAGAGAGAGAGGAAGAGAGAAGAAGAGAGAGAGGAGAGAGAGGGGGGGGGGTTAGGATGAAATGTAGGGGCCTCTTGCATTTCGAAACTCGTCAGCCGCATGTTTCTTTCAGTCCTTATACTAGGCTGATCTCTGGGTTGCTGTCTTCGTGTTGGGCTGGTCACGCTTGTTTTAAAACTTAACAAGACTTTGTTGTTTTCTTCTAAGTTTTTATTTAAACAACCCCGGCGCATAAAGTTTCAACCGCCTCAGCAGAGGAACGACCTCAGCGCGAGAAAACGTCTGATTGTCGACCAGTAACTAGTCGCATCTAACTAAAACTTCTCATGCCTGTAATGGCCGCCTTCCCCCGAGGGGATCAAGTCAGGTCAAATCATAATGAATCATAACACTATGGTTATGGTAATATTCCGCATTTAATTTCTTACTATAGTAACGTACACTATATATATAGTATTGTCCATGAATTATGTAACATAAGTAGTGATATTCATGTGCAGAAATACTAAATATATAGCATAGAGGAAAGCATGGACTGTTACACATTTTAATCGATTCATATGAAATGTTCGATCTCTGATAAGATAAGGAGAGAATCTTCCAAGTTGTAGTCATACCAATATCTACTTACATCATGCTTAACAAACTCTTGGAGAAAAGCTATTCTTGGAGATAACTGAAATTCCCAGGCCAACCCGTGAAAAGGCGGAGCCAAGCCCCTTTACCTCTTCACGTCTTTTCCAAAAATCAGTTTAATATCGTTTAGTCCCCATATAGAGGACCATATCAGATATTAAGGCTGATGAGAACAGATACTATCACTTTGATCTTAGCCAAAAGCCGAGAGCTAGAATAGAACTATATAAATAATTCAAAATCACTCCAAAATTTTTTTGATTCACACACTGGTTAAAATAAACTTTCATTAAAAAGTTATATATACGCTTTTTCTTTAACGCTGATTTTTATTGGAATTATTTACTGAGGTGAGTCTTACATATGGTTAAAGCCAAGAAATTTCTCAAGCTGATGCTTGTATGTGCTTACTGATATGCCTGTACCCAACCTGGGTTCTACACGAAAACTCTTGGGAGTAAAAGCTGATGGGATTAACAAAAAGATTTTCAGTGGTTAATCTGCCACACAACCTTTCATTCCGGGTATCTGGCTAGTTACAAAGACATGTGCGTTTGAACATGAACACCGGGCGGGAATAAATTATTGCATTAGCAATCCGTGATAAATGCTGTTAATGACAAATATCTTATACAACAAGTATTATTATTTTTTATTGCTTATCTGCTTTTATAAGAAAATATTTAGAAACAATAAAAAATAAATTGAAAAAAAAAATCCTCAATGTTTTAATTAAAAAAGAATTGTTTGGTGGGGCGGGGGCGGAAAAGAGATGTGAGTATTTTTATTCTAATATCTACCAGATCTATCCCATTAATAGTTGTTACATTTGCAATATTAATTTTATACACTTAAACGTAACAAGTATTCCTACGCAAATTACAAAGTAATTTTCATAACTAATCTATTTGATCCATAGTTATCTATCATTCTGGTTCATAGTAGACCTGGTGGGAATAGCCAAAGAAAGAGGTACTTGCCACACTCTGTTTTGGAATTTCTATTTATTTAAGGTGTTTTGTAGGCCAGCACTCTAAACTTATAGATCTGCAGTGGGCGCGTGGATTCAATCAAGCCACTCAACACGCTTGAATACGTGGTTAGTTAACTATTTAAATCGCCGATCTTGAAGCCCCTCAGTTTCTGGTATTCAAGACGGGAGGACGGACGGACGGATCAGCAGCCAATGATTTCTACCTAACACTAAGGAACACAAGATTCTACTTAACACTAAGGAACAGGGAATCTCGACTGTAAAGTGCTTCTTCGACCTAAAAATCGGCCACAAAAAATCGTAAGACACAGTTCCCCAGGGGTCGAACTGAAACCTTATTATATAGATGGCCTTAGTGCCTTACCGTACGACAGCACCATTTTTGGTGAGGTCGTACTGCTCCAGAGAGGAAGAGAGCAGTTTTAACCCAGGCTAAGACCGATTTGTTCTTATTGGACTCCGCCAACTCGTGAAAGAATTTTTTTAACCAAACTTATTCAAACATACCTACAGCCAACATTTCACAGAGAGACTAAATAATGCCGGCAAGTGATAAAGCTATAGGAAAATTTACATTACTAATACCATTTGACTATGAATTATTTTTTGGGGTAGAAGGGCGGCACTAACCAATTTTTCTTATTGGGCCCCGATTGCTTAAAACTGCATGTAATGAAACTCGGTTCTGAATGTCTGGGGAGTGTAGGGACCATTTATTGGCCTAAAAGAAAGTAAACACATGACCACAGAGAGAGAGAGAGAGAGAGAGAGAGAGAGAGAGAGAGAGGAAACAGAGGAGAAGAGAGAGAGAGAGAGAGAGAAAGAGAGAGAGAGAGAGAGAGAGAGAGAGAGCAGAAAAAGGCAAGGAAGTAGATAAGAATAAATCAAATTGAAGAGAGAGAGAGAGAGTGCCTGTGTGTGTGTGTTGTGTGTGCGTGTGTGTGCAAAAGAGAGAGAGAGAGAGATAGAGAGAAGCCGAAAGAGAGGAGAGAGAGAAGAGAGAGAAAGAGAAGGTAAGGAGAGAGAAAATAATCAAATAGAGAGAGAGAGAGAGAGAGAGAGAGAGAGGAGAGAGAAGAGAGAGAGAGGGGGGCCTGTATGTGTGTGTGGTGTGTGTGTGTGTGTGCAAATGAGAGAGAGAGAGAGAGAGAAGGAGAGAGGAGAGAGAGAGAGAGAGAGAGAGAGAGAAAACCTTATTCTAAAGCCTCGCCGACAGAGAGAAATGCTTGTTTTAGTGTAAGAAAGTAAAAAAATTGAAAGTATTTAGCGCTAACCCTGACAAGAAAGTTCATTAAACACTTTCAATTTACTTTCTTACACTAAAAACAAGCATTTCTCTCCTGTCGGCGAGGCTTAAGAATAGTTTCTCTCTCTCTCTCTCTCCTCTCTCTCTCTCTCTCTCTCTCTCTCTCTCTCTCTCTCTCATTTGCACACACACACACACACACACACACATACAGGCACCCCTCTCTCTCTCTCTCTCTCTCTCTCTCTCTCTCTCTCTCTCTCTCTCTTCTATTTGATTTATTTTCTCTCTTCCTTACCTTCTCTTTCTCTCTCTCTCTCTCTCTCTCTTTCGCTTTTCTCTCTATCTCTCTCTCTCTCTCTTCTTTGCACACACACGCACACACACACACACACACAGGCACTCTCTCTCTCTCTCTTCAATTTGATTTATTTTATCTCTTCCTTGCCTTTTCTCTCTCTCTCTCTCTCTCTCTCTCTCTCTCTCTCTCTCTCTCTCTCTCTCTCTCTTTCTCCTTCTGTTTCTCTCTCTCTCTCCTCTCTCTCTCTCTCTCTCTCTCTCTCTCTGTGTGTGTTTACTTTACTTTTAGGCAATAAAATGGTCCCTACACTCCCCAGACATTCAGAACCAGAGTTTCATTACATGCAGTTTTTAGCAATCGGGGCCCAATAAGAAAATGGTTAGTGGCGCCCTCTACCCCAAAAAATAATTCAATAGTCAATGGTATTAGTAATGTAATTTTCTATAGCTATCACTGCCGGATTATTTAGTCTCTCTAGTGAAAATGTTGGCTGTAGGTATGTTTGAATAAGTTTTGGTTTAAAAAAAACTTCTTTCACGAGTTGGCGGAGTCCAATAAGAACAAATCGGTCTAGCTGGGTTAAAACTGTCTCTTCCTCCTCTGAGCAGTACGACCTCACCATAAAATGGCTGTCGTAGGTAAGGCACTAAAGCATCTTATAATAAGGTTTCAGTTCTGCACCCCTGGGGAATGTGTTACGATTTTTGTGGCCATTTTTAGGTGAGAGCACTTTACAGTCGAGATCCCTTGTATTCCTTAGTGTTAAGTAGAATCCTTGTGTTCCTTAGTGTTAGGTAGAATCATTGGCTGCTGATCCGTCCGTCCGTCCGTCCGTCTTGAATACCAGAACTGAGGGGCTTTCAAGATCGGCGATTAAATAGTTAACTAACCACGTATTCAAGCGTGTTGAGTGGCTGATTGAATCCACGCGCCCACGCAGAATCTATAAGTTTAAGTGCTGGCCTACAACACACCTTAAATAAATAGAAATTCCAACAGAGTGTGGAGTACCTCTTCTTTGCTATTCCCACCAGGTCTACTATGAACCAGAATGATAGTAACTATGGATCAAATAGATTAGTTTGAAAATTATTTGTAATTGGTAGGAATACTTGTTACGTTTAGTGTATAAAATTAATATGCAAATGTAACAACTATTATGGGATAGATCTGGTAGATATTAGAATAAAAATACTCACATCTCTTTTCCGCCCCCGCCCCACCAAACAATTCTTTTTTAATTAAAACATTTGAGGGATTTTTTTTTTCAATTATTTTTATTGTTCTATAATATTTTCTTATAAAAAGCAATAAGCAATAAAAAAAATAATATTGTGTATAGATTATTTGTATTAACACATTTATCACGATTGCTAATGCAATAATTATTCCCGCCCGGTGTCATGTTCCAACGCACATGTCTTTAGTACTAAGCCAGATACCGGAATGAAAGGTTGTGTGCAGATTTAACCACTGAAAATCTTTTGTAATTCCCATCTAGCTTTTACTCCAAGAGTTTCGTTAGAACCCAGGTGGTACAGGCATACAGTAGCACATACAAGGCATCAGCTTGGAAGAATTCTTGCTTTAACCATATGTAAGACTCACCTCAGTAAATAATTCCACTAAAATCAGGTTAAAGAAAAAGCGTATATATAACTTTTAAATGAAAGTTTATTTAACCAGTGTGAATCAAAAAATTTTGGAGTGATTTTGAATTATTATATAGTTCTTATCTAGCTTCTCGGCTTTTGGGCTAAGATCAAAGTGTAGTATCTGTTCTCATCAGCTTAATATCTGATAGGTCCTCTATATGGGGACTACGATATTAAACTGATTTTTGGAAAAACGGTGAAGAGTAAGGGGCTTGCTCCGCCTTTGTCACGGGTTGGCCTGGAATTTCAGTATCTCCAAGAATCAGCTTTTCTCCAAGAGTTTGTTAAGCATGATTGTTATAGTAGATATTGGTATGACTACAACTTGGAAGAATTCTCTCCTTATCTTATCAGAGATCAAATTTCATATGATCGATAAAATGTCTGTAACAGTCCATGCCTTTCCTATGCTTATATTTATTATTTCTGCACATGAAATATCACTACTTATGTTACATAATTCATGGACAGTCATTTAATTATGTACGTACTATAGTAAGAAATTAAATGGGGAATATCCATAACCATTAGTGTTATGATTCATTTATGATGACCTGACTTGACCCCTCGGGAAGGCGCCATTACAGGCATGAGAAGTTTTAGTTAGATGCGACTAGTTACTGGTCGACAATAGACGTTTTCTCGCGCTGAGAGTCGTTCTCTGCTGAGCGGTTGAAACTTTATGCGCCGGGTTGTTTTAAATAAAAGACTTAGAAGAAAACAACAAGTCTTGTTAAGTTATTAAAACAAGCGATGACCAGCCCAACACGAAGAAGCAACCCAGAGGATCAGCCCGAGTAATAAGACTGAAGAACATGCCGGCTGACGAGTTCGAAGCAAGAGCCCCTCATTCTCATCTCTCTCCTCTCTCTCTCTCTCTCTCTCTCTCTCTCTCTCTCTCTCTCTCTCTCTCTCTCTCTCTCTCTATTATATATATCCGATATGTTATATGAATTGGCCTTCAACGGTCAGCATTTTAACTTTTTGAAGGGGAACATAATACAATCAAAACGGACCTTAATTACTATTTATTAAATTCTTTAGTACTGAAAGTGTAACTACTAATATAAATATGGAGCAATCCAAAAATAAATATACGACTTATTAGGTCGGGCTGACAGCACGGATTCTGGTGATCGTGAAATATACACACCGATGTATGTATTTTTCAGTTAAAACACTGCTCCTTAATGGCAGCTATCGATGTCCGATAGGCTGAAGAAAAGTCAGTCGGGTTTCGCTACTGGTTAAAAGTAGTTGCTGTGTCTAGCAACACTGATGCGACATGAAACTTCGGAACACGGTGTCTATGGATGACATATATATATATATTTATATATATAATATATATATATATATATATATATATATATAACTGCGTTTTGTGGGGTACAGCTTCTAGGAATTTGTCCAAACAGCACGCAGCATCCTTGTATAGTTCCAATCTGGCCTTTTCCCCAAGCGTTTTGTCCTAGTAGTGCAGCCATACAGTAGTGCCGATACTGACACACTGATCTAGACAAGGAGTACCGGCTCCCAAATTCTATTAATTCCCAATATTCTTTCCATTTAGCTTTTCATTTTGCCGACCCGAAATGTTCCTTTAGTCCTGTAAGTTTCATAAACAACCGGAAACCTAGGCTTAGACCAACACAAAGACAGCCAATCAGCGTGCAGATGCTTCAACTTGACAGTAACATTGTTTACATTGTTCTTCTCGCTGGCTTAGCTTAAATCTTATTTTGTCGTAAAACTGAGCCTGGCACTTGTCTGCATAAGTCTATTAGATCTCTGTTCCTTTTTTCAGTATTCAAAATAACAGAAGCGACACGGGCGTAGCAGAACCAGCCGAGAGCTTTTAGCAACTTCCACGCAGTTTGGTTTCTCCACAGGACGAAAATATAAACAAACACAGAGCAGGAAATAGCTAGCGAGAATCTGAGTTCCCGTTTATATTCTCGTTAAGCACAAATATATTACCAAAATTCCAGTTACACACACACACACACACACACACACACACACACACATATATATATATATATATATATATATATATATATATATATATATATATATATATAACGAGAATGTTTTCTTAAATCTTTTTATATAATCCCGACCAACTATATACAAGGTGAGTCAGAAAAAAAATAACGTTCCATTCATTTTTCATTTCTATCATTTCGTTATTTTTTTCAGATTACAAGTAAAAAAAGATATATATATATATATATATTATATAATATATATATATATAATGGGTGTGGTGTGTGGGTGTGTGTGTGTTTCGTTAGACTGTACTGACGATTCTTGTCGGACGAATTTTTGTTCGATCCTTTCTAATTTTCTGGCCATCCTTTTAATGTCAGGGTGGAACTGGTGTTGAAACAAAGGTTTCATTACGAGCGCTTTTGGCATGTCCATCTGCCATCTTCAGGTATGAAACTGATGGAACGTTTCCATCTCGTCCGACAAGAATCGTCAGTACAGTTTAACGAAACATATTTAAAAGAAAAAATGCTGCCAAAATACACTTTTATTTGTTATATTTAAATTAGAGATGAAAAAACATCTAATAGGTTTAATAACTTAAGGATTATAAAAAAATAGTATTAATTATTAATTAAAGAAGAATTTAGGTTATATATTTAAATTTAAACTAATGAGTAATTAGAGAAATATAGTTAATAGAATTTAAAAAATGTTGGTTATATGAAAATATATAAACAATTATATATATACAATGTGTGTCATAAAAGTATCGAGATTGAAGCTGTATTTACTAAGATAGAAATGAACAATGAATGGAACGTTAATCTTTTCAGCATACAAGGTGTGTCACAAAAGTACAAAATGTCTCGATACTCTTTTGACACGCCTTGTGTTTGTGTGTGTGTGTGTGTATGTGTGTGTGTGTGTGTGTGTGTGTGTGTGTGACGAAACTGGTCTCTTTTATAGAGGTACAGGCTGAAATCGATTTATGATGGCCAAATGACGGTTTGTTGAGTAAGTGTAATTATTGGTGTGTATGAAAACATTAAGTATCATACATTGAGCTCGACTGAGGAATAGAAACAATCCTCATATATACATATCTATTAGTCTGCCTTTGTATGGGTATGTATTTTGGATATACGGAAGATTAAGTAGCTCCCAAATAGAATAATTCCCAAATCATCTGATCTATTGGATATTATATATATATATATATATATATATAATATATATATATAAGGCGTGTCAAAAAAGTATCGAGATAATGTGTACTTTCTGACACACCTTGTATTCTGAAAAAAATACGTTCCGTTCATTCTTCATTTCTATCTTGATAAATACAGCATTAAACCTGGTACTTTATGATACGCCTTGTATTCTGAAAAAAATAACGTTCCATTCATTGTTCATTTCTATCTTGGTAAATACAGCTTTAAACTTGGTACTTTTATGGCACTCCTTGTATTCTGAAAATAATTAACGTTCCATTCATTCTTTATTTCTATCTTGGTAAATACAGCTTCAAACTCCGCACTTTTATGGCACTGATTGTATTCTAAAAAAAAACCAACGTTCCATTCATTGTTCATTTCTATCTTTGTAAATACAGCTTCAATCTCGATACTTTTATGACACACTTTATATATATATAATATATATATATATATGTGTGTGTGTGTGTGTGTGTGTGTGTGTGTGTGTGTGAAGAAAAGAAGTGAATCCGACGGTATGTAGTATATTAAGAAAAATGAAAAAAACACAGGTTTAAATGGGTTAAGTGGTGAGTTTATTGGCCGACGCTGCAGTGTTTCGATCTATTAATTAGATCATCTTCAGGGCAATGACTACCACTCGCT
>CM042152.1:33390322-33405322 GCA_023376005.1 Doryteuthis pealeii | reverse complement strand
GAAATCCCTTAACAAAAAGAAATAACTGTAATATTATTCTTTACTTCCTATTTTAACTAAATAGTTAAATTAGGAATAGGAATGCACCCGGAGGGTGCATATATTTGCTATTATATATATATATATATATATATATATATATATATATATATATATATAGAGAGAGAGAGAGAGAGAGAGAGAGAGAGATAAACCTAAATGAGTCAGATATACCTACTAAAAGTTTCGCTTAGTGCTCTTCAGGGCTAAGATCTGACTAAAGAGACTTGGAGCAAACGCATTATTATACAATACCTTCCCCCGTGATATATATATATATATATATATATATATATATATATGTATATATATATATATATAGATAAAAGTATCCGATCGATAGGTAAGTTGGGGATGATTCTATTTGGGACCATCTATATTCTACGTATATCCATAATGCATCCCCATGAAGATGCACACCTATATATTTATACGAGGATAATTTAAAGTCCCTAAGAGAGCTCAATGTTAGATAATTAATGAATTAATTACATACAGAATATTTACACTTTCAATAAGAAAGAAAAGCCTATATAATTGTACCCTTGACTGGCAAAGTAGTCCAGCATTTGGAATTTTAATATTTTTGCTCGTGCATTCCACACACTCTAAATATTCTTATCCATATTTTATCACTAATCTGTTGGTTGGTTGGTTGGTTGGTTGGTTAGATTTTACGGCATGCCAACCCCTGTTGTGTTATTTCATACTGAATACGTTTTGTTTTATTCATTCGTGATGATTATACAATTTTTTAAAACTTAATTTTTTAAAACACATTTTTCAAACTCTTTTTTAATTTAAGCCATAGATGGGACCCTTACAGGTATTATTACTCCGGACCAGGGTGAACCTGGGAGTAATGGGAATGAAGGGGTACTTCACTCCCCCAGAACTCCAGAAATTAGAACTTCACTATTAGATCCAGTTTAGCGTCATACCAGGACTTTAAGGCCCTCAGTCACCGCCTTTTAGCACGTATATTATAAAAAGGGTTGGGGGTTTGCCATAAGCGCAATAGATCCAGGATAATCATAGAGGTGTTAGAGCTTGACGTGATCAGCCGATTGATAAGAAGGGCTTTTCCGACCACCCGTCTAGCCTAAGTAATGGCCAAAGTGGAGTGTTGCATATCATGGACTACTCAGCCACAATATTCCCTCCTTACGCATCAGGTGGCTTCTTTGTGGGGGGGGGGGGAGTATTTTAGCCTTCTGCAGAGGTGCAGTCGGTATATTCTTCTGTCCCAGCCGACAGAGCGATCTCCAATCTATAAAATAAACTGATCGGAACATTATCAACCAAGAGAGATATACCAATGGTTCTCAATTTTTTTTTTAAAATGGACCCCTTTTCCTCTTTTTTAGGGACTCTCATAATAATTTCCTATGACGCTAGCCATTAAACCAACTGCGCAGTCCTTAATCGTATACGGGAAAAAATTAACTCATACTGTTTGTCATCTTATTAACTTTTCCATCACTATTTTAAAATGTGTAGATGTGTAAGATATGTAGATATTAAAATTCGCCATTTTTTTTAATTCTTTTTTCTTTTAAACATTGTTATGTATTGGGTGATTTTTGAAAAATGTTATTATTGTTTTCTCTTTTATCCCCACTCCACAGAGCTTCAAAATGTTAACCTTACCACTAGATGCAGACTACCATCATACCAAGGACAATATGGGTGTTGTTGGCATCTTCTCTCCACCAAGGACGATGGCGTAGTGTCCAAAAAAATGAATAATATAATTTTTGTTTTAAATCTGCATCAGCGCAAGTGGTTGTGAAGGCCTATCTCTGAGTGACAGTCTTCGGTGCACTGGCTGAGCACAAACTGTGATGCTTTCTGGGGCTGTTGTTTTCTCACCCTCTTTTTGACTCTCTTTGCTGTCGAGGCTACTCTTTGCTCCGTCTCACTGCTCTTCGTGCCTTGCTTAACGTTAAGGCGCCAGGCCGCTCGATCTTTTGCATCTAGCTCTCACGTGTTTGTGTCAATGTGGCATATGCTTTAAAGATGTCTGCGGGAGAGACATAAGGATATGATGAATATGCGTGTAGAGTTTTATAAATTCTTCGAACATTTTTTTGCTCATGCAGTCGCCACACTCTATATATTCTCATCAATATTTCTATCGCCAATCTGTGAGGACTAATCGGAATATCATCAACCAGGAAACGAAGAAGTGAATTCCTGGGTGGTTATCAACTTTTTTAAACCATGGGTAATTCCACGTCAGATCATCCCGGCCATGTCACCCACCCCCTTCAATTTTTCTGAAATTTTGATAAATTTAGCCAATTCCCAAAATTTGAATTTCCAATTCCAAAAATTGGCGGAGTTATGTCGATTTTTCGCTCTCCAAATTTGAGGGAGATCGCAAAAAATGGCGACATTTTGTAACCAATTTTTGTTTGTAAAATAAGTTCTAGAGCTTCCCTGCTCTAAAAATTGGTTTATAAATGCATTTTTGCCCAAGGAATCTAAAAGCGCTAAAAACATTTTTTGATAGCATTTTTGGATTTCATGTGCAAAAATGCATTTATAAACCAATTTTCAGGAGTAGGGAAGCTCCAGAACCCATTTCACAGATAAAAATAGGTTACAAAAAGTCGCCATTTTTTGCCAACCCCACTAAATCTGGAGAGCGAGAAATCGACTTAACTCCGCCCTTTTTTGGAATTGGAAGCTCAAATTTTGGGGATCATCTAATGTTAACATAGTCCACACCTGGAAAACATTTTAGAAAAATTGAAGGAGGGTGGGTGGCAATTTTATTTTTTCTAGATGATTTAACATGGAATTACCTACCCCCATGGATCCTTTTTCCTCTTTTTTATGGACCCTAATAAACATTCAACAGAAAAAAGGGCTTTGTATTTTTCACTCACAAAAATGTTTTTTAAACAAAGATTAAAGGAACAGTAAATAATTGTTCTTTTTATTTTGAAGAAAAACTAATTTATTGCAAATAAACATATTTAAAATTAAAATCTATCTGTAATATAATAGACGGGGAGAGCCAGGAATGTAACAGTGACGTGTAAATTAGCACGGAAAAGTTTTTCGGAGGAATATAAGAACTACATGTAGATTAGAATGGAAAAGTTTAAGGATGAATCATCCCAAGACCACATGGCCTTTTTGTATTGAACGAGACCTGAGACGTGGCGAAATGGGAGAGAGGAAGAGTGAGAGGTGAGAATGTTGAGGGAGTCTGGTATGATGCGTTGCCAGAGTGATACATGGGCTCTTGCTCTCGGCAGTTGTGACTTGGGGGAAAATAAAAATTTAATGAGAAAAAGAAGAAGCCTTGTGTTATTACTAAAAACTATAAAGGGCACAAGGTAAGATGTCCCCCAGCACCTCAAGTTGGTTTCCAGACTCAAAACATCACAGAATTGTCAGTCAACTGAGCATCAGCTCAGCAATCGGATTCAACCTCTCTACGTAGCACAGAAGATTAGATAAGTGTCCAATATGACTATGAACAGGTCATCACTCCATTCCAAAATAAGAGCCATGACGCCACACATCTAACTTACTGTGACGGTTGGAAACTGATTACCGGTATTTTCGTACGTTATCAAACTTATTCTAATATGAAAAGTAATGAAAAAAATTTACTGACTAAATTACTGTCGTCAGTTTGCCCTAAAGTCGGTATCAGCCAGACAGCGAGGGAGTCTATCCTCTTTTCACCAGCGCTAGACCAAGGAGCTTGTTTTGACGTCTGAGGTGGAGTGCCACACCTACCATCAGCTCCTCACTTTACCGCACAGATCCTTTTGCTACACAGACGCTGAGTTGGCGAGGGTCGGTATCGAACCAGGAACCTCGTGGTTCCTAGTCGGACACTTTACCGACTGAGCTAAACCGGTTCTATCTTAGACATTAACGAAGCATCACATATTGCAAACTTGGATATTGTAATATCCACTTTTGATGCATGTAGTAGATATGTAGTCTGTGGGCATCCGCTTTGTATATTCACTTTTTAATACAAATGCATGAAAAATAAACTGATAAGAAACATTTCTAGATTCTGATAGTTAAGCTTTATCAATGAGTGATATGGAAACCCAAACGTACATCCAGGTGGAGCACCACACCTACCATCAGCTCCTCATTTTACTGCACTGATCCCTTGTTGCATAGCACCTTCTTCACTGGTACTAAATAATTATAATGTTATATATCTCTTTCTTTCTTCTATATCTGGTCGTATTTTCTTCTGGCCGGCTTTGCTTCTGATCGTCTTTGGTATTTCTATCATCTTGACTTGGTCTGGTCTCTGGTTTAGCGTCTTGAATCTGCTAAGGTCTGGACTTTCTTTTGCTATGTTCTTGCTGGCTGGTTGTCCTGGATTCATTTCTTAGTCTTGTTACCAAGATATTCATCAACCATAAGAACATATTGATTATACAACTTTTATTTCCTTAACTATACGTTTCATGTAACTAAATATCTGACTAACATAGCGCGCGTGAGTTCCAATTTAGACAGAGCATAAAATGGCCGACCGCTCTGCCTGACGTCTGAAAACTGGGGACTGAACAGGTCCCACGTGACTTCACGTATTTTGGCGGGCTTCTGTAATTTTCCATGGAAGGACCCGGCCATGGTATGAAAAGGGTCATCCCCTCAGAATTACAGGGGATTGACAATAATCTTATGCAACCGCATAGATTATGTAATACCCTGTGCTACTCATACACTGAGTTAGCAAGGGCCTGTATCGAACCCAGAACCTTAAGGTTCCCTGTCGGACGCTCTACCGACTGAGAAATAACCAATTCATATCAAATGTAGACAGTTTCTAGTAATTACTGTACTAAATCAATCATTAAACTTGTCAAGGAGAAACGTGACATAAGTGTTGCCACATTTCACATCGTGAAAGTCAGGTCAACCATGGGTATTTAATAAGCTGATTCTGTCATTAAATGTCCTCCAGGCGATTCCTAATTGTTCTGAAGTAGAATTTTCTCGATGGACCACTAAAATAACACCATAGATCCCCAATTTGATATTTTTTGTGTGGACCCCCATTACTGTTACATGGACCCCCAGGGTCTATGTAACATTACTGGATAATATTAGTATTGTTGGAAATCGTGAAAAGAGGTTACTTTTGTATGTTATTGATCAGGTTTACGGTTATGAGTAGAGAAAGATTGAATAAATTCGACAAAATGTGGTTCTGAGTATAGAAAAATGTGGATATAATAGCACAAACGACTATGTTCAATTGATATTTCGTCCCATTATTGGTTTAAGACTTCCTCAGAAGTTTATTGATTTAAGTACTTGTACATTCTGTTTCATAGGAAAAAGGTAAATGGATGGGGGAGGGCGTGAAAAGGAAATGGATTATTGGTGGGTAGTCTAGAGGAAAGAGAAGAAAGTTGGGAGGGCTTGGAATGTATGGAAACTTATACGGTTATATCATATAAATTTGTTCTCTTACAAAGAACTGTATATCATTTATGTTGATATTTTCAAAAAGATTTTTCATATTCGTGTTAAAAAGGCGTTTTCTGACCAGAGCAAAACGTTCTACATTTTCTGAGGAAGTGTTTAACAGTGCAGGGTGTTTGACATGTTTCACACTGTGGTTGATGTTCTTATTTGGGTATAAGTAAAAGTAAGTAAAGTCGACGGAGTGGCCTATTGTTGGTATCAGCCAGATCGAGGGAGTCTATTCCCTTTTCACTAGCGTTAGATAATGGAGATTGTTTTTGCGTATGAGGTGGAGTGCCACACCTACCATTAGTTCCCCACTTTACCGCACAGATCACTGTGCTACTTATAAGCTGAGTTGACGAGAGCCGGTATAGAACCCGGAACCATGTTATTCCGAGCCGGATGCTCTACCGACTGAGCTAAACCGGCAGTGTATAGTGACCTGTTCCGTGCTAGACTTTCAAATGGCTGGTCTTCATTTTCCCAAAGTGGGTTTGATTAAGAAGAGTTTATACTGGATGCTGCGATTCCAGTTGCCATTTTGTATGAAGGAATCTATTAATATTGGGTTTTAAGTGGGTCTATGGAATCTTGAATTTGTATTTCAACTAACAGTACATGTGGATATTCTACACTATGATAATTTAATTATTTCACTGTTTGATGCATAAAAGCCATTGTAAAATAGTTCAATATGTCAAAAGTATAATAATATTGACTTGCAGGACCTGTGGATATACCACACTATGATAATTTAAGTATTACAACGCTTGATATGTTTACTTAAGAACTATTGCAAATAGTTCAATACGTAAAAAGTATAATAATCTTGATTGTCACTCTTTTTTTTCTTTCTTTCCTTTTTTCATTTTTTCATTATGCTAGAGAGAAACAAATTAGCGTTATCACTTCCGTGCGTTCACTCCCCTCTCTACCCTTCTCAACTCTCTTTCTTTCTTTCTTTCTTTATTATTATATTTTTTCTGTGTAGCATATCCCTTTTCTTCCCTTTCTTTTGAATAAAAATGGAGTGGTCCATTATTTAGCTGAGATGACGACAATCATAAGAAATAAGCATTCGGTGGATAAGCAACACTATATAATCAGGATTTACATTTTCGCGTTTCATCTTGGACGATTTAGGCGATCTTATTTCTAACCAGAAAGTGTTGCAAGATAATATCTGCCTTGAAATCTAAATGCTTGTGTGTGTGTGTGTGTGTGTGTGTGTGTGTGTACGTGTGTTTGTATTTGTGTGTGCGTACGCGTGTGTTTGTGTTTGCGTGTGTGTTTGTATTTGCGTGTGTATTTGTATGTTTGTCTGTGTGCGTATACGTGTGTGTTTATGAGTGTATGTGTGTGTTTACGTGTATGTTTGTTTTGTGTGTATGCTTCTGTGTGTTTGTTTGTGTATGTGTGCCTGTGTGTATGTATGTTTGTATTTATTTGTGTGTATACATATGTGTTTGTGTTTTTGTGCATGTACGTGCGTATTTGTGTTCGGGTGCGTGTTTGTGTGTGTGTGTTTTTGTATGTGTGCTTGTGTGGGTGTATGTTTGTATTTATTTGTGTGTGTATACGTGTGTGTTTATGTGTCTGTGTGTGTACGCGTTTGTTTGCGTTCTTGTGCGTGTTTGCGTGTGCGTTTGTGTATGTGTTCTTGTGTGGGTGTATGTTTGTATTTGTTTAAGTGTGTACTTGTGTGTTTGTGTGTTTGTGTGTATACGTGTGTGTTCATGTGTGTATACATGTGTGTTTGTATTTGTGTGTGTGTGTGTGTGTGTATGCCTGCGTACGCACATGTGTGTGTGTGAGAGAGAGAGAGAGAGCGAGAGAAAAAGCATGTACGTGTGTATTTGTGTGTGCGTACGAGTGTGTTTGTATTTGCGTGCGTATTTGTATGTTTGTTTGTGTGTGTATACGTGTGTGTTTATGTGTGTATGTGTGTTTGTGTGTTTGCGTGTGTGTACGTATATTTTTGTTTTTTGTGTGTACGTGTGTTTGTGTGTGTATGTGTGCCTGTGTGTGTGTATGTTTGTATTTATTTGTGTGTATACGTCTGCGTTTGTGTGCATGTGTGTGTACGTGTGTGTTTGTGTTCGGGTGCGTGTTTGTGTGAGTGTGCTTGTGTATATGTGCTTGTGTGGGTGTATGTTTGTATTTGTTTAAGTGTGTACTTGTGTGTTTGTGTGTATACGTGTGCGTTTGTGTGTGTGTGTATACGTGTGTGTTTGTATTTGTGTGTGTGTTTGTGTGTGCCTGCGTACGCGCATGTGTATGTTTGTGTGTGCGTATGTGTGTGTGTGTTTGAGTGTACCCGCTTGTATGTGTGTGTTTGTGTTTGCTGTTTTGCATCCTCCCCCGCCATTATTATTTGTTTTTCTTTTGAAAGAAAGAAACAAAATAGTTTGTAAATAGTCGTCTACATCTTCATCTCTTCACATAAGTCTTTTCGCGGCGGAAACGTTGAAATATTTCACTGAAAGCTTTTCTGTTTTCTATTTGCTGGTGTCTGCCACAAGGGTTGCTAAATGAGCAAACCATTGCCTTTTTGACGTCTTCTTCCAGCTTCGTTGCCGGAGGACAGCTGCTTTTATATCTAAGCTCATTAGCGGTCCGAGCCTAGTCGAGTGACTTTCCAGCCCTTCCCCAAAACCCATCGCCATCTTTAGGCCCGACTGGAAGAAAGAAAGAAAAAAAAAGCCTTAAAAAAATCATTGAACTCTTTTTCCCCTATTCACGTCACTCTCCGTTCTCAACTCTGCCTTCTCTTGTTATTTTTCGTAGCATTGCATTTCATTCAGAAACTTGTACTATTTACTTATAATAATGAAGATTCAGTTTATGTCTGTCTCGAACCGAAACTACGTCACTGTTTACGTCAAAATACTCAGAAATTTCGTAGGTTTATCAATGAGTATTCAATTTATCATCAAATCATTGATACATAGAATAAATCTTATTTATAACGATGTCTTTATGAAAATCTGAGTTAGAGGTACTTCAAAACAGTTATTAGTGTGTTGAAAATCCTGCAATGTGTCTTATATATCATTAAGAAATAAAGGTTTATATGATATAGGGTGTGGTTAATTTGCATACTTGTTTTAACAAAACTGGGTTTAATAGATTATTATTTGGCGTTATTGATCTCTAATATTTTAGTTTTATTCCTCAACGTGTTAAAATCAATTCCATAAATGTTTTTATATAGAAATTAATTAGAATATAATTAAATTAAGTGTAATATTTTTATTTGCGTTCTTATTCAATTTTGTTAGTCTTTCTAATTTAAAGTATTTCATTACATTAAAACTTAAATACTTACGCCCGGATGGTGCATATTCTTGCTAGTACTTATAACAGCGATTAAATATCCCTCTTAGTTAACTAGTAGAGTAGTAGCTTACTATCCGCGGAATCTCCTGTCACGGTTTCACTTATCCACTGATGGCCAAATCAGTAAAAGATTTGTGTTCGAAACTTTTTAAAATATTAACTGAATATAGGTTGGTTGGATTTTACAGCATGTCAACCCTTGTTGGGTTATGTTATGCCGAGGGCGTTTTGTTTTTATTCATTCTTGATGGATATTCAATTCTTTTAATTTAAACACTTTTTTAAAACTCGATTTTTCTATTTAACACATAGACGGGACCCTAACAAGTACTACCAATCCGAGTCAGAGTGGACCTGGGAGTAATGGTGATGAAAATGTACTCTACACTCCACAGAGCTCCAGAATTGGAACGTCCCCGTTAGATACAGTTTAACGTCATACCCAGGACACAAAGACCCTCAGCCACCGCTTTCTAGCACATATATGATGAAAAGGTTTGGAGCTTTCCATAAGGGCAATAGGGTTGGGACAATCATATAGGTGCTAGGACTTGACTTCACAAGGAGGAACCCTTTCCTATCACCTGTCCGGTCTAATTAAGGGCCAAAGTGGAGTGTTGCATGTCATGGACTGCTCAGCCACCAGGTGCAGTCGGGGTATTCTTCTTTCCCAGCCGACAGGACGGATAAATATATTTCAAAAGGGTAAAATTATCAACACAAAAAAGACATAGATATCGCACTTTATATATTGTCTTTAATCGTAATCGTATAAAGAAATATAACTGCAAAATATCACAAACCATCAGAGTGATACGGACAAGACATGCTGGACACTGCTGTAGGAGCAAGGACGAACTCATAAGCGACGTTCTCCTGTGGAAGCCAACACATGGACATGCTAATGTGGGCCGCCCAGCAAGGACCTACATTGACCAACTCTGTGCGGATACTGGATGTTGCCCAGAGGACCTCCCTGGGACTATGAATAATAGAGAAGGTTGGCGAGAGATTGTCATGGATATCCGTGCAAATTGCGTGACATGATGATGATGATGATGATGATGATTGTTTACAAAGGAATGTTATTATTAATTACTTCAAATCATACAATTGCTTGAAACCATACATTTGTGTGAAAATTATTTGTTTTAAGAAGAGTTACCTGAAGCTATAATTGTTTACAAAGGCTTATTATTAGTTTATTGAAATCATATAATTGCTTGAAATACTTGAAAACATATAACTGTGTGAAAATTATTTGTAATAGTGTTATATAGCCAATTGCGGGTATATAAACAAGAGAGTTCTCGTGTGATAGAGAGAGTCTTCGGGTGATAGTAAGAGAGACAGAGCTGTGACTTACTTGTCTGATACTTCTTCCTTTCTATGTCTAGTCGCCATGTTTCATCTTTACTTCTTTGGCCGGTCGTGGTCAAGTCTCTTCTTGTCTTCTTACTAAGAGTCTTGTCTTCTTCTAACTGAAGGCTTCTTTTCTAGTCATGTATTAATTAACTACAAGACTTTGTTTTCCTGTACAAACATTTTATTACTGCATTGCCCATTTTCACCGCGCGGGAGTTAGCAACCTCGCAGTCGCACGTCTGCTCTGCGTTCCATCTAGGTTGAAACTGATTACCTAACTAACTCTATCGTTAGTTATCCTGACTCGCGAGATTCTCACCTCTGGGGTCAGTTTGGGACCATAAGCGTTACTGGTATTTTTCCATCCCCTGATCTGAAAAGCAATGGCCCCTTAGAATTCTCGCTAAAGGGCTTGTCAAAAACCCACACCACCACACAATTATGCAACAATAGTTGTAATGTATGAATAGTTATCTGAAGCTATACTTATTTACAAAGACTTATTATCATTACTTACTTGAAATTATATAATTACCTGAAACCATATGATTGTATGAAAAGTATTAGGATTAGATAAAAATACATGAACCTATGAACCTGGGTATAAATTATTAGTATTAGATAGGAATACTTGAAACGCTTTAAAGATATGCGAGAGTGACATGAGGATATGCCACATTGACACAAATACGTGGGAGGTAGATGCAGAAGATCAGCGACCAGGCGCCTTACCGTAAAGCAAGGCACGAAGTGGAGAGTAGCCTCGACAGCAAAGAGAGTCAGAAAGAGGGAGAGAAAACAGCAGCTCCAGAAAGCATCACAGTGTGTGAGCAGTCAGTGCATCAAAGACTGCCACACAGGGCTAGGCCGGCACAGCTGCTTGCGTAGATACAGATATTTTTTTAATTCATTTATCTATTTATTTATTTATTTATTTGGGCACTACTCCATCGTCCTTAGTGGACGGAGGGTGCTAATAACAACAACTTGAAACCATATAACTATGTGCAAATTATTAGTATTAGACAGGAATACTTAAAACCATATAACTATGTGCAAATTATCAATATTAGATAGGAATACTTAAAACCATATGACTATGTGCAAGTTATTAGTATTAGATAGGAATACTTGAAACCATATAACTGGATACAAATTATCAATAATACATAGGAATACTTGGAATTATATAACTGTGTGCAAATTAATAGTATTAGATAGGAATACTTGAAACTATATATCTGTGTGCAAATTATTGATAGTACATACGAATATTTGAAACTATATGACTGTGTTCAAATTAGTAATAATAGCTAGGAATACTTGAAACTATACAACTGTGTGCAAATTATTAGCATCAATGATAAATACTTGTAGTTCTTAATTTTTGTAAAGCATTGTAATTATTAATTTCTTGAAACCACTTGTGTTGGCATCCTTCCGTCTACGAGAGACGATGGAGTAGTGTCAAAATCTTTCTTTTTTTTAACTATGTGGCCTGGGTGCGTTCATTTGGAGGATGAGCTGTTGCCCAAGCAGCAAATACCCCTGTATCCACACTGCCATGGTGATCCAAAGGAAAGGTAAGGAACCAATGCAGCTTGACAGCGATAGTGTTGCGGGAGTTGGTGGGTAGCACTGGATTTCAGCATCACATGTTTTTAGATTTGATTTGATTTGTTCTTGTTTTACGGCATATCAACCTCAATGGGTCATTTAATGCTGACTACGTTTTTGGAATGAATTGGTGATAATGTTTAATTTTCTAAAGGTTTTTTTTTTAGTTTTAGTTTTTTTTACATATTTTTTGTGAATGAAGCTTTTAGATGATTTTTTTAACATATTTTTGTGTTTTCCTTTTTCTTTTTTTTTGAAGATTTTTAGATTTTGTTGTAGATGTGTGCTTCTTTTATGTATCCAAGTAGTTTTTCTGGGTTTATTTGGTAGAATATCTGTTTTAGATTTGTTGTTTGGTAGTATTTTTTTCGTATTTGTTTTAGGTTGTTACATTCTGTTAATATGTGTTTGATTGTGTAGGGTTTTTGGCATGGTATGCAATATGGAGCTGCTTCTTTTTTGAGGAGGTATGAATGGGTAATGTATGAGTTTTTAAGTTAAACTATGGTAGATTCCGTTGCAGGTACCCCCCCCCACTTGGTGAGTTGGAAAAGTCATCAGATTTCTGTTAGGAAATTTTATTTTTTTTATTTATTTATTTATTGTTTATTTATTTATTTTTAAACAACTTAATTACATGCAAAAAAGACCGATTTCTGCATTGAATAACTCAATAGGGAGTGACATACCGTAAAACAAACAAACCAACCAACCAATTAAAAAGTTTCTTTTTCAGCTTTGAGAAATAAGAAAAGATCTCAGGAATGTCCTGGCTGATGATATAAGAAAAATATCGTTGCAGACGTGCAAAGAAGCAACCTAGATTGATATACAGGGTGATTCTAAAGTAAATCCCTATATTAAAAATGTTATAATTTACTTCTGAATCATTATTTTGTTGTATACTGGCATCAAATTCTATATGTTATATAGCGGCTTTTTCGCTACTCTCAATCGTGTACATTAGTACTGGGGCTTTCGCTGTACCCAAAGCGATGTATGTAGTAGTCAGCCTTACCGACTACTGGACTTCAATAACAACAGATACGCGTAGGTACAAAAGAAGACCCTTCTTTATTTTCTTCGGTGTGTGGGTGGTGAAGGCACGGAGCTTACAATGAAAATGCCGGTGGCTAGCCAAGAGCACAGTGTTCCCAGTGAGTGCCCGAGGGGTGTTTTGTTGACGGGAGACGTGAAGTGTCCTTTCCCGCTGCCGGGTCGGCGTCTGATCCTGTCGGCTTGGCCTATTTGTATTGACAACACGCCTACACATTTTTATCTTTTTGATCTGATAACGGACCATTGTTATATATCTCTTTATCTTCACCCAGCTTCCTTGACCGGAAACTATCTCTTCCGCTTTCTCTTTCTTTTTAAATATATTTTTTTATCTTTCTCTTTGTCCCTCAGCCGGATGTTCCATCTTCCAGGCGAGGACAATACAACAATTTTACCGAAAATTAAAGTGTGAAGAACATATAACATGTAGTTTTATTTAGAATTCTACATAGGCAACAGCATTCGCATCCAGCCTCTCAAACCGCTCGGGAATCGCATCAACTGATCTTCCCAGAAACTCATGTGGAAGGACAGAAATAAATTCTCGTATTCGTCCTTCAAGTTCTTCCAAGGTCGGTGGTTTCGTAGAGTAGACTGGCTCCTTCAACCAGCCCCTAAGAAAAAAAAGTCGCAGAATGTCAAATTAGGGCTTCCGACTATCTATGCATGCGGACCACGTCTACCCACCCATCTCCCAAGAAAATGGTTATTCAGTCATTCACGAAAAATAGCAAATTTTAGAGGAACATCATCAGGAACATACATTAAAGAATTGAGAAAAATGTAACTGCATATAAAAATTATAAATAGTTTAAAATAAGGAATTACTTTTCAATCACCCTGTATATTAAGGAATACACTAGTTATACCCAAAATGGGCCGAAAATGCGTTTTTGGCAAAATGACTTTAGCCCCCCCCCCCTACAGAAAATAATTTACCAAAAATCAGAGAATTATCAGATTTTAATGAAATTTTCAGTGTTTATTTATCAATGAATGATCTTTATAATGCATTATTTATTTTAATTCAAAACTTTCTCATTTTTTTCAGGTCACTTAATTTTGACCCCCCCCCCCTGTTACGTTGGGGGCGTAATATTTTTTCAAGTTGGTCTTATAGTTTTCTAATTACAGTATAAATAAAGAGATAAAAGACCGAAGTTGTGAATAGAAACAAAAACAAATTTTTACGGTGGCTTTTCTATGAAAAAATAAGTACCGAAAATCGAAAAATAAAATGTAAAAAATAATAGATAATTAATTTTTTGGAGATTTCTTTTTTACTCATTTCGATAATTATTTAATTGGCTATCATCTTATAAAAAAAATTATGCATCGATATTTTTTCTGTTTAAAAAGGGGGGTACATTTTCAATCGAGTTTTTCTTCAAAAAGTATACTTTGATGTAATAAAATAAGGTTTGCATTAAATAGATATTTATTTTTAGAATCTAAAAATATAACATTTTAAACTTAACATCAGGCTTTTCATATTTTAAATCAATTTTATATATTAATTTTTCATAGCAAAAATACTAAATTAAAGTTTTAAAATAAAATAACTAATGCATTATAAAATCCATTAATTGATAAATCAATACTGAAAATTTCATTAAAATCGGATAATTACCTGATTTTTGGTAATTTTTTTTTGCTATCGCGAATGTTACGTTAAAATTGTAAACAAGCGCCTAAAACATTGAAAAAGAGACAGAATGGCGGATCGCGTCGAAATTGACCAAAACAAATCGTTTTAAATTTATTAAAAATAAACTGCATATGTAATGATATTTTTTTTTTTTTAATGATGGTCATTATGTTACTACTTATCATTTTAGACAAAAGTTTGACCTTAAATAATAGATTTAATTATTTTTAATTTGTTTTTAAAAACCTAGCAGCCGACAAAATTGGGTATGCCTAGAATATACATTAAAGAAGTGAGAAAAATATAACTGCATATAATAAATATAAATAGTTTAAAATAGGGAATTACTTTTCAATCAACCTGTATATTAAGGAACATACATTAAAGAATTGAGAAAAATGTAACTGCATACAAAAAATTATAAATAGTTTAAAATAGGGAGTTACTTTTCAATCAACCTGTAT
>CM042152.1:33377822-33385322 GCA_023376005.1 Doryteuthis pealeii | reverse complement strand
CTCATTCTATGTTAAGACGATTTTGGGTAGTGTGATGTAAGCAGTGACGTAGTTTCGGTTACAAATAAATAGAGACCTAATCTCCATTATTAATAAATAATAAATAAATAAAAACACCTAAAACTGATCCCGAAAGTCCAGTGGCCTGAATGTTGTGTTTATACCCAATAAAGATGAGGACAACAGTCCGAAAAATAATTATTCATATTAAGGCTCATCTCATAAATACACATAAAACTATGTAAAATGTAACTATATGTACCGAGATTACGATGAAAGCTCCGGTTCCTGCTCGATCACTGAAGTTAAGCAGCGATGAGCCTGTTCACTATTTATATGTGTAAGATAGGGTAACGAAGACATATATCTGTAACTAAAGAGTATTCAATATCATTGATTGGACTAGGACTTAGGAATATAGCAAACTATATTATCAATATTAATTAATCATATATATATATATATATATATGTGTGTGTGTGTGTGTGTGTGTGTGTGTAAAATGAAAATGGAAGTGAATCAGACGGTATGTTGAAAAAAGAAATAAAGGAAAGAAAGTATAGAATGGATAAAATAGGATATTTTAATCAATTTTAATTACACGTGTTTCGGTCAGTAGTTTATCCATGTGTACATTATTCAAACTATTATTATTTTTAAGTAACCAAATGAAATGAAATAATAATAATAGAAAAAATGTAGGTTGGTTTTTGGGCATAAATAATAGAGATTTGATTTATATTCGTGAAGATAATTAAAAAATAAGATTTAAATGATAACAGCATGGATTTTTTTTTCATTTAATATTTTAGATAGTAGACATTAACATTTCTTTTCAGCGTAACTGGATCAATGCAAGGTCTTTTTTTTTTCTTTTTACATAGGGATGTAAATGGGGCATCCCATGGGGATTCAACTCACGATTCAGTAATAATGGATCTGCGGGACTAACTTTTAAAAAATCTCCCTCTACCGAGACGACGCTGGGTAGCCGCTGCTAGTATATTAATAAAGATTAGGACAACAGTCAAATAATCTATATAATACAAAAAAGTTTTAATATTTTTAATATCCTTTGATGCCTGTATTGCGGAAGTTATTTCGACGTCTGAGTTGCATTGTCATGAGTACTGATGTAAATCAGCATTGGATATTAAAAACTACTTTCTCTTTGATCTTTTAATTTATGTTGTTAATCGATAGAAGAAACTCCTCACCCCATTCCAATATTGTTGATCATGTATAAACATTTATATTTAACATTTCTTTATTATTATTATTATTATTATTATTATTATTATTACTACTAGCAAATATATGCACCCTCCGGGTGCAAGTATTTAAGTTTTAATATAATAAAATATCATATTAAATTAGAAAGGCTAATGAAACTGAATAAGTATGCAGATAAAAAGATTTGGAACAGAGGGGGTATGATTGAAAAATAGAACAACTTCGAAACTAACTCTTCCATCATTTACCATTTTTTAACATATTGTTTGTTTTCATATCCTTTTATCTATACTTATAATATATATGTATAAACATTTCTATTTATAATATGCATGAGCCCCCTCACCTGCCAGCTATGGGTTGAATAATATCACTACGTCTATCATTGGTAAATTTTCCTAATTTAACTCTTTAGTTAAAATAGGAAGTAAGGAATAAATTTACAGTTATTTCTTCTTGTTAATGGATTTCTTTTAAGATTTATCCCAAGATTTTTGCTCATATTCAATAAGATAAAACCAAACAATTAGAAATCCATAATACTAAGCATATATTTATTAAAATCAAATTTTAAAGATCAATATGCAAATTAGCCTTCCCATTCACACTATAAACCACTATTTTGTTGTATATATAAATACAATTGCATGTTAATAGTTTGTAGATATGGTCAACAATCTTATTGATGTAAAATAATTTTATTAATAATTGAAGTTTAAATTAAAAATAAAATCATAGAGAATGTGGTATAAATAACAAAAGGAATTGTAACTTGATTAGGAATATAGTTTCGGTTACAGACAGACAAACCCACAATCTCCATTATAATAAGATTATTATTATTATTATTATTGGCATTTCAGTCTCGGAAGACTATAATAAAGTGTTTGTGCCCCTGAAGTTACAGCACCTCCTGTGACTGTGAAGTCCAATGTTTGAAAAACATTCTCGACCACATATCATCTACATTCTCGACTACATTTCTATTTATAATATATAAGTTCAGCTCCTCTCTTGATGAGTCCGGAGGAAAAACAAGCTCTGAAGATGATTTTTATAAATCGAAATATTGTTCAATATTAGCTATGAATATGATATAAAAATGTTTTCACTTTAACAGCATACTGTGTGTTTTCATATCCTTTTATCTATACTTATAATATATATGTATAAACATTTCTATTTATGATATGCATGAGCCCCCTCACCCGCCAGCTATGGGTTGAATAATATCACTACTGTACTTCTACAAGGATTGATTAGGCATTAACTAACCCACAAGTTTGATATGCCATTAAAAACAAAGAAACCAAAGCAAACCTATTAATAATGTCTCGACTACTTACTACGAATAGGACCGGGTTATTTCAGTCGGCAGAGCATTCAGCTAGAAACCACATGGTTCCTAGTTCGATACCGGCCCTCGCCAACTCAGTATATGAGTAGCACGGGAATCTGTGCGATAAAGTAAGGAGCTGATGGTAAGTGTCAGACACAAAAACAATCTCATTGGTCTAGCGCTAGTGAAAAGAGAATAGACTCCCTTGCTGATTGGCTGATACCGACTTTAGGCCACCTCGACGACTTTACTTACTTACAACGAACGTCATTAGATCTATGAAGGAAAAATCTTCATGCTAAAAAAAATAAAAGACAAGAAGTAGGCGATATTCCATAAAACTATTAGAGATGCGGATAATGCAGATTATCTAGCACTTCTCGAAAATACAACTGCACAAGCCAAATCACTGCTGCACAGACGAGAGAAGGCATCAAGAGGAATTGCCCTATATGTGAACTCAGATAAAACGGAATTTTGTGGCAAAAATTGTACTTCTTTAAAAATTTAAAAATTAAAAAAAAAAAGAGGCGAATATTTCTTATCAATTGACCAATAAAGAAAACAAAAATAATTTATATAAACTTGCAAACAGATCTATTTCACCCATAGATTGTACCCTAAGATTTTGGGTTGGTTTGTTTGTTAGATTTTACGGCATGTTACCCTTATTGGGTTATTTTATGCTGAAGAGGTTTTGTTCTATTCATGCTTGATGGGCATTGATTTTTTTAAACTCAATTTTTTAACACATTCTTTAACTGATTTTTTCTATTCAACCCATATATGAGACCCGAACAGACACTACCACTCCGGGTCAGAGTGGATCTGGAAGTAATGGCAATGAAAAAGCACTCCACACTGCCCAGAGCTCTGGAATTGGAACCTCACCACCACATGCAGTTTATAGAAATTGTTTAATTAATCATTTGGGGCTAATGTAGATGTGTAATTCAAATTCACTCAGTCTCTGTCTGTCTGTCTGTCTGTCTGTCTCTCTCTCTCTCTCTCTCTCTCTCTATACATATATAATATATATATATATATATATAATATATAAGAGAGAGAGAGAGAGAGAGAAGATATATATATATATATATATATATATATATACTAGCAAATATTATGCACCCTCCGGGTGCAAGTATTTAAGTTTTAATATGATAAAATATCATATCAAATTAGAAAGGCTAATGAAACTGGAATAAGAATTCAGATAAAAAAGATTTGAACAGAGGGGGTTGATTGAAAAATAGAACAACTTTGAAACTAATCTACAGTCATTTTCCGTTACTCCCATCTTTTATTGGTAAATTTTCCTAATTTAACTATTTAGTTAAAATAGAAGTAAAAAAAATTTACAGTTTATTCTTCTTGTTAATGGATTTCTTTTAAGATTTATCCCCGAGATTTTTGCTCATATTCAATAAGATAAAACCAAACAATTAGAAATCAATAATACTAAGCATATATTTTATTAAAATCAAATTTCTAATACAATATGCAAATTAGCCTTCCCATTCACACTGTAAACCGCTATTGGTTGTATATATAAATACAATTGTATGTTAATAGTATGTAGATATGGTCAACAATTAATAATGTAAAACAATTTTATTAATAATTGAGGTTTAAATAAAAAATAAAATCATGGAGAATGTTATGTAAATAACAAAGTGAATTGTGACTCGTATAGTAATATAGTTTCGGTTACAGACAGACAAACCCACAATTTCAATTATAATAAGATATATATATATATATATATATAT
The DNA here is from genome assembly GCA_023376005.1 of Doryteuthis pealeii. Lineage (NCBI taxonomy): Eukaryota > Metazoa > Mollusca > Cephalopoda > Myopsida > Loliginidae > Doryteuthis > Doryteuthis pealeii. Next base: position 33,380,978 of record CM042152.1, on the reverse strand, counting down.
ATATATATATTCGCACCCTGCACACAAACACAGATTCTTAGAGACTATCCTTCAAAATTTTAATTTGTTCGTTGGACCCCGAGAAAAAAATCTCAACCGTGTTAAATGACTTTTCACTAAACGCTTCCAAATATCCCATTCCAATCCTTGGCTCCAAACTCACAACTGCGCCCGACCAACCTTTCATTGGCCACCCACTTGCCACCTTCCGAGGCTCTCCAGCTGTAAGTCGCTTCCAAACGATGCGTTTCATACTAACAGCCCCACCCCGCCCCTGATGCCTAATCAGGAATTGTGACAGTCGCTTCATTAATCTCATGTAACCACTCCAGACCCCAGCCACCGTTCGTCGCTCTACTCGCATCGCAAATTAGAACACTTGAAATCCACTGACTGTAAGGACCTGCACCGTATTTCGTGTGTAGAACCAGGCGCGGACCCTTCTCTTCCAATTCACGAAATATCAACAAGCTGTGTCGCTAGGAATAAAATTTCATCGATTTAAGCACATATGAGTGGAAAGAACACCCGTACTTCAAAAGGTTTTCCCAACTCTCCATATGTCGTACAGCTCTTTAATTCTTCTTATCCTGTCTTCTAAGCGAGCCCGTTTACCCTACTATGAAGCCTCTTCCATACCGGTTAGGTCGGCTATCGTCAGCCTGGGTATCTGGGCTGTTTCTATCTCACTGATACTTCAGGACTTCTCCCTTGGCTATTATTGGGACTTCTTTGTCTCTATGTTCGCTGTTGCTTTTAGTAACAAACATGGATCAGGTATCCAATCAGCACCCCAGCTGAGAACACTTTTGAAAAGAACAGCTTTTGCTTTTCACCGCAAACTTACGGTTGTTTGTAAATAAAAGCAACAGACGATATTTTTACATTAGAATTTCACTGTAAGATTTTACAAAAGTTTGTTCATGTTTATTTACAAACCAATGACACGTTCTTATACTAAAATAGCTTTAGGTTTTAATTTTTAAAAATTAGTTATTTTACGTTGTTATTGTTAGCATATGTGAAAAATTAATTTTACACTAATGATAAACTAATATTGTTTTGTTTTTTTATTATAAAACTACAAACGAAAGACACGTTTTTATATTCGAATATTTTTATCTAATCAGAAGATAAATGCAGATATGCTTATTTGAATAAATATAGTTTTTTATTTACAAACTAGTTTTATGGTTATTTAAATAAAAGGATGTTATTCAGAAATGGTATCACACAATTTATAAGAAGTTTTTTGTCTCTACGGACAGTTAACAAAAAAAATAGTTATTTCATGTTGTTGTTGTTAGCATCTGTTAAAAATTAATTTTGCACTAACAATAAACTAACATTGTTATTGACAATATAACAATATTATTTCAGATAGCAATCCACGTAGAATCAATCTTGTTTTAGCAAAGAGCTATTTGGTTTCAAGTAACTAAGGATAATTGTCGTACGTGTATACATAACTTTTATATTAATACTATTGTTACTTAATCTTCTGACTGTTTTATCATATTGCAACACCCTCTGGTTAGAAATGTTCAAATCGTCCAAAATTAAATGCAAAAATGTAAATACTGATTATCTGGTGTTGCTTATCCACCGAATCATTATTTCTTATGAGTGTACTCACCTCAGCTAAATAATGGATCATTCCGTTTTTATTATAAAGAAAGGGAAGCAAGGGCCATGCTACATAGAAAAAATATTATAAGAAAGAAAGAAAGAAAGAAGAGAGTAGGGGAGAGAGAGAGTAAGAGAGAGACACAGAGAGAGAGGGGTGAGCAGGCGGAAGCACTGTTACAATCGAACATAATGAAAAGGTTAAAAGAATGAAAGAAAGAAAGAAAAAGAGTGAATGTTAAATCAAGATTATCATACTTTTTACATATTGAACTATTTCGCAATAACTGTTAAGTAAACATATCAAACGTTGTAATAATTAAATTATCATACTGTGGTTTAGCCACAGATTTTACTAGTACCTTATACTAATACACAATTAACTCACATAGAGTTTTAATCGGCAACACATTCAAATGTCGTTTACGTTCGATTCAAAATGTTTTTGTTTTTTTTAGATTGAAACACAAGGGAGATAATAAAAATAATAACTAAAGACATTTTTAAAATTATTTTGCAAAGTGAACACTCACTGGAATATTTAAACATTACATTGATATTTGTTTTTAAATTCCTTTTAAAATAACTACAAGAAATGACATCCTGATCGTGGCTTATGATTTTGATAAACACATACTTTTAGTTAGCGGCACATATTCTGCCACTCGGGTTCTAAGAATTAAACAGACTGTTATGTGTTTACATCTTATTATTATTATTACATTGGAGATTGTGTGTGTTTTCTCTTTGTAACCGAAACTATATTACTAATTGAGTCACAATTCACATAGTTATTTACATCACATTCTTCCTGATTCTATTTATATTTAAACCTCAATTATTAATAAAATTGTTTTACATTATTAATACTGTTGACCATATCTACATACTAATAACATGCAATTGTATTTATATATACAAAAAATAGCGGTTTGCAGTGTGAATGGGAAGGCTAATTTGCATATTGATATTAAAGATTTGATTTTAATAAATATGTGCTTAATATTATAGATTTCTTATTGTTTTGTTTTATCTTAATGAATATGAGAAAAAATCTCTTCTATAAATCTTAAAAGAAATCCATTAACAATATTAACAGTAATTCTATTCTTTATTTCCTAATTTAACTAAATAGCTAAATTATGAAAATGTATCAATGAAAGACGGGAGTGAAGAAAAAGTAAGTTTTAGTTGTTCCCCCTCTGTTTCAAATCTTTTTATTGGCATCTTATTTAGTTTTTGTTGTACCGGCCGTTCCTACAGTGGAGAATATACACCGGTTCTCACTATAAATAGTGAGACACCGAGTGAAAAGGTTGTACTGCTACCGTTTAGCGGTAAGCTAGCCGTTCTTGTACCTTATTGTAAATACACTTGTCTCATTTTACCCTACCTCGACTTGACTTCTTTTTTTACTGTTGAATTAACATCACAACAGTTTTATTAGCTTTTCTAAGTTAACATAATATCTTATAACATTAAAACTTAAATACTTGCACCCAGAGGGTGCATATATTTGCTAGTATAAAT
>CM042152.1:33370322-33375322 GCA_023376005.1 Doryteuthis pealeii | reverse complement strand
AACATCGTACAGACTGTTTCAACTTTATTAGGTCTTATCAGCAATGTATACTAACGATTTCCCTCCGACAGAAATCGAAACCGGGACTTCAGCAGGATAGCCAGAAACCATACTGCCTCGGCCACGATACAGCACGTTCAAACAGGCTGTATGATGTTCTACACACCGAATAATTCTTTACCGAAATTCACTTGTCATTATTATCTTCTATAATTATCGAATTTTATGCAATATACGCATTGTAATTGCCTTCAAGCAAAAATATAAATAATAATATATACTTTATCCAACAATTCTTTTAAAAATAAAAAAAACATCTAAAAATCTTATATATATATATATATATATATATATATATATATATATATATATATATATGTATGTGTGTGTGTGTGTGTGTATATATATATATATATTTGCATCTGATGAGTCGGGAGAATTAGGCATTTTGTCTAAGCTCCCCGAAATATTATATAATGCAAAATCTCTAAGTCTTTTGTTATTTCTTTAATTATAAATTTGCTCTGTGACTCTAACAATAAGAGCACACATTGAGCTCTCAAACTGCGACAAGTTGTTTTAAAAAAAAACCCTATGTCGTAAGGAAGATTTCTTCTCTGGACTTTTGGATTATATATATATATATATATATATATATATATATATATATATATGGATTTTCCTTAAGTCGGGGGAAGGAAAATATAGTGCTCGATTACAGTCGTAATAGCTATATTTCTTATAATCATAATCTATACTTTTAATGCTTGATTCATTACCATCGGTTTCAAACAACAGAAATCCAACCACCTTAAAAGGGAAAACCATTCTAAGTGTCATTTTCACATCACACACACGCGAGGATGACACGCGGTCAAATAAAGTGATAACGCTATTTCTAACGTATATTCATTTGGATGTCATTTACAAGGCGATGTGTCTGAAGATAAGCATATAAAGCTTTGAAACTGACGGTAATAAATCAGCCATTAAATGTATATATATATATATATATATATATATATATATAATAAGTCATCCACAGACACGTGTTTCGGCGTTTCACGCCTCTTCAGTGTGGCTAGACACAACTATCCTTGACTCAGTTCCAGGTAATACTCGAGAAAGGTGTGGTTATTCGCAGTTCCGAGAGTTGGCCTGAAAATGCTGGTGCGTGCCCATACTGGATTTTCTATTTGTTGGAATATTTTGTTATATAAGTTGTGCTGTAATCCACCACTTAAACTTATAGACTCTGCCAATCAACACGCTCGAATACGTGGGTAGTTAACTATTTAATAGCCGATCTTGAAAGCCGTTAATTTGCACGTATTCAACACGGAGGAACGGATCTTCAACCAAGGATTCTGTTCAACCAAAGTATTCTACCTAACACTAAGGAACAACCAAGGATTCTTCACTAAGGAACAAGGGATTTCCAATTTAAAGTGCTTTCACATGCAGCATAAAATGGCCACAAAATCGTAACACTATTGCAACCTTTGCTGTGTTTATGGCAGAACATGTGTGTGTGTGTGTGTGTGTGTGTGGAACTAGCTGTTTAATTATAAGTTCTTTTCTCCATATAACTTTTGTCATTCAGAGTGAATTTTCTCCGTCTCTCTATCCTCCTGCTTTGTAAAGAAACCCCAAGGTGTTCTATAATTAATTTCACCGAAATCTAATAAGCATTTCCTGTTTTTGAATATTAGCAAAACAGGTATGTAAAGTTCCATCATGATCGGATCACTGGTGTTAGCGCCAACTGGTAATACACAGACAGACAGAAATTCAGACAAAAAGGAACAGTCAGTTTTGTCGTCTTTGAGAAAGAGGGATGAACCTTTGAATATTTGTAAATAAAGAAGATTAAGAACACAATATTGATCATTTTGTTTCTGATCTTCACTTGTTATGCTTCTAAAACAACTAAACAACTATTTTCCCTAATATATAATTTATAATACATATATATAGTAAAATATATATATATAGTAAATATATATATGTATAATAGTAAAGTAAATATATAGTAAATATATATATGTATAAGTAAATATATATATGTAAAGTAAATATATAGTAAATATATATATGTATAATAGTAAAGTAAAGTCGTCGTCGTGGCCTAAAGTCGGCATCAGCCAATCAGCGAGGGAGTCTATCCCCTTTTTACTAGCGTTAGACGAAGGAGATTGTTTTTTGCGTCTGAGGTGAGGCGCAACACCTACCATCAGCTCCTTACTTTATCGCACAGATCCTTGTGCTACTCATACGCAGAGTTGGCGAGGGCTGGTATCGAACTAGGAACCTTGTAGCTTCTAGCCGAACGCTCTATCGACTGAGCTAACCCAGCCCAGTTAATATAGATAAATATACATACTCATCACATATATATGTGTGTTTGTTCCTTATATTCTCCAGCCATCTTCTCTCCTTTTCAAAATCCGTCGCATGCGACGATGACGTCAACATAACTGTTTTCTCTATCGATGTAAAACGTTTTCTTCAAGCGATTTAAAAAAAGTTCTTTTTTTGAACATCTCAGAAATTCTCCGTATTTCAACCGATTTGATTTAAAACAGCAAGGATTTACTCTGACGAAGGCCATTATTTCTTGGTATACTAAAAATATTTTGGTAGTTTTTCTATTATTGTTATTTATTTTATATTGTATTTAAAATGATAATAGATTATTTTATTTTATTTTATATTTAAAATAATAATAGATAGAATACATGTATACATGGATAAACTCCTGGCCGAAACACGTGTCAGTAAAATAAAATGAATAAAATAAATTCTATTTTATCCATTCAACATTTTCTTTCTTTTTTTTTCATTTCAACATACCGTCGGATTCGCTTCCATTTTCAACTTACATATGCGTTTGCATATATAATATATATATATATATATATATATATATATATATATATATATATATTTGTGTGTACACGTCTGTATATTTGCACGCACGCGCTTGCGTGTAAATGTATTTATGTGCAATCTACTTCCCATCATATATGTCTACATGAAATCACATTGATGAGATGATGTAGGTATATGTTCTTTTTTATTATTACTTTTTTTGTTTTAATTTTGTATTGTTTTTTAATGTTTCTTCTCCCCTAAGTTACCCGCTTCTTATAGAGCAAAAAACAATAAAATATTATACGCCAAAATTTTCTGGGAAATAAAATGGTATGAACAAGGAAAACTAAAAAGAAGAACAAACTAAACAAAATGGTGAACTCAGGAGGAATTCGCGCGAGTTATTTTCTTTTAATGTTTATTGCAGATTTTTCGTTGCCAATATTATTCTACGCGAAGCCTGAAGCGTCTCAGTTTGTGCTGGACGCAGGACATTCCGTTCTCGCCATACGAATTATGATAACAGCCCTAAACATGTCATAACGAGCTTTAATGGGGCAATAGAAAACGAAGGCAAATATAATTGTGACAGCCAACATCATTTTCTAATTTGATCTAATTGCTTGCCGATCACATGAAAGCCAATGTGAGAAAGCTAAAATTTCCTTCCCTCGGATTTCAGCTTGAGACCATCTGCGTTGGCAGACAGTAAATTCACATTTGGCCCGCCAAGGAAGATAAGGTACTTTTTTTGCTCTTTCAATTCTTTCGTTGTAGAATGGGCCAGAGAAGAAAACAACACGAATACATAAACGAAAAAGAAAAAAAAACACTAGGCTTTATATTGTTGTTAATTATAAACTGTGGGACTTGGTTATTTTTCAAGCATTCAATTCGTTGATTCGAGCAGGGATACTCTCTTTACTAAAAAGAAAAAAAATCCTTTTTAAAAATTCCATTAAAATATTTTAGCTGTGAATACTATCAACTCGTTTGGTTGTTTGGTTTAATGGCATATCAACCCTTGTGTCTTATTTAATCTTGTTCATATATATATAGTTGTAAAAGTTGTAGGAAAGTTTTTCTCTACCACGGTTTCGGTGTTCTACGTACGCCGTCTTCAGTAGAACTAAGTAAATCTATGTGGCTAATGTGATATATACTCGCCTGGTTTAAGATCATTTTAATCCTATGTCTCCTAAAAGTAAATTAACTTTTGTCTCTAAAGCTAGTCCTTTTGAAGTTCGTGCTTAGTCTACCCTATGTTGAAAGACAAAAGATAAAAGTATCTAATCAACCGGTAAGTTGGGAATGATTCTATTTGGAATCCTCTATTTCCTCCGTTTATCCACAATGCATGCTCAACGAGCATCTGAATGTGCATTTGAATGTGCATTGCTCATTCAGATGCACACCTATAGATTTATACGAGGATTATTTCAAATCACTAAGAGAGCTCAATGTAAAATAGTTAATAAATCAATTATGCTATATCAAATTATAACAATAATCATAGGTTAAATTAATTAGACACACACAAACACACACAGACACACACACACATATATATATATGTGTGTGTGTGTGTGTGTGTGTGTGTGTTTGTGTGTGTGTGTGTGTGTGTGTGTGTGTGTGTGTGTGTGTGATTGGTAACTTTATGTGTATTAATGAATTGGTAACTTCATGTGCATTAATAAATATTGGTCGTTCACCCTCAGCTGCCGTCTTCTAGCACCTGTATGATAAAAATATTTGGGGTTTTGCCATTATAATAATTTGAAGAATATGGTCGAGACAATCATATAGGAGCTGGGGTTTGACATGATGAATCGGAAGGGGCATATTCGACTACCTAGCCTAAATAAGGGCCAAGGTGGAGAGCCACATGTCCCGGGACCACTTAGTACCCTAATCACAGATCGCACAACTACCCCAATTCAGTTCTTAGAGATTACGGATCGCCATCGACGGCTAACAGGTGGGCCCATTAGGAGGAGAGGTCCCCACTCTGCAGAAGTTTAGTCGGCGTTTTCTACAGCTCCAGCCGACAGGGCTGCTATCATCTTGGCTGTGGGCTCCCTAGACGATCATTGCGAGTTTCTTACGAGAAATCCATTTCATTGTAA
>CM042152.1:33327822-33365322 GCA_023376005.1 Doryteuthis pealeii | reverse complement strand
AAGTTTACATTTCAAATTGTTTTATTTTTTAATCCTTTAATGAATTTGATGATTTTACTTACTTAGGGTACAAACTCACTGACATTGAATTTTTTACTCCCACTCCTCAGGCAATATGTTTCAAAAATCTATTTTTACATCGCCGAGAGGGCGTTTTTTATTTTGTACTAGTATTTAATAATAATGATAATATTATTATTAATGTATTTTAATAAGGGTTGGAACAATCATATAGGTTCTGGGTTTTTACTAAATGATTGATCGGAGGGTACCTCTCCGACCTGCCCATCTAGCCTAGGAGAGTGTTGCATGTCATTAGTGCTCATCCACAAAGAATCCGTCCTTAAGCATCACGGGTCGCCAACAAGTTGCCCCATTGGGGTATTTTACCCCTCTGCAGCAGTGCAGTCGGTGTATTCTACAGCCCAGCCGACAGGGGGACATGTTCTAGTTATTACCTATGTACATAAAATGGGGGTTGCTAATTTCAGCTGATTTTAACACATTAATTCATTTAAATGCGTCAAATTTTAATCAACGCAGTGAGAGTTAATAACCAAAGAAAAGATTTGCAGCTAACGTTGATAAGATTTCAAGTAGTAAGGAACCAATCACAAATAAACAACCCCATATATATATATATATATATATATATATATATATATATATATATATATATATATATATAATCGAACCTAATGAATAGATGAAAAGAAGGAAAGAAATAAAAAACAGTGAGAGATTTGAATCAAGATTATATTTTTTGCATTTTGACTTGTATATCCATAGCTCTTAAGTAAAAAATATCAAACGTTGTAATAATTAAATTATCATACTGTGGTATATCCACAGGTCCTTCCTGTATTTCTTAATACATTGTCTAATCTTCATCATTGTGTGATATTCGTCGCGCAGTTCATTGCTAATAAGGAACTCTAATTCCATCTTTTTATCATATGGGTGCTAGAAGGCGGTGACATGTCCTGGGAATGACACCATTGCTCCCTGATACATTCTGACCCGGAGTGGTAGTACCTGTTAGGGTCCCATCTATGGGTTAAATAGAAAAATGTATTTATAAACAAAATTGTATTATCGATTAATTGATTTATTTCAAAACTTTATCGTCATTAAATGATTCACTAAGGTTGATATGCCGTAAAACAAAACAAACCAAACCATCTAATTCCATGACCATTTGTCAGACTACGCTAAGTTTAGGAATACTTTTTTGAGTGATTGTTCTCGTGTTAGTCTCGCTAGCTATTTCTTGTAATTTCATTTCTAACTGAGCCCTCCATATCTGTCAAACAAATATTTATTTTACCTCCTATAATATGCGTCTCCACCGTTCCTTTCTTCTTGTTCCTTTCTTTCTTATTTCTTTCTTTATTTTTTATTTATTTATTTATTCATTTCTCCGACTCCTTTTTGTTTTTAATCTTGTATTTAACATTGGAGAGCGACTCACACTCCCGAACACACAGTGAAAAAAAAAACCATACACACAAGAAAATGGCATTTATATATTTGATTATAATCGCTGAAACTGTAAATATTTTCATTTCGGATGTAAGCGATCTAACCTTTGACCCCGGGACACTGTATAAGTTCTTTTGCACATCTGTTGAGAATATTCTTTTTCGTTGGATTTAATACTGAACGGTGATAAAACCTAAGAGCATCACTCCTGCTTATGGCGGACTTTTTAAAACACCTCGTAACCACTGGAAGTTTTTATGACAAAATCCCTTGAGCGTCAGGCGTCCCGTTGGGAAATGGAGGCAGATTTAGTGGTCACTTTGGGATAAGAATAAAGTGGTGATGGGGTGGGTGGGAAAGCGATACTTTCAAATTGAAGAAGTAGGAAGAGGTGTAAGGGTGTAGAAATATAAAAGAAAGAGGGAGAAGACTTGTAAGGAAGTAGTAAAGTAAAGGGAGAAAAAGAGAGGTAAAAGAAAGGAGAGTAATGAGGTAGCTAAAGAAAGGAGAGCAAGGAGGTAAAGAAGTGAAAGAAAGGAGAGCAAGGAGGTAAAAAGTGAAAGGAATGAGAGGTAGTGGTGTAAGCATGTACAAAATAAAAGAAGAGAGAGCAAGGAGGTAAAAAGTGAAAGAAAGGGTGTAAGGGGGTAAAAGGAGTGAAAATAAGAGAGAGGGAAAGAAGTAAAGAGTTAGAAAAGTAAAAGAAGGGAGAGTAAGAAGGTAAATGAGTGAAAGGAGTGAGAGGAAGGAGTTCTTACAACTTCTTTCTCTCTCTCTCTCTTTGTTAGTGAAAAAAGGAGAGTAAGGAGGCAAAGAAGAGAAGAAAGGAAGAGGAGGAAACATAAGGAGGTAGAGAAGTGAAAGAATGATGGGGGGGGGCGATGCACGTGAAAAAGAAGTGAAAAGAAAGAGAAAGAACGGGGATGAAAGTATGAGAGGTTATCAGAAGAAGAAGTAACAGAAAAGAAGGAGAAAGAAACAAACAAACAAAGAGTTTAAAGAAAGAAAGAAATGTTAGTTGGTGAAGATTGGAGAAAAGAAGAAAGAAAAAATATTTAGGTGGACATGACAGTTCCTTTTGCATGAACGCATAAAAGGCATTAAAAAAATAAGCAGTAAAAAAAAATCCAAGAATGTCGATCTTAGTGTAACCTAAATAATTCCTTAGTTTGCAGAATTTGAATTTTACCATTTATTTATTCCTGCATTTTATGGCATTCAAATTAATTTTTTATTTGCTTTTTTTGTTTTGTTCATTGGGTTTTGTTTTGTTTGTTTTGTTTTGTTTTTTTGTCTAAAATTACAATATTTATTTATTCAAATTAAATACAATATACTGTTTTAGCAAAAGTTCTTCCAAAAGTAAGTTTCTGTTTATCGTCGAGGTGAAATGATGCACAGAAGAAATTGAGTGCTTAACATATTTATTCAGCACCAATATCCGGTGCTAACGGATACATGCAAAAACATAGAACAATAAGTTACTAAACAATTACAAGAAATAGAGGAGGGTCAAATGTGATATAGCGAAACCCAGTAAGACCAGTCCGAATATTAATCAGCTTATTAATCAACTGTTGAAGTCCTTAATCGTAGATTATTTAGGCCTGTGAGCCAGGCCATCTGTAGAGTGCTGAAGGGGTGCTAGCTGTTCTACAACAGTTTGTTTGGTAAAGTTGTTTTTTTACGGCATATCAATTCTTTTTGGGTAATCTAATGGCGAATCAAATCACTTCTGATAAAGTGTCCATAAAGTCTCTTTACCTCGTTCTCCAGATATCACTCACCTGGACTTCTTTCTGTGGGGTTATGCTAAAGATATCGTGTATCGAACAAAGATGCGGGACATCACTGACCAAAAAATCACTAATTCCACTGTGATCATTGATGAGGCTATGCTACTGCGAACATAGCAAGAAATCGAGTACCATCTTAATATGCTTCGTGCAACTAATGATGCCCATGTAGAGGTGTATTAAATGAGACAAATAAATTTCAATATGTACTCTTCATTTTGTAATAATTTCCACATATTTGTGTATTCATTTGCTTTTTGATATTTTTAAATTTGTAAAGAGACTTTATGGACACTCTATAGTAATGGATCAGCGACACTAGCTTACTAACAATAATACTAGGTCATGACGCCCGAGTCGTCTTATATATTTCAAACTGTAGGAAGCAAGTGGTGTAATGGTTAAAGTCATGGGAAATGGACTCGTCGCTCCGAGTTCAAATCCTGGAGTTGGTAATTGCATTTCACTAGCGCTAATACCATTGTGAAAGGTATGAATCTTACTCTCCCTCCAGCTATGAATAAATAGTAGGGCAGAATGGGCTCTTTAATTTTGGTTAGGCAACCGGTCTAGGAGAAGGAAAACTCTGAATTCAAAACCTGTTGAACTCTGCTTAAGAAATGGACCTTGTGTCACACTCTGCTCGTGCAGAGGGTTGGTAAAATATATATATATATATATTGAAACTATGATTTAGTAACGCGAAACACCATACTAAAGGATGGGAGTCCTCGTAGTGTAGTGGTTAACGTGCTGGACAGCGACATTTTGTAGATGAGTTCTACTTCAATCACATTATTACGTTCACTTTCGGACTAATCTATCTATTCATATATAAGGGCAGTTAGCATGTATGGATGGATGTATGTATGTTCGGATGGAACTATGAAAATAAAACAATCAACGACAAAGTAAATATATATTTAACATGTTAAAATCACCAGTTCTTGCTTTTTATGCAAAAATTATGAAGATTTGATCTATAATCAAAGATATTTACAAATTAAAATATACATAGAAATAGCATTCAAATTCTATTTAAAATATCCAACATTTTCAAATCTCAAAAGTAAACAAATCAATACACCAGGTTTTTTGCCCTGCTACCCTAGACAGTCGACGCTGAGTAGTTCCTTCTAATACTATTAGTAAAGGTATGAAACCAATCCCCATCGAAGCTATGGGTTAAATAGTACCACAATCGTTCTTCCATGATAGCTTTGGAATTAAATAACCACGGAGGTTGATATGACATTACACAAATAAACCAAAACAAGTGATACTGAAGTTTATTGATCTGGTGTTATTTAGCTTGTTTCTGTTTCTTTTTGCTTCTTTATGTGATTTTATTAAGGAGATTGTTTTACGTTTCGCATGTTTAAAGATTCCTATTCCGATTTTGTTCAAACGTTTGACCGAAAAATTATTTGAAATGATTGAGGAAAGCCGAAGCATGTATCGGCTGAAATATAGCGTAAAACAACAATAAGTTAAAATATAATAATCTGAATAATAAATAGTATTGAATAAAAATGATAATGTTAATAATTCGTAATATATGTTCGAAAAAAATCTGATGCATTCAGGAATGATGCAATATTTTTCCAGGCCAAACAAATTTTATTATACACTAAATAATTATAATAGTATATTATTATATTATATAATTATATAATTATTTTATTATATAATATAATATTATAATTATAAAAATAGAAATCGATTCCACATTGTTACTCCAGTGGGTCTAAAATTGACCACATGACGTAAGAAATAAAACTAAAGCGGTTATTTCAATTAATTTTCACGTGCAAGTAAAAGGCCAAATAATATTATCGGTCAAAATGATGTCTTAAAGACAATTAAAGTAAAGAAAATAAATCATTTGTAAAACAAGCTTGGCATTTTATTTAATTGAAGTTTTCTTAATTTCTCAATGCTATGACTAAAGTGCTTCTCATAGCCGTTCCACCGGTTGGTTGGTTGCTTGCTTGCTTGTTGGGCTTTACGGCATGTCAACCCATAGGGTCATTTTATGCCGAAGACGTTTTTGTTTTATTCATTCTTGAAGGGTACTCATTTGTTTCTATTTAACCCATAGATGGGACCCTAAATAGGTACTACCACTCCTGGTCAGAGTGAACCATGGAGCAATAGTGATGAAGGGTTGCTCCACATTCCCCAGACCTCCAGAACTGGAATTCACCACACGAAGATTGATATGCCATTAAACAAAGAAATCAAAGCCAAACTATTATACTGAGAAAGAAATATTCTATTTAAAAATGCAGATAAAAAATGAAGGAACGTAAAGTTCTCAAATCATTCGTCACGGGTATAAACCAACGTTTTCATCTACCCTGTCAGCTAGGACTGTAGAAAATACCGACTGTATCTCTGCAGAGGGGTATGATCCCTCCCCAATGGCGTCACCTGTTGGCCATGGGTGTTGACCCGTGATGCTTAAGGACATAATCCTGATTGCTGAGCAGTCCATGATATGCAATATTCCACTGGCCCTTACTTAGGATAGACGGGCGGCCGGAGAGGCACCATCCGATCAATAGGCTGGTCACGTCAAGCCCTAGCACCTATATGATTTTTCCAACCCTATTGTCCTTAGCAAAAACCTCCTACCCTTTTTATCTTATATGTGCTAACAGGCCATGGTTGGGGTCTTAGTGTCTTGGGTATGACGTTAAGACTGTATCTAGTGAAGTTCCAATTTTGGAACTCTGGGGAATGTGGAGTACTCCTTCATTGCCATTACGCTACACGGATCTGGAGTAATAGTACCTGTTAAAGGTTAAAAGCCAATTTTACTTACTATTTACCCATAGCTGGAGGGAGAATAGTTGGATTAGTACCTTTCCCAAGGATATTAGCGATATGTGAAATGCAAAGCCGCGCCTAGGATTCGAAACCGTCTCGACATGTCCATTTCCTAAGACGGTAACTATTACACCACGGGCCACTTACGTATCTGATTTTCATAATCTAAATAGTGACTTCTCATTTTTCTGCCTCTCACTCTGTATCTATATTATATTACTATAATTATGAATCGGATATGAAATAAAGTAAGTAAAGTCGTCGGGATGGCCTCAAGTCGGTATCAGCCAATCAGCGATGGAGTCTATCCTCTTTTCACTAACGCTAGACCAAGAAGATTGTTTTTGCGTCTGGGGTGGAGCGCCACACCTACCATCAGCACTTTACTTTACCGCACAGATCCCTGTGCTACTCATACGCTGAGTTGGCGAGGGCCGGTATCGAACTAGGAACCTTGTGGTTTCTAGCCGAACGCTCTACCGACTGAGTCAACGCGGCCCTGCATCCACGAAACTATCTACAAAAATACTCGTGTAAAGCAAAATTGATTAACTAACTGTTGTCTCGCACTTTAATAATTGGTTTAAAAAGAAAATATTTACCTACAACCTATTTCCTTACAAATAATATATACAAAAAGAATTATGGAGATGTATGGTGTAATGGTCGTAGGAAATGGACTCGTCGCTCCGAGTTCAAATCCTGGATGACGCTAGTTGCGTTTCATATATCGCTAATACGCTTGGGAAAGGTATACATATAACTATTTTCCCACTAGCTATGCGTAAATAGGGTAAACTGGGCTCTTTAACGTTGGCCAAGTAACCAGTCTAGGAGCAGGAAAACTTTTAATTCAAATTTATTAAAATCTGCTTAAGAAATTGACCTTGAGTCAAATTCTGCTCTTGCGGAGCGGTATATATATATATATATATATATATATATATATATATATATTAATCCTAATGAGTCTGGTACTACCAACTACTTGTTTCGCTTATTAGCTCATCAGGGCAAGAATATGACCGAAAAGTCTTGGAGCAACAGTACTTTTGTCACTAAAACTAGTTCTACCGTGGTCCAAACAAATTTAGCATAAAAAGCTTTTACACTTTTTACTTCATTTTCCTATTCCTCTACTTAGGTATCGAGCACTTTTTTAATTTTAGCTTAGACAATCCTAGCGGTATATATATTTTTCTTTTGGCCAAGTGATATCGTGTTAATTGATTATTTTCGATTAGTGCGACCCTCTTGATCTTTTATTATTTTAGCAGTTATTTGTAGTATATCTTTACTTGCAAATTATTTCCCTGGGTTTTTCCTTACCGCGAGTGTTTGTCAATAGTATAGTATATATATATATATATATATATATATATTGTAATATAGGTACAAGTGATAACCTACTCGAGTTTCACCATAAGGATCTTCAGGGTTAAATCCACTGGATTAATCAAGATATTGATTAATTGCAGTCGATTACACGTGTGTGTCTTTCGCGATAAACGGTTCCGCGAAAGATACACACGTATAATCGACTGCAATTAATCAATATCTTGATTAATCCAATGGATTTAACCATGAAGATCCTTATGGTGAAACTCGAGTAGGTTATCACTTGTACCTATATTACAATAAATTTGCTCTATTAATGTATTGAGCACTTTTTATTCGTTATATCGCTGTCTTACCTTTCTAAATTTTGCATCAACTAACCATTGTGACCATATTCACCGGTAAGTAACCTTTCCATAATACACACACACACACACACACACACTTATATTATATATATATATATATATATATATATATATATATATATATATATATATATATAAACTAAAAACAAAGCCAAGGTTTTCATTTTATGAAAAAAACTTTTTACTGTATCTGATTTACATAATCCAGCGAGTAACCTCTCTTCTGTCTATCTTCAACTCTATATCTGCATTGGCCTGTTAAAGGCTGTCCGATTTCTTTTCCGCATAGGAAGATTATTTCAACGTCTGAGTTAAATTGGCGCCCGTTACCACATACCTCCGCAGGAAACCTTCAAAAAGTGAATTCATTTCTTGCAGAAAACCGATTAGATTTCTTGATGTCTGTTACCATTAAGCAAATAGCCTAACATTTCTAGTGATGCGAAAATAAAATTTACATCCATAAAATGCTGAGGGGTGGGGGGCAACACTGCAGTATTAGCCTGCTTATTTTCTCATTTAAATACCAAAAAAAAAAAAAAAACGCCTCTTCTGGTTGCAGCAAATTTACAAAAGAGCTATAGTTCTTCCGTTAAGCACTAGGTGGCGAACTCAGCAATATTATAAAAGTGTAAGCGGCATGTCAAAAGTCACTTTTTACATATATTATTTACATTTTTCAGACTTATCTTCATCTTTATTATTTTATTATCATACACAAAACGATTTTGGTCTATGTGCCCTCCGACCTACTTAAGGTGTTTCTTGTCGAGCCTGAGAACTTATATTTTGAAATAATATCCGCAATATGGATATGAAACGACATTACATAATGTTTCTATTTTGCATCATTTACATTTTTCGGACCGTTGTTCTCATCTTTATTGAAATACCCTTCAAACTTAAGTGGGATAAATCTTTTCAGTACCCTTTGTATTACGAGATCCATCAGCAAAGACCTACATTCATAAGTTTTGTGCGGACCCTGAATGCCGTCTAAAGGACTTGTCAAGAACAATGGTCGATAGGAAAAATGACCAGCGAGAGACATAGAGAGATAGAGAGAGAGTGAGTCAAGAGAATCCGTGTATTCAGCACAACATGATGATTGATGATTGATGATGATGATGAGGAGGAGGAGGAGGAGGAGGAGGGTTGAATAATGCAGGGAGCTGTTTAGCCAAAGAGAGGGACAGGCAAAATTGCTTTGGTGGACCCTTTAAAAATAAGAGCACCAAGGCAATGCGTAAGGGCACCACCGTAATTTTTTAGAATTTGAATTTCTTTTTTGTATATTAACGTAAAATCTTTTTAAAAATTGATAAAAATGAACAAAAGGATTTAAAATCAAACAACATAGATTATGACAACTAAAATTATTAACAATGATACATTGTTGTGGAACATTTTCAAAAAAATAAATCAAACACTACAATATTAATAGCTAAGCATATGTTGTCGGTTGGCTGATTGGTTGGCTGACTGGCTGACTGGCTGACTGGCTGGCTGGTTAGGATTTACGGCATGTCAACCCATTGGGTTATTTTATGCCGAAGACGTTTTTGTTTTATTCATTCTTGATGGGTATTCAATATTTTTAAAACTCAATTTTTAAACACATTTTTTAAACTCATGTTTTTTTTACTTAACCCATAGATGGGACCCTAACAGGTACTACCACTCCGGGCCAGAGTAGACATTGAAATAATGGAGATGAAGGGATACTCCACATTCCCCAGAGCTCCAGGATTAAAACTTCACCATCAGATTGAATTTAATGTCATACCCAGGACACTAAGACCCTTAGCTACCGCCTTCTATCATATATATAACAATGGTTGGGCTTGCCATAAGGGCAATAGGGTTTGGACAATTATATAGGTCCGATAGCTTGACGTGACCAGCCGATTGATGGTAGGGGCCTCTTTGATCGTCCGTCTAGCCTAAGTAAGGATCAAAGTGGAGTGTTGCATGTCATGGACTACTCAGCCACCAGGGTTCCATCCTTAAGCCTCATCGGGGCCAACAGGTGGCTTGATTGGAGGGATTTTACTCCTCTAGAAAGGTACAATCGGTGTGTTCTAAAGCCCCAGCCGACAGGGTAGGTGTTTTGTTTTTGGTTGTAAATGAAACACACACGGAACGAATACATTTTTAGGGTTTCGACGAAGGTGCTTGGTTTAGAATTTCAAAAAAACTTTTTGCGATCTTAAAATGAGTTAAATTTCTTTCTCTCTCTCTCTCTCTCTCTCTCTCTCTCTCTCTCTCTCTCTCTCTCTCTCTCTCTCTCTCTCTTAAATGATAAGACAATAAATATTTCTTTAAAGTTGAAGATAAAAATTGACATGGTTGTATCTTTTTTTAAGGGCACCGCATCATTGAATACTGGTACCGCAGTTTAAGCTCATCCTTGATAACGGGACCCATTATTTTTTTTTAATTACCCAAGAGACTAGTTTGATAAATATAGTGCCATTCCAAACATCCTTAACAGTGAGAATATTTCGCTTCTATTCAATTTGGTTTGGTTTGTTTTTTGTTTTGGGTTGTTGGATTTTACGACATGTCAATCCTTGTTGGGTATTTGTATGCTGAAGACGTTTTGAACTATTCATGCTTGATGGGTATTCAAATTTCTTTAGAAGACAATTAAAAAAAATACTTGCTTTTCTATTGAACGTATATGTGGGAATCTAACAGGTACTACCACTTTGGGCCAAAATTAACCTGGGAGTAATGGTGATTATTGAAGTCAGTCAGTATACTGTTGGTTTGGACAACAGCAACTGGCTAAGCACAACTGAACTAGTGCGCAAGACAGCTGGTACTTATGGATTTCAAGAATAGTCCATCCATGTATTTGGGTGATTCCATTCCTTGAGTCATGATTGGCTGCTTAGTTTCTATGATGTTATGAGGCTTCATAAATACTCTGTCATTCTGCAGTAGGATTGCAACAAGGTTAGATCTGTATTGGGTTACGGCTACTTGTTGCCTTGTCTTACCAATTCGACGGTAATCGGAACTTAGTATTATTATTCTACAGTGATGAAGGGGTACATCACACTTTCCGCAGCTCCAGAATTAGAACTTCACCAAAAGATGCAGTTTAACGTTATACCCAGGATACAATTCAAATTGTACATTCTATAACATTATTGTATGCGCTGTTCACTGGATTTTCTCCTGAATTGTATTTTTTGTTCATATATATATATATATATATATATATATATATATATATATATGTTTTGTTAAAATCGATGGACAATTCTTGTCTGACGAGTTTCTTTTCTATCTCTACTAATTGTCTGATATAAAAAGATGACCAGACAATTAGAATGGATAGAAAAGAAACTCGCCAGACAAGAATTGTCCGTCGAGTTTAACAAAACATGCATAAAAGAAAAAATGCTGCCAAAATATACTATTTTTAAAAAAAGTAAATACGACCGGACAAAACATTAAAATCATTTTGTAAGTTTTCTAAGAAAAAGAAAGTTTGACCTAAATTAAGCTACGGGTTGCTACTTCTGAAATTTAACATAGTAATACATTTCAAATTCTCCCATCTCTCTGTCTCTCTGTACTCTCCCAGAGAAACTAACATTATATAACGAGGAGGTAATCAAGAGATACATAGAGGAAAAGAAAGTGATAGGCAGAAAGTAAAGTAAAAGATTGTCAGTTTTTTACTTATTTGCAAATTACGACTAATTAGAACCAATTAAAACGGAATTTTTTTCCAAACATAATTCAATCCTAAAAGTAAGGAATATTCAGTATAATTTTCGTGTCATTTTAACTAAAGAGTAAAAAAAAGCCATTAGGAAAAAAACAAAAGTTCATTCGCGCAGCTTCAGTATAATATATATATATATATATATATATATATATATATATATATATATATTATACTAAATGCCCAGTCTACCTAAGACTTCCTTGGCTGGGCAGATCTTCCATTCCTCTGTTAGACAAAATTAAAAAGTCTGTCCATCGTTGCTTTAATTCCATCAATCCTCGGATAGTCCTTAAGTCCAATGTGCTGTTTCCTCCTAATCTCAAGGATAGTATTGCCCCTCATCACAAAAGCCACCTTATCTATAAGTTTACTTGCAAATGCGAGATTTGCTACATCGGCCGTACTACCTTGAGACTGGAGTCTCGAATCAAGCAGCACATACCCTACAACATCCGTTCAGGCAACGTGGACTGTCCCACAGCTGCAGGCTTAAATACTCCTTCCACCATAGGACAACACCTATTAAGAAACTCTGCCTGTGCCCGCTCCTACCATCCTGCGATGTTCTCAGTCCTTTGTAGTTCCAATAGCGAACTACAACTTCAAATCCTTGAGTCGCTCTTCATTTCTCGCACTCAACCCATCCTGTGCGTGCAAAAACAATCACAACAGCTACTCCTTTTCGGCATTTCAAGCCTCAGTTTATCGAACGGGGGCACCCGTAATTTCCGAACCCCCCCACGTGAGTTTTAAGTTTCGGATATTTTGCGAATTCTCTTTCTGAGAAATAAAAAAAGAACAAACTTTTTTCCTTGTTCTCACTGCTTCTTGTCTTATTCGTTGTCTTCAACCACACTTTTTTTTTTTACCATCTTTCAATGTAATTTTCTCTGAGGAGTATTGAGCGAAAAGAAGAAATTTATTTCTGATTTTAAATCAAAACTAGGGTACCCTTTTCCTTTCTTTTTAAGAAAAAAAAAAAATTTATTTTACATAATGCATATGCTTCTACGCGTCCTCATTAAATTTTGTACTACAAATAAACTTTATATATATATATATATATATATATATATATATATATATATATATATATATACATATATATATATATATATATATATATATATATATATATATATATATATATATAAAGTGAAGATGTACATACTAAGGCTATCATTCTGCAATAAGCCTCATTTGTTTCAAATTAACGTTTTGTCTTCTTTTTATTCATTTCTCATTTGTTTCTTGTGTTATTGGAGAAATTTTATGTTTGTCCAAGCAAGAAAACGAAACGAGAAGCGATGTCCGTTAAAGGAAGTAATAATTTTCGAGACATAAAATCTCTAACACATTTTTGAAAAAATTTTCCCCTTTTTATAAAAAGTAAAAGCTTCTTTTTCACATTAGCCTCCCTCGTTTTTACATATTTTGTTGTTGATTTTTATGCGTGTTCTCTTGTTGCTTAGTGAAATGCTAGTCGTCGACTCCATCGGAGCGTGTTGAGCTTCAACTGTGCGGAACCTGTTTTAATGAAGTAGTACGCACTCCTGTAGCTAATTACAACCGGGCACACATGTTCAGGAGATTGTTCGACACACTCTGAGGGACTGGCTGTCATCAAATTGAAAATTTCAGACATAGTGCAAGGAAAGACTTTATAGGACTAGAAAGAAGAACGGAAGCAATGAAGATGGCAATGGGGAAATGGGAGACAGATGAAAGAAAGGAAAGGAGGAAGGAAGGGATTGAAGAATTAGTGTATGAGGGAATATGGGAGATAGATGAAAGAAAAGAAAGGAAGGGAGGAAGGAAAGAAGGGAGGGATTGCAGAATAGTGTATGCGGGTATAAGGGAGATAGATGAAAGAAAAGAAAGGAAGATAGGGAAGAAGGAAAGATGTATGGAAAGAAGGAAAAAAAGGAACGAAGGAGGAAAGGAAGGAAGGAGGGAAGTAATAGCCGAATAGGGTAAGAGGAAATAAAGGAGATAGATGACAGAAAAGAAAGGAAGGGAGGGAGGAAGGAAGGAAGGGAGGAAGGAAGGAAAGAAAGAAAAATGTAGGGAAGGAAAGAAAACAGGAAGGAAGGAAGGAAGGAAGGAAGGGGGAAGAAAGGAAGGGGGAAGTAATAGCCGAATAGGGTATGATGGGAATATGAGAGATAGATGAAAGGAAGGAAAGCAAAGAAGAAAGAAGAAAGGAAGGAAGGAATTAAGGAAGGAAAAAGGGAATGAAGGAAGGAAGGAAAGATGTTTGGAAGGAAAGAAAAAGGAAGGAAGGAGGAAAGGAAGGAAGGAATTAAGGAAGGAAAAGGGAATGAAGAAAGGAAAGAAGGAACGAAGGAAATAATAGCCGAATAGGGTAGATGAAAGGAAGGAAGGAAGGAAGAAGGAAGGAAGAAAGATGTTTGGAAGGAAAGAAAAAAGGAAGGAAGGCAGGAAGGAAGGAAAAAGCAAGGAAGAGAGGAAGGAAGGGAAAAGGAAATGAAGGGGGATGAAGGAAGGAAGGGAGGAGAGAAGGAAAAAAGAAGAAAGTGAGAAAGAAGTAATGAAGGGAGGGAGGAAGTGATAGCCGAATAGAATGAGAGGGAATATGAGATATAGATTAAAAGAAAGAAAAGGAGGGAAGGAAGGATGTTAGGGGGGGAAGGGATAGCCGAATTGGTTAAGAAGGAATATAGGATATATATAAAAGAAAAGAAAGGAAGGAAGGAAGAATGAGAGGAAGAACGGTATTTCAGTATAGGGTAAGTGGTAATATAAGATAGAAATGTAAGGGAGTAAGGAAAGAAGAAGAATAAAAGGAAGGAATAGCAGAATAAGCCAAGGAATGAAATGAAGGAATGAAAAATAATAGCAAGGTATAATAGAATAGAGTAAGAGGGTTTATGGGAGATAGATGAAAGCAAAGAAAAGGAGAAATAATGGAAGGAACAAAGAAAGAATGGAATGAAATTGTAACAGCACGAGAGGTTGTCCCCCTTGATCTGAGTATTTATAGTGGTGGTGCAAAGCGTCTGTAATAAAAGCTTGAAAGAAAAAGTCATTTAAGACGCTAAAGATATCATAGTTAATATCAGCCCAGAAGTTGAAGCATTGGAAAATGTAATTTTAATTAAGTTTTCTTTTTCCTTATGTCTGAATTGTTTGTATACTTATTCTATATATTTATTTATTACATGTCTGTTTATCATTGTATATATTTATATAGTTTAACGTCAGTTTGTGGATCGATTTTATTAAAGAAAAGAATAGACAAGACATGTGATAAATAAATATATAGGAGAATAAGGTAAAAGGAAATATTGGAGACAGATGAGCGGAAAGAAAGAAGAATAAACATAAGAATCGAAGAAGACAAAAGGAAAATGAAAGATGAGTTTTTGTAATATAAGGAATGCCGAGGTCCACCACTTAAACTTATAGACTCTGCCTGTGCGCGTGGTTGAAGCTAGCCAATCAACAACTCGAATACGTGGTTAGTTAACTATTTAATCACCGATCTGGAAAGCCGTTCATTTGTACATTATTTGACATTGACGAACGTACCTGCAGCCAAGAACTTTGCACAATGCAAGGATTTTACCCAACTCTAAGGGACACATAGGAACAACCAAAGGATTCTACGCAACCCTTAGAGACACCGAAAAACAACCAAAGGTTTCTTCACTAAGGACCAGCCTCTGCTTAACACAAGGGATATCCATTGTAAAGGTTCTAACTTGAAGCCTGAAAATGGACACAAAATCGTAACAAGATGAAGAAAGAAAGGTGGCAAGAAATAGACAACCGGAAAAAGTCACGGGTAAAATTGAAGGAAAGAAAGATGAAGGAAAATAAAAGAAGAAAGGGAGGAAGAAAGACGAAAAAAGAAAGAACACAAGAGGGAAAATGACAGAGTGGGAATGATAAACGTTCAAAAGACAGGACTTACTGACGACATTTTACATGAAGACTCGCCAGACTTCCGCTTAACATACAGTCTATACGAAACATTCATTCAAAGTCCCGAAAGGAGAAAAGAAACAATAAACCAACACTCTCAAGTTATAAACAATGCATAATAATCCCTTCCTAAGTGGATTTGAGAACATAACACTAACTTGGAATTAGATTCAGAAAATTGACTTTGGTAATATCTAAAGGTGCGAACACAGACTTGAAAATTCTTTGATAATCGAGAAGTACTATTGCCAAATTTTATCCATGTGTCTTTAAGAGGAAGAAAAATTTATGAAAATTTTTAAATACGTATTCAATATTTATATACTATTCTTATATCCATATAATAGAATTTACATAATAATATTTATAGAATATACAATATTTATATAAAATTCTTATATTTATATGATAGAATATACATTATGATATTTATAAAAGATAAGATATTTATATAGTATTCTTATATTTATATAATAAAATGTATGGCATTATATTTAAAAATATTCGATATTTAGATAATATTTTAATACTTTTATGATATAATATATATCATTATATTTATAAAATATTCGAAGGGCCGGTTTAGCTGAGTCGGTAGAGCGTCCGACTAGGAA
This sequence comes from Doryteuthis pealeii, assembly GCA_023376005.1. Taxonomy (NCBI): domain Eukaryota; kingdom Metazoa; phylum Mollusca; class Cephalopoda; order Myopsida; family Loliginidae; genus Doryteuthis; species Doryteuthis pealeii. The sequence goes on along the minus strand of CM042152.1, from coordinate 33,349,199 downwards.
TCACAAGGTTCCTGGTTCGATACGGGCCCTCGCCAACGCAGCTTATGAAGATGGTAGGTGTGGCGCTCCACCTCGGAAGCCAACATCTCCTTGGTCTAGCGCTAGTGAAAAGGGGATAGACTTCCTCGCTGTCTGGCTGATACCGACTTTAGGCTACCCCAACTTTATTTACTTTATGATATTATATTATATAAATGCTAAAAGTATTTGCTGTTTCCTTTGTTAATTGAGTCAAATGACTTGAAGAAATCTTCAATCAAAATGGTTGCCTCGTGATTCTTTGTTTGTATTTCTTCAACGAGTTAGAGGGAGTTCTAATATATGAATCTATTAATAATGGAGATTCGCTTCCGGTTTTTGTCTGTAACAAAAATTACGTCACTGCTTACGTCACATTACCCAAAATCGTCATAACATAGAATAAATACAATCAAAATTTGAACATGCAACATTAGACAGTCTTCATTGTTTTTTAAAACAAGTTTTAATAAATACATGACTGGTATTATATATCTATATATAGTTTGTTTTATTTAAATACATATTTAAAGTTTACATTTCAAATTGTTTTATTTTTTAATCCTTTAATGAATTTGATGATTTTACTTACTTAGGGCACAAACTCGCTGACATTGATTTTTTACTCCCACCCCTCGGGAAATATTTCAAAAATGTACATCGCCCGGAGGGTGTTTTTATTTTGTACTAGTATAATTAAATTTGCAATTGAATCATAATTCTGTGAGATTTTTAATTCGCACTGAATTTTATTCATCCTAATTCTCGATATATTAGAGCTCGTTAAGAATTGCTAACTGGATTGTTTCGCTCCTTCTTAAATAGAAGCGTCACTATAATCAGGGAACGCTGCCCACAGGTAATTTATTTATTTTCTTAAATAAAAAAAAATATGTAGACGGAATTTTTGTCATTGTCTGTTAGTCTCAACTTGTTTGCGATCAAAGTTTTCATTCGGTGGTGTTGTCATCTGACGATTGTAGTTACCCACCCAAATGCGTGAAACTGATAGTTATGAGATAGAAATTGAGAGATGAATGAAGTTCTATCCTATCCAAATGGCCAGTATTGAACCGTTCTCCGATTTTTTAAATAATGTTTTAAAAATGTTGCTTATCAATATATATATATATATATATATATATATATATATATATATATATATATATATATATATATATAATTCAATATACCAAACTTGTTGGTAAATCCTCGCGGTGAGAAAAAAACCTGCAAATAGTTTGATTGTAAAAATATACTACCAAACATCAACAGGAAGAAAAAATATTTGTAAAAAAGAAAAGACCAAGATAATCGTAACAACAAAAAATAATCTATTAGTACAATATTTTGGCCAAAAGAAAAAACAATTTATATGCATATATAATATATATATATAAGATATATATATTCATACAAACCCACCAGGAGACTAAAGCTAATAAGTAAAAAGTGCTCAAAACCTAAGTAGAGCAAATAATAAAGATAAATCTAATGAGGCAGACGAACCTATAAAAGTTTCGCTTAATGCTCTTCAGGGCTAAGATCTGAAGAGCATTAAGCGAAACTTTTAGTAGGTTCGTCTGACTCATTAGATTTATCTTTATATATATATATATATATATATATATATATATATATATATATATATATATATATAAAAGATTTTTTTAAACATTACTTTAAGAATAAATATATATGGAGGCGCGTGGCATAATGGCTAAAGTCGAAATGTATTCTTCGGCACTTGTTCAAATCCTAGACAAGGCTGTTTACATTTTACATAGCAAATACCCTTGGGAAAAGTATGAATCCATATATTCTCCCTCCAACTATGGGTAAAATAGTAGGGCGGACTGGACTCTTTAACCTTAGATAGGTAACCAGTCTAGGAGAAGCAAACTCTGAATTTGAAAAATCCTGAGGTCAGTTGTTGATTGAGTTTGTGGTATTCTTTGTGCACCAATTCTTTCCTATCGGCTCTGCCAAAAAGTGCGAATGGTTCAACACAAGCCTTTACTAGTATTAACAAACCACTGCGTAAGTTGTTCATTGGATGAACCCTCAAGCGTTGAAATCGACAAGAGAGTCCATTCTCATATATATATATATATATATATATATATATATATATATATATATATATACACCTTATTAGCGTAAACAAGGCTCTCTGTGTATTACGGATATTAGCTCTCTAAATGACCGTAATATATACCTATGTACGTATTTATCAGTTAAATTTCTGCTTCTTACTGGTAGGGGCTGACGGTCGAGCACTTAAGGAATCAGTGATTAAAAATGAGTCGGGTTTTGCTCCCGGCTAGAAGTAGTCGCAAGTCTAGCCACACTGAGGAGACGTAATACGTCGAAACACAGAGTCTGTGGATGACTGTGATATATATATATATATATATATATATATATATATATATATATATATATGATATCAAGTGTTTCCTTGTTAGGATTCAACCAACATTGAGAACACGAACGTACATATAAAGATTAGTGTATATATTCTTAGATATACGGCGTATTATAAATAAATGAACTAATGGATACCTTGGTACAGATAAATTATTTCGGCATTTCATTGCCTTCTCAGTATGTAAAAAATCAAATTTAAAAACTGCAGTGTAACAAACATGACCAACACCCGCAAACCATGAGTGTGCACGTGCCCCTGAGCTGACGTATTCAATAAACGGGGAGGGAGGATTTTTTTAATGTGAAGAAAAAAAACAAGAATCAGTGAAATTATATATATATATATATATATATATATATATATATATATATTATATATATATATATATATAGTTAAAAATTAATGGTAAAATGAATGAATGGATGAAATAAAAATGAATGAAATGAGGAGGATAAATGAAAAATCCTTTCCAATGGACCCTTCTCAAAAGTATTAAAACACTTTCTGAGAGTGGGGTCCCTGATAGAAAGTTTTTCTCATCTATTATTAGACTCCTTTGAAGCACCAAGTTAATATAATTATTCTATAAGTTATTAGAGAAGATAAAATCCGTCTCTTACCTTTGTAATATCTGTTGAGAATGGGTTTGAATTTATATATATATATATATATATATATATATATAATCTTGTCTGGTAACTTCCGGTGAATATTGTTACATTGTAACTATCTTGAATTCAAAATAAAAATAAAAATAAAAACGGTCAAATAGAAGAATTTATTTACTTAGCTTTTTTTTCAGTGTAAAATAAAATAAAATATATCAAATTAATTAGATAGATCAGTAAATAATAAAAAGATTATCTTTAATTATATATTAGAAAGATTGATGAATAATTTTAGAAAACTATATTTTATGAGTATTTTTAAAATTTCAAATAGATTAGATATAATAAATGAAATATTTAAATTATAAATGACAGTGTTATTTTTCCTTATATTAACAGCTCTAGACTGACCGTAATTTTAAGAGGGTATTACGTTTTTAAGAATTAACTATATATCTTATTATAATGGAGATTGTGTGTTTTTCTGTCTGTAACCGAAACTATATTCCTACTCAAGTCACAATTCTCTTAGTTATTGACATCACATTCTCCACGATTTTATTTTTATCTAAACCTCAATTATTAATAAAATTGTCTTACATTATTAATACTGTTAACTATGTCTACATACTGACAACATGCAATTATATTTTATATATACAACAAAATAGCGGTTTACAGTGTGAACGGAAGGCTAATTTGCATATAATATTTAAAAATCGAATATAATAAATATATGCTTAGTATTATGATTTCTAACTGTTTGGTTTTATTTTAATGAATATAAGCAAAAATCTCTTCAATGAATCTTAAATGAAATCCATTAACAAGATAAAATAACTGTCATTTTATTCTTTACTTCCTCTTTTAACTAAATACTTAAATTAGAAAAAATAACAATGAAAGATGAGAGTGATGGAAGAGTAAGTTTCAGTTGTTCCATTTTTTATTATACTCCCTCTGTTTCAAATCTTTTATTATACTCCCTCTGTTTCAAATCTTTTTATCTGTATTCTTATTTAGTTTCATTAGCCTTTCTAATTTAATACAATATTTTATTACATTAAAACTTAAATACTTGCACCCGGAGGGTGTATATATTTGCTAGTAAAGATAAATATAATTATTATAGGTATATTATATTATTATTTAAAATGATATATATAAGATGTAAGTTAATCCAAATGACTGGTAAGTAAGGAACGATTCTATTTGGGATCATCGAAATCTCACTGTACAACCATAAAGCGTCCGACTAGGAACCACAAGGTTCCGGGTTCTATACCGGCTCTCGCTAACTCAGCCTCTGAGTAGCACGGGGATCAGTACGGTAGAATGAGGAGCTAAGGATAAGTGTTTCAGACGCCAAAACACTCTCCTTGGTCTAGCGCTAGTGAAAAGGGGATAGACTCTCTCGCTGCCTGGCTGAAACTGACTTTAGGCTACCCCGACGACTTTACTTTTTTATTTCTTTATTTTTTATTTTTATTTTATTTTATTTTTTTTTTTTTTTAGAAAAATGAAAAACGTTGATGGGATTTTTGACATTTTCTGTTTGTCTCATCGGTTCTGCAAAACAAGCTTTTAGTTCTTACACAGATTAAACGACGGGTACTTCAACTAGTAGAATATAGTTCTGAAGATATTTTGGTATTCGCATTTTTGAAAATGCAAGAGACGAAAAATCGACGAAACGACCATTTAATCTTTCAGCTGCCTCCGAGCCGACAAAATCTCCAAATCTAGTACAGTTATAAATTCTTTCGGCACATATGGCATATAAATCGTGAAAATGTCCCCCAAAAATGTCTCCGACCAGATACGTGTCTTCAAGGGTTTTTTGTCGTTTTTTTTGTGTGTGTTTTTCCTGTTTTTTTATTGTTTGTTTGGTTGTTTTGTTTTGCTTTGTTTTTATCAATTTTTTCTTTACATATTGTAATAGAAATCAAGAAAACACTTACATAAAATTTTCCGAGTTAGTACGGAACGGAGTGACGTCATCAAAAAGTTGGCTCACACGATGCGCGCACGCGGAAACAACAGACACAGAAACTCTCTCTCTCTCTCTCTCTTCTCTCTCTCTCTCTCTCTCTCTCTCTCTTTCTTTCTTTGTCTGTCTGTCTGTCTGTCTCTCTCTCTGTCTTCTCTCTGTCTCTCTCTCTTCTCTCTCTTCTCTCTCTCTCTCTCTCTCTCACGCACATACACGCACACGCACACATAAACTCACTCCTTCTTTACCATGTGAAGTTTCATCTCTCCATCCTTCGTCTTGTTAAAAAAGTAAATCTGGACGAGTGGCCTATTGTGGGTATCAGTCGGACAGTGAGAAAGTCTATCCCCTTTTCGCTAGCTCTAGAAAAGGAAGATTGTTTGTACTTATGTGGGGCGCCACGCCTACCTTCAGCCTCCAACTTCACCTCACAGATCGGATTACCTATGCTGTGATACTCATACGTTGATTTGGCGAGGATTGGTTTCGAACCCGAAACTTTGTGGTTCCTAGGTGGATTCTCTACCGACCGACTGATTAAACATAAGTGTCTGTAAGTGTATGTGTGTGTGTGTGTGTGTGTGTATGTTTTGGATGATGCTGTTCCGGATTTAATTTTTGACACATAGCAGTGTCGATTTTCTGAGTACAAAACTCTCTTTGTAGTAATTACAAATTTACGTTTCAACACCAAACGCACAGTATTCACTGGTCCAAGCGATGATTGTAATTGAGCGTATTAGAAGAAAATGTAAAGCATTTGCTAGATGGAGCTACAAACAGACAAACTATTCAAAATGTTTTTCGAGGCTGAATCAGAGAAAGTGTTACATCAACAGTACGGAGAGTACACCGGCCGAAACATTGTGTTTTTATATTTCACGATAAAGATGAGGACAGCAGTTTGAAAAATCAAAATAATGCCTAGTATTTTTTCCATACATTTTTTTTAAATTTGTTACAGGTTTCGTCACATACTTCACTGTATTTCAACTGTAGTTCAGTGCTACTTAAACTGGTTTGGTTTGTTGGATTTTACGGCATGTCAACCCCTGTTGGGTTATTTTATTCCGAAGGCGTTTTGTTCTATTCATGCATGATGGGTATTCAATTTTTTAAAACTCTATTCTTTAAACATTTTTAAATGACATTTTTTTCTATTTAACCCATTGATGGGATCCTAAAGGTACTACCTCTCCGGGTCAGAGTGAACCTGGGAGTAATGGCGATGAAGGGGTACTTCACACATCTCAGAGCTCCAAAATTCAAACTTAACAACCATGAGATAGAGTTTAACGTCATAACCAGGACATTAAGACCATCAGCATTCTAGCACATATATGACAAAAATGGTTGAGGCTTGCCATATGAGCAGTAGGGTTGGGATAATCACATAGGTGCAAGGGCTTGACATGACTAGTCAATTGATTGGAGGAGGCCTCTCCGATCGCCCATCTAGCCTAAGTAAGGGCCGAAGTGGGGGGTTGACATGCCGTAAAATCCAACAAAAATCAATGAGTTTGAGCCGTGTGCGCTATGTTTTGAAGGAAAAAAAAGTAAGTAAAATAGGCGAAGTGAATAATTGAGGGAGTCTATCCCCTTTTCCCTCGTGCTAGACCGAGGAGATTGTTTGGCTAGAGGTGGGCCTAGACTTGGTTTAAGTAACTCTCTATTTTAAAAATCTGATAATCTATTTCTGAATCCTTTGAGTCAATCTGAAAGTAATGGCAATGAAGGGGTAATCCACACTCTCCAGAGCTCCAGAATTGGAACCTCACCACTAGATACAGTTTAACGTCAACAGGCCACACTAATTTTAAGCACACCTCAATTTACAAATATATCCCATTCATTGAGCTCGCTATACAAAACTTAATCCCATAGTTACAGCCAAACAAGCTCACAATTATATCACATAAGTAATTATGATAAAAAAGAAATTACTGGGTAACCTTTGAACAGTGATAGAAAAGATTAACACACAAATATATATATATATATATATATAGAGAGAGAGAGAGAGAGAGAGAGAGAGAGAAAGAAAGAGAGAGAGAGAGAATGAATGGAGAATGCATGAGAAAAATATTGGCATATGAAGGTGCTCAATGCTAAAATAGCAGAGCAGTTTACAATCAAATATTATATACAATTAATTCATTCATTATTTTTCGCCCTCTATTTATCTTTTTAAAAGATGCATCTGGACACCGCGTGCATTAAGACCTAAGCATGTTTATTTATTTTTTAATACAACTTTCGCGTTATAACATTCCATGGCGTGAATATACTTCACGTTATATAAACGCTAAACAAGCCACCATTTTTTAAAAATCTTAACATTTTGACCGTTTGATGATTACAAGTAAGCATGAAACTTTAGTTACGGGATATTAAATCCATAATATATAATATGTGATTGTATATAATATATATATATATATATATATATATATATATATATATATATATATATTATATATATATCGATTCTAGTTCAATTACTAAACGAAGCTGTTGGCATTCCACATAGCGCTAATACCCTTGGGAAAGGTATGAATTCATATATTCTCCCTCCAGCTATGGGTTAAATACTAGGGCAGACTGGGCCCTTGGGTAGGTAACCAATCTAGGAGAGGGATAATTGAATTCAAAATTCCTTCCAGCTATGGATTAAATAGTAGGGCAGACTGGGCCCTTCAGCCTTGGGTAGGTAACCAGTCTAGGAGAGGGATATCTCTGAATTCAAAATTCCTGAGGTCGGTCGTTGATTGGATTTGTGGCAACCCTTGATGCACTAATTCTTTCCTATCGACTGTGCCAAAAAGTGTGGATGGTCCAACACAAGCCTTCACCACTATAAACAAATCACTGTGTGGGTGTTCATTGTATGTATGAACCCTCATGCGTCGAATATCGACCAGAGAGTCCACAATATATATATATAAACACACACACACATACACACACACACATATATATATATATATATATATATATATATATATATATATATATAGTGATTATAAAGTAACTCCCTTCTCTATATTAAAAATCTTATAATTCATTTTTGAAACATTATTTTTACAAAAAATGAATATGAGAAGAACACATAACATGGAGTTTTATTTAAATTTCTATATGGACACCACTTCTTCTTCTTTCACTTTTTTTTTTCATTGTTATTGTTGGAAGTTAAAGTAAATTTGCAAAGTGGCCTAATGTTGGCATCAGCCGGACAGCGAGTGAGTCAATCCCCTTTTCGCTAGGGAGATTGTTTTGCTGATTTTCTGAGTTAGTTTTCTGCAGCATCACACCAACTGCACAGATAAGATAATAAAACTCGTGCTACTCATGCGCTGAGTTGCCGGGATACGGTAATGAACCCGGAAACTTATGATTCCTAGACCGATGCTCTACAGAATGAGCTAACCCGTATTCTTTCTAAAAATGTCCTTCTTTCAGGGTCTCTAAGTCGCATGCAAAGCTAAAAGAGGAAATCGCACATCTAGGGTTGCCAAAACAGTCGAGGCAGCAAACAACTTTAATAGTTTTGATAATTCGGCAATATTTCTTGGAATTTTTTATTTTTTTATTTTTTGGCAAGTTCTCATGAATTCTATTTTGGCAAACATCTTTGCATTTGGGAGAAAATAATATTTTTGATTCAGCCGGCAGGATTTTTGGAACAAGCCATAAAAATGGTTCTACTAATGGTTTCCGATTATTTAGGAAATACGCGCATAATTATCCCAGTGGTGTTTTCAGGATCTCCAACTTTTGGAAGAAGAAGAAGAAGAAGAAGAAGAAGAAAACAACAACAACAACAACAACAACAAAAAGAACAAAAACCAATAATGAAATCTGGTATAGAAGAAGAAGAAGAAGAAGAAGAAGAAGAAGAAGAAGAAGAAGAAGAAGAAGAAGAAGAAGCTGTTTATATTTTTTGTCTCTATTCATCATCTTATGTCTTTCCAAGAGAACGGGTTCCATCAATATTTTGAAAATAATGCAAATTTCCCAGCGTAACACAAATTATAAAATTACATACAGGTAACATATTTTATCGTCGTAGACAATAATCATGGCGACCCGAGTTCAAATCTTGGATGAGATTAGTTGCATTTCACATATAACTAATACTCTTGGAAAGAGTAGAATATCCCATCACCGTGCAAGCTAGACTTACAGATCCCTTACTACTGAAGTGATTTCGCTCATCGCTAGATGCTTCATACCTAGTAACTCGTGTCATATCCTACCCGTGATGAATGGGTTGGGTAAAAAAATGGGGTCCCATCGTGGTGTAATAGGTAGCAAGCTAGACTTGCAGATCCATTACTACTGAATAGTGATTTCGCTCATCGCTAGATGCCCCATACTTGGTAACTTGTGTCATGTCCTACCCGTGATGAATGGGTTGAGTAACAAAGGGTGTCCCATCGTGGTATAATAGTTAACAAGCTAGTATTGCAGACCTGAATAGCGAGTTCAATCATCACTTGATACCTTATATTTAGGACTTTATTTCACATCCAATCCATGGTGAACGGGTTGGGTAAATACTTACCTTTCCCAAGAGCACTGGGTCAATAGTGAAATTCAAACAGCTTCCTCCAGGATTTGAACTCGAGTCACCATGTCCATTACTTACGACGATAACCATCACCAAATAAGCGCCTCCTTGGAAGCGGTTTGACAAGGGAAACATCTTCGATCACCGACAAAGCATTTGACAGCCAAAGTTGACAAATAAATGACGAACGGGTTCGGTATAATGAACTCACAAACAATGGTTAACCATTACTCCACGATGGGACGCCCCACCCTTGGAAAATTTTGCATTCTATCATTCTTCCTCCAGCTATGGATAAATAGTAGGACAGACTGGACTCTTTAATTTTAATTTTAATTAGACAACCTGCTTAGGAGAAGGAAAACTATATATATATATATATATATGTGTGTGTGTGTGTGTCTAGCCACACTGAAGAGGCATGATATGCCGAAACACGTGTCTGTGGATGACTTATTAATATGTATGCTCCCATAAATTTGGTAATGAGCTCTCTAATTGGTAATTTAAATTAACTCTCACTACTAAGCAAATAAGCAATGATCATTCTCCGGAAATTTGATCTCTCAGTGACCGAATGATACATACATTCGTATGTATTTAATAGTTTAAAAACACCAGTCCCCGCATCAGCTGTCAGTGGGCGAGGGATAAGATATCGGACTACCATGCGGTCAGTCTGAGTTCGAACCCTACCCAAGGATAGTTGTGTCTAGCCACACTGAAGAGGCATGATATGCCGAAACACGTGTCTGTGGATGACTTATTAATATATATATATATATATATATATATATATATATATATATATATATATATGTATATATATCCAATCAACCACTAAGTTGGGGATGATTCTATATACTCCATATATCCACAATGTATGCCCATGCAGATGCACACCTATAGATTTATACAAGGAATATTTCAAATCCCTATGAGAATTCATTATATGATAATAAATTAATCATACACAGAGAAATATTTATACTTTCAATAAGAAAGAAAAACTAAACAAACCGTTATTTGGCTATTATAAATTAATTTCGATTTTGTAATGGTTATCCGACGAAACTGGAGTCATTTATGGAGTTACCGGCCGAAATAAATTTATGATAGCCAAATGACGGTGTGTGAGTTTTTCTTTCTCATTGAAAACGTGAAGAATATATATATATATATATATATATATATATATATATATATGTGTGTGTGTGTGTGTGTGTGTGTGTGTGTGTGTACTCTTGGGAAAGTTATGAATCTAGATATTCTCCTTCCAGCAAAGGGTAAATGGTAGTGCAGTCTGGGCTCTTTTACCTTGATTTAGGAAACCAGTGGAGAAGAAGGAAAACTCTGAATTCAAACCTGTTGAACCCCGCTTAAGAAATTGACCCTGTGTCACATCCTGCTCATTAGGGTGGTTGGTAAATATATATTTATATGTATATATATATATATATATATGTGTGTGTGTGTGTGTGTGTGTGTGTGTGTTGTATTTTCAAATAAACACGAATGCATTCTATTGCATGTTATTTGTAAGCATATACTGTTTTATAAAACCCTTTCTTTTAAATCCACTAAAACATGTTTTTCCAACTTATTGTTCCCAGAACTGTTGATATATCGATAAACTAAGGAAGGTTAAAAAAAATATTTCATTATTTTCTGTTTCTCGCTTTGCAATTGCAATTGCCTTAACAAATACTCACTCCTTCGAATAACTACGAAAAAAAAAAAAGAACGGAACGAATTCATGTTGAAGCAACCGCCATCTTTATTAGTGTTTTCCTCATAAACTACAAAAAGGCGATGCCATTGCTTTTTTCTCAAATGCACTGGAAGTGAGCTGTGCTGTAGCTCAAATGCACCGGAAGTGAATAGTGCTTTAGCTCAAATGCACCAGAAGTTTAAAAAAAACATATCGATCAAAATTTCTGTGATGATGTTTTGTAACGAAGTCGGTTGTGTAAACTAGGAGCAAAAAAATAAAAATTTAAATCTTGACTTGATGACAATCACATGTTGTGATCAATTTGGTATTGTATTTGGAGGTGAAAACAATTGAATGGACCCAATACCGTTTTTTGTTGTTGTTTTTTAATTTTTTATTACATCTCATTCGATTATAGTATATCTATTTCCAGGCCTCTAAGCAAAACAACATTTGTATTTTCATTAAACGTGAAATTAGAGGCGATTTCTTTATCTGAATGCAATTATTATTCAACATGGCTTCCGATTTACGGCTGCATTGTCGTTTGACATGTGACATCTGAAAAACAATTTTAGAAAGCAATTGTAGTCCGTAACAAGGAGGGAGAGAGAGGGACAGAGAGAGAGAAAGTGAAAGAGAGAAAGAGAAAAGGAGAGATAGAGAGAAATAGAGGGAGAGATAGAGAGAAATAGAGGGAGAGAGAAATAGAGAGAGGGAAATAGAGAGAGAGCGAGAGAGAGAGAGAAATAGAGCGAAAAAGAGAAATAGAGAGAGAAAAGGAGAGAAATATATATATATATATATACAGAGAGAGAGAGAGAGAGGAGAGAGAGAGAGAGAGAGAGAGAGAGAGAGAGAGAGATGTCCAAATTGATTGCTCGAACATGCAACTCTTTCTTATACATAACACGGATCGTTGGTCAACATTTTATTTTTAATTGCGATCATCATCATCATCATCATTATCATCATCATCATCAAGGTAATCCGAGCTGGCACCAAGGGATTACTTTGACTCTCGTCCCTATCCATCATCACTCCTGGCAGGTCCTCCAACCGGCATCCAGGGTCAGCACAAAACTATTGCATGTAATGTTACATAATGAAAATAGGTTGACTATTCATTTTGTAATAAAGAGTTGAATTTTAAAATAATAGTTAAATGTAAGAACTCATCAAAAAGGTCATCTTAGTATAATAGACAAGGTGCGTACCGTCGTTGTCTAATGGTTAGCAAGTTAGTCTTACAGATACATTACAACTGAATAGCGAGTTCTATTCTCACTGGATGCCCCAAAATCCTACCGGTGGCAAACGGGTTGGATAAAGGTTAAGGCGTTCCGTCATGGTATAATGGTTAGCAAGGTAGTCTTGTAGAGCCATTACTAATGAATAGCAAGTTCCATCCTCACTGGATGCCCCATACTTGTAACCTTGTGTTCAAATCCTGCCCATGGCAAACGGGTTGGGTAAATGATAACGCGTTCCGTCAAAGTGTAATGGTTAACAAGTTAGTCTCGCAGACCCATTACTACTGAATAGCGAGTTCGATCCACGCTGGATGCCATATATGGTTTAGTGTGGTTTGTTTTGTTTTACGGCATATCGACCTCAGTGGGTCATTTAATGCTGACAAAATTTTAAAATAAATTCCTTCTTAATAGTTTTCATTGTGATTAGGATTAAATACTGTCGGATTTACTTCCATTTTTTCTTCACACACACACACACATACACACATACACACACACACACACATATATATATATATATATATATATATATATATATATATTATATATATATATATATAAGTATTTAGTATATATATATGAAGCCTATATGTATATATATGTATATATATTTAGTATATATATGAAGCCTATATATATATATATATATATATATATATATATATATATATATATATATAGGTATTTAGTATAGGAAAAATGAAAATAAAGTGCTCGATTATGAATGTAAGAGATGTATTTCTTTATTATCGTGTACAATACAATTAAAAGGTGCTTGTTATCATTGGTTTAAATGCTGCGTACTAGCAACTTATCATCAGCAAAACGCGCCTGTGAAAATTGAAATTTTAACGAATTCTAATTCAGTTATATATGTATATAGGTGTTTACATTGCGCTGGGCCGTTCTTGTATCCATCCGCGTTATGCTATCGACTTTGGCGAAAAATAGTATGCAAATGTGTTGTGCCCTTGTGGTCGTTTTACAACGATATGTATGTGTGTGCAACATATAAACTTTTGTCAGCTCCTGTTTGTATGTGGCTAACGCACGTATAGGCTTGCTTGTGTACATATATTTACATGTATACTATCATGCACACACATGTACACGCATATATATATATATATATAATATGTGTGTGTGTGTGTGTGTGTGTGTGTGTGTGCGTGTGTGTGTGTGTGTGTGTGCGTACTAGACAAAACGGGACCCGTTAGTCGCACCTATCCAGAATCACAATGTGGCTTCCGAGCAAACCGGTCAACCGTTGACATGATCTTCTCACTACGCCAGCTGCAGGAAAAGTGCTGGGAGAGCAGATGCCACACCGCATTTATAGACCTAACGAAGGCATTCGACCTGGCCAGCCGAAGTGTTCGCAGTCACTGTACCAGAGATTGCCATTCAAAAATTGGGCTATTCAGCCACTCACGCTGTTGTAGATAAAAAAAAAGAAAAAAGAAAAAATGAAAAAAATAGTGGACACTACGCCATCGTCTTTAGTAGACGAAAGGATGCCAACAAATTCATTCATCAGACAGTGTGGGAGACTTTTTAAAATAATCAGAATGATACTATTTCTCTGAATGTTTGAAATGAGTGACTCAACTCTTCGTAAACATCTCCTCAGAGTCAAGCCCCCAATAGAATAAAACATGTCCAAAAATGGTGTGTATTCCATCCCATGTAGCCGTGGCAAAGAATACAAAAGTGAAACAGGCCGTCCACTGAAAGTAAGACTAGAAGAACATCGTAAAGCAGTGGTTCTCGGGTATGGCTGATCATATATGGAATGAAAAGGGAAACCATCTGCCCTTATGGGATGAAGTTATAATAATAGATAGAGAAGACGCCTCAAAGAATCAGCTCATATGATAGGCTGTCGTGGGTTGTTAAGTAGACCGAGCATAGAAATGAATGCAATATGCGAACCCATAATTAAAAAGGCTAGATCAGATTTTTTTTAAAAATTTTTTTTTTAAATGAATCTAGGTAAAAAATCATACATAAAAATGAATAGGTAGATATTCTAGCCAATACAAGACAATAGTCCGAATAACGCAGATAATACTAATCAGAATGATATTTTCAATTTCTGGGGATGTAGGATAAGCTTATGCACCCAAATACACAATTATAATGTCGCAAGCCCACTAACACAAAAATGATTGACCATATATATCTTTGAACCTAACCCTTTATTTAGTCCACGGGGGTATCCTGTTAGGTTCAAAGTTCCGTGATGGCTCCCGATTACGACAAGAAAGTTCCGGAGTTCGAAAAGAAGGCTCCCAAGTCCGAGAAGGTTCCCGAGTCCGACAAGAAATACCTGAAGAAGGACGGAGGGCATATAGGCCGAAACGTTGTACAAATAACAATGAAGATGGGAACAATAGTCCAAATAACGCAGATAATACTAATCATCAAACCTCATCACAAACATTCAGAGAAATAGTATATATATCGGATTTTTAAAAATCAATCTGTCTGTATAAGAGACATGAAATCCAGGGTCACAAAATTACTTCCATCTGATATATATATATATATATATATATATATATATATATGTGTGTGTGTGTGTGTGTGTGTGTGTGTGTGTGTGTGTGTGTGTGTGTGTTGAATTAAACAAAAGACACATCTCCTGTTTAACAATTTTATTTGGAATTTTTTCAAGTTTTCTGGGCAACTTTTTAATATTTGGGTGGAATTCGTGGATTAGTCTTTTATTTAATTCAACATGCATAAATGAAAAAATGCTGCCCAAATACACACACACACACACACACACACACACACACACATATATATATATATATATATATATATATATATATATATATATATATATATACACACACACTCATATATACTAATATATATTTATTCTTATATATATATGAGAACAAATTTATATATACTAGAAAATATATGCACCCTCCGGGTGCAAGTATTTAAGTTTTAATGTAATAAAATATTGTATTAAATTAGAAAGGCTAATGAAACTGAATAAGAATGTAGATAAAAAGATTTAAAGCAGAGGGGTATAATAAAAAAATAGAACAACTGAAACTTACTCTTCCATCACTCTCGTCTTTCATTGTTATTTTTTCTAATTTAAGTATTTAGTTAAAAGAGGAAGTAAAGAATAAAATGACAGTTATTTTTTCTTGTTAATGGATTTCATTTAAGATTCATTGAAGAGATTTTTGCTTATATTCATTAAAATAAAACCAAACAATTAGAAATCAATAACACTGAGCACATATTTATTAAATTCGATTTTTTAATATCAATATGCAAATTAGCCTTCCCGTTCACACTGTAAACCGCTATTTTGTTGTATATATAAATACAATTGCATGTTGTTAGTATGTAGATATGGTTAACAGTATTAATAATGTAAAACAATTTTATTAATAATTGAGGTTTAAATAAAAAATAAAATCATTGAGCATGTGATGTTAATAAATAAGGGAATTGTTACTTGAGTTGTAATATAGTTTCGGTTACAGACTGACAAACCCACAATCTCCATTATAATAAGATACTAATATATATATATATATATATAACTTCGATAATTTCATGCCACTTTGAATCTACCACTTACCAGCTGACGAATGTCAATGGCCGACGTTTTATAATAATGAAGGTTACGCACACCTGCGGGCATTAATTGCCACTTCCCTCACTTTCCCAAATTATGTCAGAAGCGGCTTCAGAAAAAATACCTTTTCATCTGAAATTGCCAAAACATATTGTAACCCAATAGTTCAGCCGACCTGTCGCCGGGGCTTAGAATATACCCACTGTTTTTCATGATGAGAGACAAAACTCTCTCTCACCCTCGAAAAAAAATGTCTGTGATAAGGATACGAATCTACATAGATTCCAGTTCTGGCGCCCTTAGAAGTGTGGAGACACTGTTTTTTTGTTTTGTTTTGTTTGTTTGTTTTTTGGGGTTTTTTTTTGTTTTTTGTTTTTTTTTTTGTTTTTTTTTTTTTGGGGGGGGGCATTATTTCCAGATCTTCTCTTAAAAAGACAACGCTCTCCTATAATATGGATGCAGCACTCTCTGGTGGCCATTACATATACACATATGTATGTATTTATCAGTTAAAATGCTCTTCGCGGTCTGTAGGTGCTGATGATAACCGATAACTGATAATAAATCAATTAGGTTTCCATACCAGCTGGAGGTAGCCTAAAAATGTCTAGCCACATTAAGGAGACGTGATAAATTTAAAAGCTTGGACCCCTCTTCCTTCATGTACGTGATGATAGATAGAATGGATGACTGGAACCCACCTGAATCATGGAAGAGAATAACTTGTATCATGAGGCCATCAAAAAAAGGAGATCATGATTGCTGCCCAATGCTCCCTGAACACTGTAAAAACAATCAGGCATGAACTGGAGAATTGTAATGGAGACTATGGGGATGTGGCTAGAAGAAAGCAACATAACAGACGATCTGATTGCGTTTATACAGCAGAATTTCTCGTTAATCTGTAGAAGAAAGTGTTGAAGGACCCTCAGATGCCCACGGGGAGTTGCTAAACACTGTAGTCAAGCCCTAGATAACAAGAGTAGTCAATGGTAGGCCATATGTATGGCAGCAGGATTTTTCCCCTGGCACACCTCTGGGAAAAGTTTTAAAAAATGGTTATCGGCGAATTTTTACGACTACACCAGTCCCAATGTTTGGCTTCCGAACTCTCCAAATCTTAATCCCATTATTATGTATGTGGTGTTGTTGAGAAAGACACCAATCGCCGTGCCAGTACTACAAAAGCCCAGTTAATCGATAGAATTTAGAATTTTTTCGAAATTCTCCCAGGGAAACTGTAACATTAGCTTGCTCCAAGTTCCTGAACAGGATTGAGGCTGTGATCGACGCTAATGGCGGTTATTTTGAGTGAAACTTATTGACAGTAGTGTAATTTCCGTACTTGTTGAATTTCTTAACAATCCTTTAAACTTTTTAGTTACCGAGCCCTTTTTCTCTTTCTTGATGAAACTGTCAAATTTATCCCGAATACCCTATATATATATTAAAATGTGAGTACTGCATTGGAAATTAATTTTGTTTAAGGATGGTTTATATTGTTTTATGTATAAAGCTTCTAGTATATGGGGGTTTGTTTATTTTTTTTTTATATAAAAGAAAAAATAAACAAAAACTCCAAATACTAGAAGCTTTATAGATAAAACAATATAAACCATCCTTAAACAAAATTATTTTCCAATGCAGTACTCACATTTTAATATATATATATATATATTATATATATATATATATATATATATATATATATACTATAGTGTGAGATGGTCACTGTTTCAGCTTTTGCTGGAATGGTGTACCAAAGGCAGTATTATTGGTAGAGTGCTCAATATAAAATACAGCTGTTATATAATATAATAAGATAAATATATAAAGGTTTTACATATCTATTTATTAGGTGACAAAGGAACATTCACAACCATATTGGTTTCATGCGATGCAATCATCAGGTGAAGATGTTTCAAATGAGTTATTGGTCTACCACGGTATCGATCTATACGATCTCATCTGGAACCAACTTGACTAAGTTGAAATCACTACTTAGTTAAACTGAGACAAACGCAATTTGGGTTCACATGAAGGAATAATATACTTTTTCCAGATCTTCAGAGCTTACCACCAGATGTCGCTTAGTGTCATACAAGGGGGGATAGTAGAACATATTTGTTTATTTAGCTTTGGTAAGGCAACCAGCCTATGAAAAGGAAAACTCTTATTCAAACCAACTGTACACCACTTAAAAATTAACATTGGGTTACATCCTGTCCGCGATGGAAGGGTTGGGTAAATACATACACAATCACAACTACGCATCCACAGCTACAATACCTGACTATCATATCCCTCATATGTCGTCTGATGTCGTTTTCTATGAGTGAGGAAGGCGGGGGGGGGCTAAATCATCCAATCTACAGTTGTCTCTAATTTTTTGGCATTTCAGTATAAACACGTTTCATTTCATCCGAAACAACTTGCTACCTCATCCGTGATTGGTCCATGTAGTGTGTAGTTGAAGAATGAGGGCGGAGGCGCAGCGCCGCACAGAAATCAGATAGGTCTGTGACTTGTTATCATATACTCTTTCAAGAAAAAGAGAGAGAAAAATACAACGGACTCTGATATGCTTGAGATTTTACATCCAGAGTAACAGTTCATTAACAAAGACTTCTGTACATTACGGCTCGTTACCATTCACCCATATGAATATTGCTTTATGAACGTCATTAATCACATTCTTAATATAATTAATCAACTCAGTATAGACGGGGAAGGCGTGGCCAACTTGATGGCTATTAGATCGAACCAAGTAATCGGCGAGACGAGTTCAAATATTGTCCGAAGCCATTGCGTCCATTGCATCCTAATGTCTTTGGAATGGCATGAACCTATTAATTCCCCCTTTCACTGTTGGTAAAATAGGCTTATTCTCTTTGCTTAGTGGCATATTAACCTTCGTGGGTTATTTAATGACAAAACCATCCTTGTAGAACAGTAGTTCTCAACCAGAGACCATATAGATCCTCAGGGACCATATAAGATTTTTTTGTCCAGCAAGCAAAAAATATTTAATTATAAAAAGACATTTCTCTGAAGTTTTGAGATGAGGTTTGATGATTAGTATTATTTGGATTATTCGGACTATTGTCCGCATCTTTATTGTTATCTGTACAATGTTTTGGCCGATGTGCCCTCCAGCCTTCTTCAGATATTTCTTGTCGGATTCGGGAACCTTTTTATCGTAATTGGAAACCCTTGACGTTCCATGATGGCTCCGGATTACAACAAGAAGGTTCCCGATTACGACAAGAAGGTTCCTGCGTTCGAAAAGAAGGTTCCTGAGCTAGAGAAGAAATACCTGAAAAAGGCCGAAGGGCACAGATAAAAGTTTCAACTAAGTCGTCCAAGAAAACAAACTGCTAGCATCAGTCCTAATGAAAAATATACAGAGTTCTTCCCCTTGATGAGTAGAGAACAGTTGCCTCCCATAATAGGTGCACTGTGGGAGCAAAACTGGAAATACGACTTTAGCCATGACACATGGGTTGGTACACAAGATCGCTGGTCGCACACAATTTGAACTCTTAAGTCACTGCTATTTGGGTAGAAGCATTTTTCTATCCTGAATTGAATAAAACTTTGTTAATTTCCAACAACCGGGCCCGCTACTTTCATTCAGTACTCCGAGTTTATTTGTACGAGGGCGAGTCAAAAAGTAATGCCATTTTGTTTAAGACAGGTATAATTACCAACACAGGAACATGTCCTCTTTGGATCATATACCTACTTCTCCACATTTCACCGTTTCTCTCAATAGCAATGTTCCACCTTCAAATATGAACATGTATCCCTGCCCCGTAAAATTCTGTTGACTGTTCTTTGAGCCACTTCTTCACTACAGATCTGCATCCTCCATACTCATCAGATTTAGCTACTTCAGACTATCATGTCTTCGGCCCCATGAAAGAGGATTTGAGAGGCAAACATTATTCCAGTGATGAGGAAGTAAAATCTGTTATACCTGTCCTAAACAAAATGGCATTACTTTTTGACTCACCCTCGTATGTAAAAACATGTATGTATGTATCAAAGACTAATACACAAAATCTCATTAAGAAAAACCTATCTTGACACATTTAAAATCGGTGCAGCTTTAGATGTATTAGGAAAAAAAAGGGAAATCATTAAACCGTAAACATCAGGGTTCGAATCCCACTGACATCACCATACGGTTCGTTTCTCAGCAAAAATACTTTTTTTCTTTGAAGCTTGAAGTGTATACCGATATCAAATTTTAATAAAATCTTTACTTTCCTTTTTTTAGCCCCGTATGCTGTACAGTTAAAAGAAGACAAATGAAAGTTATGTGGAAGAACGATAGTTGGTTGAATATCGTTTTCGCGTACGGAATAAATATAAAAACAATTTGCGACGAAGTAATAACGAAAATATTTTATTGCCGGTTCACACTTAACATTGGAGAATACAAGCATGACATGAGATATAGGGAAGAGTTTACATTGATTTCTATGAGCGAAATGCTCATGTGACTAAGACAAGAAGAGCCCCATTCCCGACAAACTTGAGTTCAAGACCTGTCGATCAAACTTTCAGTGATTTTCCACGGTTTTACAGTTAATTTTAAACTACTCTACACTACCTTCTAAAAGTGATAGGTCATGCCTATTCATTATGCAACAGGCATCAGCACATATCATATGCCTGAATTCTTGAGATGAGGCTTGATATGTCCTCATCTTTATTGTGATATATAAAAATAAGTTTTCGGTCGTTGTACCCTTAGGCCTTTTTCAGGAGAACCTCGTCCACCCAATGATTCAACCTGGGAAATCATTTGAATAGTTTGTCTTTTGAGCATTTGAATCTCATTCAAATAATGACCTCATTGTTTTGCACGCCCATCAATCCGAGAAGCGCCACGAGGATTTTATAAAATATTATCATTAATTTGAAATCTGAAGCTTAGAATCAAATGGCATCAGTTATTCTCCCTATAATTTTAAATTTTTAAATAAATTTATTTTTCAAAAATTGATCTTGCCTTTTCAATTATTGGTTCCCGTATTGGTTCTCATATTTTTATATTAAGTTTGCTAAAATAATTGAGTTTAAAAAACATTGAATCCCCAAAATGAATGAATAAAACAAAAACGTCTGGTCAGATTAAAGCAGTTAGGTAAGTGATAGCGTTCTTTACG
>CM042152.1:33320322-33322822 GCA_023376005.1 Doryteuthis pealeii | reverse complement strand
CAGCAGTTTGATGAGAACATTTCCCCCTCCCCCCACAAGGCTGGGCCCATTCACTTGTTCATTGTGGGCTGTTCGTGAAATCAGATCCTATTTTCCTCGTACTTTTCGCCTTATTAAAATTCAATAAGGGGGTGGGGAATCAAAAAAAAAGAAGAAAAGAAAGTAAAGCAAACTATTGCTTTTTCTTTTTCATTTTCTTTTGTGTGGAAACAAACGAGTCAGGTTCTCGCCAAAATATGAAGGAGGAATTCCACATTTTAAACGAAATTATATAATTCCGTGTTTGTTAATAGGTACGGGCGAGAGAATTGCACAGGTAATTCGGTACAAGAGGTTAATGCGTGCAGAGTGCAATCAGGACACAAAACGAGACTGGAAAAAATGAAGGAGTCATTCAGCCGCGGTGATGGCAGATGGTGTCGTCTTGTCAGAAGTTTAGTCCGACGCCTTAATAAAAAAAATAAAAAAACTAGTTCCTATTTTTGGTATTTTTTTTTTTTTGTCATACATTATTTTCAAAAATGTTAAAAAGTTATATCCTACGTCCTACTTGACGTTAATATATATATATATATATATATATATATATATATTATAAAAAAAGAAGGCCCGCAAAATGGATTGTGTTTTTTTTTTAAATGTGTATTTTAAAAAAACAAATCCATTTTGCGGACCTACTTTTTTATGAAATATTTAATTTTTTTCCTGTTGGACCCAAAGCAACACACACACACACCATATATATATATATATATATATATATATATATATATATATATGTATTTATTTCATTTTTTTTTTTTGTGCAGAGAAATTTTATTTATATAATTTTTATTAATCATGACAAGCAAACTCGGCGAATACCATGTGCGACGTGAGGAACACTGTACAGCCGTTTCGACCTAATTTTGGTCTCATCAGCAGTGTATACCTACGATCTCCCCCCGACAGAGCCGGCGAACCCAGGACGCAAAGTCAGAGACTCTACCCCTAGGCCAACCGGACACGCCACACATGAGACTCGCCAAATCAACTTGTCAATCATAAGTGCGCAACTACTATAACATGATTGTGACTTTCCGCATCGTATTCGTTTACCTCTCGCAGAGTCACGTCTTCCCGGCATGACGGCACGCATCCACGTACTCACAACCATGCTAGGCAAAGAAATAATAGGTAATTTTGTGCAGAGAAATTTTATTTATATAATCTTAATTAATCATGACAAGCAAACTCGGCGAATACCATGTGCGACGTGAGGAACACTGTACAGCAGTTTCGACCTAATTTTGGTCTCATCAATTTATATATATATATATATATATATATATATATTATATATATAAAATGCGTAAAAAAAAGTATCAATATTTTTGTACTTTTTGACATACCTTATATTCTGTAAAGAATTAACGTTCCATTCATTGCTCATTTTTATCTTGGTAAATACAGCTTTAAACTCGACACTTTTATGACACACCTTCCATAGAGAAGAGAGAGAGAGAGAAAGAAAGAGAAAGAGAGAGAGAGACTGATTGATAGATTGATAGATAGGCATGAAATTGTCAGTAACCAAGCGCCGTTGACTTCATGTCCACAGTACCCTAACATACCCAATAAGACCGACGGTGAAATATTAAAGACAAAAATCAACAAAAATAGAACAGATAAAACTATAATGTCGGATTAAATTCATATTCGAAAGGTATATATCATTTTTTTTTGTAATACGCCGTATCTGCAAAAATAGATACACAAATCTTTATATGTACGTTTGAGTGCTCAAGTTTGGTTGAATCCTATCAAAGCAACACTTGATATCATCCAGTTATATATATATATATATATATATATATATATATATATATATATATATATATATATATATTGTCACATCCAATATATTATTATATATAATATATTAATGCTGGTGCTCTTTATTTGTACGATCGTTATCATCTTGCAATACCTTCTGGTTAAAAACGAGACCTTCCAAATCGTCCAAGATGACATGCAAAAATTTAAATCTGATTATCTAATGTTCTTTATCCACCCAATTATTGTTTCTTGCGAATGTCGTCACGTTAGCCAAATAATAAACCATTCCATTTTTATTATAAAGAAAAAAGGGTAGAAAAATGACATGATACAAAGAAAAAACATGATAAGAAAGATAGAAAGAAAGTAGGATAACGTTATTGAGAAGAGTGAGCGCGTGGAAGCAATAACGCTAATTTGTTTCAATCCATCATAATGAAAAGATGAAAAGAAGGAAAGAAAGAAAAAAGTTAGAGAAAGTTAAATCAAGATTATTATACTTTTTAGATATTGAACTATTTTACAAGTGCTTAAGTATACATATCAAACGTTGTAATAATCAAATTATCATACTGTGGTATATCCACAGGTCCAGCTAGTTTATATATAACATACATTATATAATTTATACACATTAATAACATGCACAGTTTTGAGTCAAAATGATTTCTCATCTAAACTT
>CM042152.1:33282822-33317822 GCA_023376005.1 Doryteuthis pealeii | reverse complement strand
TCAAGTTTAATTTTTGAGAACCATTTGATTGTTTCATATGAGTTGTTCCATAGATGATATTCTAATTTTTCTCGGAATTTGGTAACAATTCTTCTTATTATAATGGACATTGTGTGTTTTTCTGTCTGTAACCGAAACTATATTACTACTCGACTCACTATTAACTTAGTTATTAAGTGCACATTTTCCATGATTTTTTTTAAACCTCAATTATTAATAAAATTGCTTTACATTATTAACACTGTTGACCAAATCTACATACCAATAACATGCAATAGCATTTATATATACAACTAAATATCGGTTTACAGTGTGAACGGGAAGGCTAATTTGCATATTGATATCAAAAATTTGATTTTAATAAATATGTGCCTGGTATTATTGAATTCTGGTTGTTGAGTTTTATCTTAATGAATATAAGCAAAAATCTCAGAGATAAACCTTCAAAGAAAACCATTAACAAGAAAAAATAACAGTAATTTTATTCTTTACTCCCTATTTTAACTAAATAGTTAAATAATGAAAATTTAGCAATGAAAGATGGAAGAGTAATTTTCAGTTGTTCTATTTTTCGATTATACCCCCTCTGTTTCAAATCTTTTTATCTGCATTCTATTTAGTTTCCTTAGCCTTTCTAATTTAACATAGTATTCTATTACATTAAAACTTAAATATATGTACCCGGAAGGTGAATATATTTGCTAGTATTTTTAATAATGCTTTTAGAGATTAATCCAACTTAAAGTTTTGTGAGCCTGATTAGTTTAACTTGTTTATTATCTATAAATTTGTGTTTATGGTCTTTAAGTTTTATGTATGCACTTTATAGTCTATTCTTCCTTTTCTATCCTGGATATTTATTTTATTTGCGAAGTAGGTTGTTTCATCGTAAATTTATGATATAATATTCTGGTGGTCTGTTTTATATTTAGTTGTTTTATTGTTTAATATTTTTTGTATTCATGGGTGTTGATTTTATAGTAGTTATAGGATTTAACTGCTTCTACCCAGATGTCATTAGATTTGTTGAGGTTTTTAATGTTTTTATTCATTTTGTGTTCGAAAGTGTTGTGTTATTTCAAAATTAATTTTTTTCACAAGGCTGAAAAGATCGTATTCAAAAGCGTTGTTGGGAGTTTTAAGTTTTTTTTTTGTTTTTTGTTTTTTGTTTGTTTTTTTTTTTTTGGGGGGGGCTGATGTTGAATTTAGGGGGGGGGGCTGATGTTGAATTTTTTCCGTATATATTATTATATGTATATTATTATAATATTATATATATTTATATATTTTATACATATTTATATTATATATATAATTTGTTATATATAATATATATATATATATATATATATATATATATATATATTATATATAATATAATATGTAATATTATGAAAAATTTACAAACACAAATTCATTAATGAGTAATGTTTATTTTGCCTACGCTGCGGTGTTTCGATCTATTTCAATTGGGCTTAGACTGACCGACCATACAAGAAAAGAGTCTCACAGATTTCTGATTTTCTGTGATATATTTATTTTTTCCTCAAACTAACAAAAGCCCTGATGAAGATCTATTGAAATAGATTGAAACACTGCAGCGTAGGCGAAATAAACATTACTCGTTTATGAACTTGTGTTTGTCAAATTTTTCATAATATTACATACTGTCGGATTCACTTCCACTCTTTCTTCACACACACACACACACACACACACACACACACACGCACGCATATATATATATATATATATATATATATATATATATCAATAGTAGTAAATAGTAGTAGTAGTAGTAGTTTATAAGAACAATCGAAAGAGTCACGATTTTGACAGTAGGAAAAATAATATATATTCTCACAGATCCATTTCTACTGAATAGAGAATTCGATCCATACTGGATGCCTCATACTTTTGACTTTCTGTCACGTCCTACCCGTGGCAACCGGGTGGGGTAATTATCTACATTACCGCTGGGTTCGCTTGCATAGAAAACATTTTTTTAATCTCTTTTATAAGTGATCTATTCGCAGGTTCGAATCACACGTCTGGGCATTTTATTTCATAAGCCTGCACACAAAATTACACACATGCATATCACAGAAGCAATTAAATTACTGGAAAATGATTTCTCCTTTAATAACAAAGAAACTCTTCCCCGCAGCACGTTATATATATATATATATATATATATATATATATATATATATATCTTTTCGAGGAGTGTTTCCTTGATAAAAGCCATATTTCATACAAATGAATTTCGGTGCAAACGCATTACATGCATCCGGTGAGTCGTTTGGAGAGCAGCATCCAAGAGCAATCCAGAAATGTGCTCCCTATGATCTTTGTCTCAAGTTTAGTAATTTAGTTTAGTAAAATGCCTGATATGACATCCATCTATATATGCATACGCATAGACTCAGATAGCTGCGTTTTTTTTTGTTGTTTGTTTATTGGTTTTTCTTTCTTTTTTTTTCTTTTTTTTTTTTTTTTTCGTGTTTGTTTAGTTTTAGATATATACTTTTCAACTCATGCCCCCCCCTTATTTTTGACTTGCGGAAGTCTGCTTTTTCCGTACCGATTGCCATCACCACAGAGCAATCGCTGGTTGGTTGGTTGGTTGGTTGGTTGGGTTGGTTATGTTTTGCGGCATGTCAACCCTTGTTGGGTAATTTCATGCCAAAAAACATTTTTTATTCATTCTTGCCGCGTATTCATTTTTTTAACACACCATGGACCCCTAATTCGGTATTTTCGTATGGACCCCCAGTAATGTTACATGAACCATGGGGGCCAGGTGGACCCCATTTGAGACTCACTGGTTTAGACAAAACTGAAACGAGACTATTACGTAGTTTTATTTGAATAACTGCAAACTCTCAGTCAAGTGTTAAAGGTACCTGGTACGAATACATACTGACACATATATGCACAAACCAGCACACCCACGCACACAATGTATAGTATAAACTATTTTATTTGTTTGTTATGCCTTCTTGGGCCTCTCCCCTTTTTACTGTCATATCTCTATATATTAATACTTGTGTTCCTTAATTGTACGACCGTTATCATCTTCCAACGCATTCTGGTTAAAAATGAGACCGCCCAAATCGTCCAAGATCAAATGCAAAAATGTAAATCCTGAGTATCTGGTGTTGCTTATCCGACGAATTCTTATTTCTTATGAGTGTCGTCACCTCAACAAATAATGGACAATCAGTTTTTATTATAAAGAAAGAAATGGAAGTAAAGGGACATGCTACAAAGAAAAAATATAATAAGAAAGTAAGAAAAGAAAGAAAGAGAAAACCAAATAAAGAGAGGAGGGGAAAGATAGAGAGAGGATGAGCGCGCGGAAGCGATAACGCTAATCTGTTTCAATCGAATATAATGAAAAGATGAAAAGAAGGAAAGAAATAAAAAACGGTGTGAGAAGGAAATCAAGAGTGCTATATGTTTTTACATTTAGAACTACTTTTCAATAGCTCTTAAGTAAACATATCAAATGTTGAGACAGACAGACAGAAAGAGACAAAGACAGAGACAGATATTAATATTGATAATATATAGGGCTACCTTTGTAAAAGTGCTCAATATCGTGGATAGAACAGGTATATCTAAGTTAGAGTAGCGTGAACATGAAGTCAAAGGCTGTTGGCAACCTACGGTTTCTCGCCTATGCGATTTTCAAAACCAAGTACGAGAAACTGATATATATATATATATATAATATATATATATATATATATATATATATATATATATATGATAATTTGCTTTGATGCATTGTTAAGTAAAGTATATTATTATTTATATTTTAAAGGCAATTAAAATGCGTATAACGTATAGCTGCATCCACAACATATACATAGAGAGAACTTGTTAATTATAATTGAAATAATCATGACAAACAAACTCGGCGAAAACCGCCTGCGACGTGTGGAAACACTATACGGCTGTTTCGACCTTATTAGGTCTCATCAGCAGTGTATACCTATACCTACACTGCTGATGAGACCTAATAAGTTCGAAACAGCTGCATGGTGTTCCACACGTCGCAGGCGGTATTCGCCGAGTTTGCTTGTCATGATTATTTCAATAATAATTAATAAATTCTCTCTATGTATATGTTGTGGTTACAGCTATACGTTATACGCAATGTAATTGCCTTAAAATATAAATAATATAAATAAGATAAAACGCACATATAAAAATTAACGGTTAATAACATCATATTCACACATTCACTATACACTTAACATTTTTCATTGTGTCCCTCACAAAAACAATCCGTAACAGTGTCCTGATGATGGTTTAATACTGAAATACTTAAGTGTTGACACATAAAATTGTTTCCCCTGATCGTAACATCCTGTGTTTGTTATATTTTTGAAAATATTTTCTTCTCATATATAATATATATATATATATATATATGAGGAAAAATGAGTAAAGAAAAGAAAAGTAAATGGATAAAATGAATTTAATCAATCACTTACACATGTGTTTCGGTCAGTTTATGTGTGTGAAAATATTTCGCACACATACAAGAATCGACCTTCATCAGAGTGAATATTTATTTTTTGAAAAAATTCGTTGGGGGGAAAAAAAAAAAAAATAAAAAATAAATTTTCACACACATAAACTGACCGAAACACATGTGTAAGTGATTGATTAAATTCATTTTATCCATTTACTTTTCTTTTCTTTACTCATTTTTCCTCATATTGTCGGATTCAATTCCTTTTCCATTTTTACACACATATATATATATATATATATATATATAATATAGAAGAGAGAGAAGAGAGAGAAGAGAGAGAGTGAGAGAGAGAGAGAGTGAGAGAGAGAGAGATAATAGTGGGTGGATTCTTTTACATGTCATTAGTGTGTCATGGAAATATCGGCGCCAATATACAAACACCATTTATTTGGGTGGGGATAAAATGAGACCGGAAGCCAATTTTGGGATCTGGTTTGATAATAATAAAGAAAAGAAATATTAATTCCTATAATATTTGTACACTGAATCTTTTTAAGCAGAGCGGGAAAAATGGGGTAAATAATGTCGAACTATTGTTAATCGGGAAAATTAAAAATCATTCATTTCCGCTCTTCTCTTTCCCCCTCTCTCTCTCTCTCTGTCTGTCTGTCTGTCCGTCTCTCTCTCTCTCTCTCTCTTCTCTCTTCTCTCTCTCTCTCTCTCTCCTCTCTCTCTGTTTATACCGCACTCTCTCTAACGCTTTTCACTCTATCTCTCTCACCTCACTCTCTCTCTCTCTCTTTCTGTTATCCCTCACTCTCTCTAATCCTTTTCACTCTATCTCTCTCACCACTTCTCTCTCTCTCTCTCTCTCTCTCTCTCTCTCTCATTCACTCACTCTGTTTATCCCTCACTCTCTCTAATCCTTTTCACTCTATCTCTCTCACACTTCATTCTCTGTCTCTGTATCTGGTCTCTTCTCTCTCTCTCTCTCTCTCTCTCTCCTCTCTCTCTCTCTCTCTTCTCTCTCCTCTCTCTCTCTCTGTTTATACCTCACTCTCTAACGCTTTTCACTCTATCTCTCTCACCTCACTCTCTCTCTCTCTCTCTCTTGTTTATCCCTCACTCTCTCTAATCCTTTTCACTCTATCTCTCTCACACTTCACTTCTCTCTCTTCCCTCCCCTCTCTCTCTCTCTCTCTCTCTCTCTCTCTCTCTCTCTCTCTCTGTTATACCTCACTCTCTAACGCTTTTCACTCTATTCTCTCTCACCTCACTCTCTCTCTCTCTTTCTGTTTATCCCTCACTCTCTCTAATCCTTTCACTCTATCTCTTCTCACACTTCTCCCCCCTCTCTCTCTCTCTCTCTCTCTCTCTCCTTCTCTCTCATTCACTCACTCTGTTATCCCTCACTCTCTCTAATCCTTTTTTTCTCTCTCTTCTCTCTCTCTCTCTCTCTCTCTCTCTCTCTCTCTCTCTCTCTCTCTCTCTCTCTGAAAACCTTTTTTTATCCCTTTAACTCTCTCTTTCTCACCCTCTCTGTATATATGTATCTCACACACTTCTGTCTCCATCCATCACTCTTCTTTCTCTTAAAGCTTCTCTCTCATCCTTTTCACTTTCCACTCTCTCTCTTTCACTCTCCTCTATCTCTCTCCCTTTCCCTCTCTCTCCCCCTTCCCCTCTCTCTCCTTCCCTCGTTTATCCTGAGTAATAGTAAAGGATGTGACAGAAATATGTACCACGGATGCTGTTCCGGATATCATTTTTTAACTCATAAAAGTATCGTTTTTCTATACGGAACAGGATCATTCTGACGTAACATGAAATGAGCACGAAAAGCTCTCTGCGTAGCAAATAAAGATTAACCAATCTTTTTTTTTTAAAGTTTAGGGTTCCATATTTGGGTCAAATAGATCTATTTAAATATTATTCGTACTTGATAGGAATAATTGATGACATAACTGTAAATTGTTTGTATTAAGAATAGTTACTTAAAGGTATAATTATTTATAAAAGATTATTATTAATCATTTAAAACCATATATATAATCTTTTCAGTGGAGTTTAACAGTTTTAAAGTTTGAGTTTTCCTTCTCCTAGACTGGTGGCCTAACCAAGGTTAGCCTTCTATTTACCCGTAGCTGGAGGGAGAATACTTAGATGCATACTTTTCCCAATGGTATTAGTGCGTATGTGAAATGCAAACAGCCTTGTCCAAGATTTAGACTCGGATCGCCGTGTCTATTTCACACGACAGCAATCATTACACAACACGCCTCGAACGAGAGTAATGGCATTGAATAACTTACGAAGATATAAATATCTCTCTCTCTCTCTCATAAAATAATCTCTCTCTCTCTCTCTCTCTACATATATATATATATATATATATATATATATATATATATATATATATATATAGCTCTAATACCCTTGGTGAAAGGTATGAATCCATATATTCTCCCTCCAGCTATGGGTTAAATAGTAGGGCAGACTGGGCTCTTCAGCCTTGGGTAGGTAACCAGTCTAGGAGAGGGATAACTCTGAATTCAAAATTCCTGAGGTCGGTCGTTGATTGGGTTTGTGGCAATCTTTGATGCACCAATTCTTTCCTATCGACTGTGCCAAAAAGTGTGGTGTTCACCACTATAAACAAATCCCTGTGTGGGAGTTCATTGTGTGTATGAACCCTCATACGTCGAAAATCGACGGGAGAGTCCATTTTTAAATATATATATATCCCCAGCACTCTCTCTGTTTACTTCCAGGTCACTCTCTCTCTCCCCCCACTAAGATATAAAGAGAGAGTAAAGTAGGAAAAGAGAACGTGCGGAGAGGGGAAAAAAGGAGAAGAAGAGGCTTGCTATAAGATCAATTAAGAAATACGATCAGTACTGTCATATAGGTGCTAGGTCTTGATGGGACCAGTCTTGATAAGGGAGCTTTTCCGCTCCCTGTCTTTGCCCAAGTAAGGGCACAGGTGGAATTCTACATGCCGTGGACTGCTCAGTCACCAGGATTCCGTTAAAGCATCACGGGTCACCCACCTATGGACAACAGGTGGACCCATTGTGAGGTCTTACCCCTCTACAGAGGAGCAGTCGGAGTATTCTACTGCCCTAGCCGACAGGACAGTAAAAAAGAAAGAAATAAACTATTCATAGAATTAGGTATGCCCAAAATTTCACGTGTTTTACCCTATTCCCACCCCTTGAATTAAAATTGAACAAAACTCGGTAAAATGAAAGAAACTGCTCGGAAAATTAAAAGTAAAAAATAATTTATTATTTCTCTGAATTTTTTATATGAGACTTGATAATTTGTATTATTTGAATCATTCGTACTGTTGTCCTCTTCTTTACTGTTATCTGTACAATGATTCGGCCGATGTGTCCTCCGGCCTTCTACAGGTATTTCTTGTCGGACTGGGGAACCTTCTATTTGAACTCGGGAACCTTCTTTTCGAAATCTGGAATCTTCTTGTAATTGGAAGCCTTCACGGAACTTTGAACCCAACCTTTTATTCAATCCACGGGGGTATACTGTTCTCGTTCCGGTAACCATGACAGGGTACAAGTATTAAACTGTGGTAATCATTATTCTATGTTACTTTACATTTTGTGAGGTGGAAAGATACACAGAAGAATGTTGTGCTTAACATATTTATTAAGCACTAGCATCTGGTGCTAAACGGATACATACAAACACAGAACAAATAAGTACAACCAATTAACATGACAAACCCACACTAAAAGATGGGGGTCATTTCGGTATAGCCAACGCAGCAAAGTCAGTCTGAATATTATTCAGCTTGTTAATCTACTTTAATCGTAGACTATTTTATGGCTATGAGCCAGTCCATCTGGTAGAGTCCTGAAGGGGTGTCAGCTACTTTAAAACAATTTAAAACCGGAAAATTTCATAAAAGAAATCCAACCAAACCAATCGTCACAGTTAGGCAAAGATAGGCCAACGACTGATTTTCAGCTAAACGGGCTTCTGTCATAAAGCAAGCTATTTAAAGTTACCAATGAGTTGGACTGACGATCGGGTGTTAAGGACAAAACAGAATAAAAGTGACCGAGAGGGTGTGGCTGATCAGGTGTGGCAGGGGTCATAAAGAATATAAGACAGACACACAAAGAATTGCGATTGGCTCAGTTGAGAGGATAACAAGTCAAACGACTGTATTTGTTGGCAATATAATGTTCGCCCCTGGGCAGGAAATTATTCAAGACAGTAAAATGCTATAAATGTTTTAATGCTAACGGTCTGGGGCGCTCACCGGTCAGGTAGGATTAAGAGATAATAATGCCAAGTGGGTCGGAGTGTGCGAAGCTCGGGGGAGGCCCTCATCGCTGATGATGTTAAAATCACATAAAATTCACTTTATGTTGATTATAGGCACTTTTTTAAATTCTTTGTTGGTCGCACTGGCTACAAATTTGAATTAATAGCTCGGTTGGTTTTTCGACAGCTAAGTTAGCTTCCCACCCACTCCTCCCTCTCTCTCTCTCTCTCTCTCTCTCTCTCTCTCTCTCTCTCTCTCTCTCTCTCTTCATGTATCTATCTATCTATTTATATCTATCAATCTATCCATCTCTATCTCTCTCTCTATCTATCTATCTATCTATTTATATATCTATCTATCCATCTCTATATATCTCTATCTATCTATCCATCTCTCTATGTGAGAATATAAATTGTATGAGTATACTCATACTCTTTCACCCTCAAACTCATACTCTTTTACTAATATATACCTTTCTCCCATAAAGATATAAATTCCTATATGTGCCCATGTAATTAGGTACGTATGGGTCTCTCTCTCTCTCTCTCTCTCTCTCTCTCTCTCTCTCTCTCTCTCTCTCTCTCTCTCTCTGTCTCTCTCTCTCCCCCACTATTTTCTGTTTTGTTATTGTTGCTTTATATATTTCAATCTCTTCTTTCTTTTTTCCCGCTTTTATTTATTTATTTATTTATTCATTATCTATTTATTTATTATTTTATCCGTAAGTACATGGAGATATAAATTTGAAACTTACCTATCTTTTATAACGTATTCTCTTGTGAGTTCCTTTTTTCTTTCATTCTTTTTTTTTTAATCTTATTTTCTCTATTTCTTATCCTTTCTTCCTTCACCTTATATATTTTCAATTCTCTCTCTCTCTCTCTCTCTCTCTCTCTCTCTCTCTCTCTCTCTCTCTCTCTCTCTCTCTCTCTGTATATATATATAATATATATCTATGATATAGAATATATATATATATATATATATATATATATATATATATATATATAGGGTCATCCACAGACACGTGTTTCGACTTATCAAGTGGCTAGACATTGTAAGCTACCTACAGCCGGAATTGAAAGTGTCAGGCACCTTAACATTAGGAATGGGAAGGGAATTTTAACTGTTTTAATACAACATCGCTTTGTGCGTAAATGCCATCACAGAGTGCTCCATTCAGAGAGAAAGCGTTGCGTTTACGCTTGATGGCGGCCGTCAGCGAGATCCCCCCAGAGTGCTCAACCCTAATGGGGAGCATATATATATCCACAGACACGTGTTTCGACTTATCAAGTCTCTTCAGTGTGGCTAGACATTTTGTAAGCTACCTACAGCCGGATTGTGGTCAGTTGGGTGTCAGTCCGGCACCTTAACCATTAGGTTGTCTTCACTTACAGATTGGGAAGGGATTTTAACTGTTTTAATACACACATCGCTTGGTGTGTTAAGGCCGTCACAGAGTGCTACATTCAGAGAAGAGCGTTGCGTTTACGCACAGCGAGATACCGTAATAGATATATATATATATATAGAGAGAGAGAGAGAGAGAGAAAGAGTTTTCGTAGTCGGCTTCATGAGCTCAATGTATGAAATTGGACGTTTATATACCGAGCAATATTTACAAATTTGAAATAAAAATGAACTAAAAGCTGGTCATGTTGGCTATTTAAAATATTTATTTCAACCAAATTTCTCTTTAAAAGAATATGTAAAGTTTTGCGAATTAGAATTTTCTTGAGAGAAGTGGTAAAGGGAAGTTTGGCTGAAATTTATATTCATAAGAACCAACGTTATCGAATTTTAAGTTTTTCTCATTTTAAATTTACACACACACACACACACACACACACACACACACACATAAACACAAACACACACACACACACATACATACACACACACACACACACAACATATATATATATTATATATATATATATATATACATTGGTTGTTTCTTTTTCCTAGCGTTGGAGAATTGAAAATAAAGTGCTCAATTACGGATTTGAGAGTGCATTTCTTAACAGCCGTGAAAAGTGACTTGACTAAAAGTGACTAAGACGCTGCTTTGAAACCAATGGTAACAATCGCACTTTAAATGTATTGTACACTCTAATGAATAAAAATAAACATACACATACACACACACACACACACATACACATACACACACACACACACACACAACACATATATATATATATATATATTCCTCAGAAGGTAAATACACCTCCACACTTTTTGTAAATAAAAAGGATTGTATTATTTCTCGTCTAACGTGAATTCAAAACGGATATCATTAGGTATTATTTATTATCAAACTCTACAGCATTGAAACACTTTTCTCTTTTCTCCTTTTCCCCTCTCTTTCTCTCTCTCTTTCTCCTCTCTCTCTCTCTCTCTCTCTCTCTCTCTCTCTCTCCTCTCTCTCTCTCTCTCTTCGCCCCTTCCTTTTCTCCTTCTTCTTTCATTCCACTCCTCTTTTCCCTCTCTCTATTTTCTTTGCGTTTATCTTCCCACTTTTTCTCCTCCTACCCTTCCTTTCTTTTTTCATTTCCCCTTCTCCGCCTGTCCCTTCTCTTCTCTCCTTCCCCCTCTCCTTCTCTCTCTCTCTCTCTCTCTCTCTCTCTCTCTCTCTCTCTCTCTCTCTAATCTCTCTCTTCTCCCTCTATTTCTCCTTCTTCCTCGTTCACTCCTCTTTTCCTTCTCTCTATTTTCTTTGCGTTTATCTTTCCACTGTTTTCTCTTCCTACCCCTTCTCTTTTCTCCATTCCCCCTCTCTTTCTCTCTCTCTCTCTCTCTCTCTCTTTCTCTTTCTCTTCTCTTTACCCTCCTCTTTTTCTCTCTCTTCTCCCTCTTATTTCTCCTTCTTTCCTCGTTCCTCTCCTCTTCCCCCCCTCTCTATTTTCTTTGCGTTTATCTTCCTACCTGTTTGCTCTCCCACTCCCCACTCCGATTATACCTTCATTTTACTCTTCGTCTCTTTTCCGTTCGGTGAATACACATCTTTGTCTCATAAGTCATTTTTTTCTAAGTCACAAAGGACCAACTGGTTATTTAATGCTTTTATTTCGAATTTCAAACTTACTCTCCTTTTTCTCCGGCTCTTCGTTTCTTTCTCTTGCTCTCCATACAACTACAACACATGTCGTATTTTAATAGTCAGATTTATGGTATTTGGCCATTCATAAAATTAATTCCTTGGTGCTGCTAACCTTAAAAAAACAAAAACAAACTAAAAAAAAAAAAAACACTCTCTTCGGGACTGGAAAGAAGCGTGTATTATTCCTTGTTTTTATGTCCACCTTCCCACCATCCGACTCTTGACAATTAAAAGCGTAACATTTTAGTGCTCCGTCTGTTTTCTGCTTCACCTTCTTTTTCTTTTCTTTTTCTTTTTTTCAATATCATCCGATTTTGTTAACAACAACGAGATCTATAAAACAAATCTTGCATATTTAAACGGTTACTATGACGCCCATAAATGCAAACAATGATCTCGCACACTTCTGTGCTTCATCTCTTACACCCCCCCACCATATCATTGCTTTTTACCTTCTCTCCGTATCCTTTCCTCTGTTTTACTTCCATCCCTAACCCCCCTCTCCCTCTTTCTATCTCTCCCTCTCTCTCTCTCTCTCTCTCTCTCTCTCTCTCTCTCTCTCTCTCTCTCTCTCTCTCCCTCCTCTCTCTCTCTTCCTTTCTATCACTCCCTTGTTTTCTTCTCACCTTTTCTTATTCTTACTTTCCCC
The DNA here is from genome assembly GCA_023376005.1 of Doryteuthis pealeii. Classification (NCBI taxonomy): domain Eukaryota; kingdom Metazoa; phylum Mollusca; class Cephalopoda; order Myopsida; family Loliginidae; genus Doryteuthis; species Doryteuthis pealeii. The sequence continues at coordinate 33,305,284 of CM042152.1, read as the reverse complement.
TGTATTAAGTTCTCTTTTCCTACCTTACTCTCTCTTTATATCTTCTCTTTCTTTTCCTCTCCTCCACCATCTCGTTTCCTCTCTCTCTCTCTCTCTCTCTCTCTCTCTCTCTCTCTCTCTCTCTCTCTCTCTCTCTCTCTCTCTTTCTATATCTCCCTTGTTTTCTTCTCACCTTTTCTTATTCTTACTTTTCCCTCTATCAAGTTCTCTTTTCCTACCTTACTCTCTCTTTATATCTTCTCTTTCTTTTTCCTCTCCTCCGCCTTCTCGTTTCCTACCTTTCTGTCTCTTTTTCTATCTTTCTTCATTCCCTACCTTATCTTTTACTACCTTACTCTCTCTTTATATCTTCTCTTTCTTTTCCTCTCCTCCGCCTTCTCGTTTCCTACCTTTCTGTCTCTTTTTTCTATCTTTCTTCATTCCCTACCCTATCTTTTACTACCTTTCTCTCTCTTTATATCCTCTCTTTCTTTTCCTCACCCTCTATCAATTTTTTGTTGGGTTGTTTTTTGTTTGTTTGTCTAATGGCATATCAATCATCGGGGGTCACTTAATGCCAAACCCATCCTTGTAGAAGAACAGTAGTGGTACTATTTAGTCCATGGCTAGGGGGTTAAAGACTCATACCTTTCCCAATAGTGTTAGTCCGAAAGTGAACGAAATAGTGTTACTTGAGTTCGATCTTGCTTACTACCATGTCGCAAACGACACGTTACCCACTACGCCACGGATCTTCCCCTCTAATTAGTTATCTTCTTTTTTTAAATTCATTTTATTTCCTTCTCTTCCGGTGTCTTCCGTAAGACACTAAACTGCATCTGGAGCTCTGGGGAGAGTAAAATATCCCTTTATTGTCATTACTCCCAAGTCCACAATTACCCGGAGTGACAGTACCTGTTAGGGTTCCATTTATAGGTTAAATAGATATAAATTATTAGTTCAAGAAATCGTAAGAGAAAACGAAATTAATTAACAATTGATACAATTATTAAGAAAATACACATGAAAAGAAATAATTATTTGATTATTAACTCTTTGTCTACTTTAAACAGCAGCTCTCCCACCAAGGAACAGTTTCTACATATACCATACACAAGCAAAGTAGAAAAACTTATGGTTAGTTTATTTTAATTAAGCAGAAGGACTCTGATTACAACAATAATAATTTATGTGTAAATTTATTTGAGTAGAATGAGTTATAAGGTGAATAGATGGTGAACTTGGCAATTCGTATCATACAAGTAAAAATACCAAGAACATTTAGTACAGTCGTGGGATAAATTTGGTAGGCAGAGTTACGAATATACGATATAAACAATTTTTAAGATTATTGGTTGATCATTATTTCTCTGAATGTTTGAGATGAGGTTTGATGATAAGTATTATCTGCGTTATTCGGACTATTGTCCTCATCTTCATTGTTTGTACAACGTTTCGGTCGATGTGTCCTCCGGCCTTCTTCAGGTATTTCTTGTCGGGCTCGGGAACCTTCTCGTACTCGGAAACCTTCTTTTCAGACTTGGGAACCTTCTTTTCGAACTCGGGAAACCTTCTTGTCGTAATTGGGAGCCATCACGGAACTTTGAACCTAACCCTTTATTTAGTCCACGGGGGTATCCTGTTCTCATTCCGCTAACCCTAGCTGGGGTAGAGGCGTTAAGCTGTCTTAATTATTATTCTATGTTACTGCTGCCTTTGACCAGGATTGAACCTGCAGTCTAGAGATAACTGTCACTTAGAACTGTCTTAACTTAACTCCTTTATCCACTAGCCCATGTGTCCAATTGGACCATTGGTTGATTATTATCAAAACAAAATATATCCAATTCAAACATGGAAAGATTAGATGGATTAGAATTAATCCCTTTACTCGAAAGAAAAATGAGAATAAGTATTTATCGAAACTTTCAAAACAATAAATTGAAATTTCTAATTATGGTAGACAATTTTTATATTTTCTTCGAAGTGGAAACATATGTGTGTGTATTTATAAGTATGTGTGTGTATATTCATATGTATGTAAACAATTCTTGGAGATAGATAATTTAAACAATAAACATTTACGTTTTTGAGAAGTGAGACTAGTTGTCACATGTATGGGAAATAAACTATTATTTCTATTTTTTCTGAATTTGGTTTAACTTTTTAAAAAAAAAAAAAAAATGCTTTTCGGCATATTCTAAAAAGTGAGTCCATGTTTTAATTGAAAATTATATTTTCTATTTCTTTCCGAAGAAAAAAAAACCCTTTTTTTGTTTAAATCTACCGGCTGCATTCATCTGCTTGTTTATTTCATAGATATGGTTCTGATTGGTTGATTATAAGATGGCAGATAAAACCAGTAATCTCATTGATTCTTGATGGGTTTTCAAAATTATTTTTAAAGTCAGTTTTCTTAAATACATTTTTAAACTCATTTTTTTCTATTCAACCCCTAGATGGAACCTAACAGGTACATCGAGTCAAAGTGGGCCTGGGAGTAATGTTGATGACGACGTACAACTCTACACTCCCCAGAATTGCAGAATTTGAACTTCACCATTAGATGCAGTTTGGCGTCATACTCAGGACACTATTTAGTCTAGAGGCAAGACTAACATATCATTGTTAGTGACTTTGATTCCCACTGGGTGTCCTATACTTTTGACGATACGATAAAAAAAGCCCATAGTAAATAGCTATTATAGCTAAGGGGTTGAATTTCAGTCCCTCACGCCTAATATCTAATTCACGAGTACCCTCACAATAGCCCTGTAATAGACAAACATTACAAAGAGAGACCGTTAGTCGTACATATATACATATATGTATTATATATATATATATATATATATATATATATATATATATATATATATGCATATATATTAATATATATTATTTTTTGTATATAATTAATTACATGGAAACTAATCTACAAATTAAATAATATACAAAAAATAATATATATTCATTTATTATTAATATTGCTCTATCACAGATATTGAGCATTCTCCTAATAATACTGTATATATTGGCTTACTACGCTATCATCAAGTGAGATACTGTTAATCATACACTGTATATATAAATCATACACTACATATATATATATATATATATATATATATATATATATATATATATATATATGTGTGTGTGTGTGTGTGTGTCTGTGTGTCTGTGTGTCAATATATAAATACATATATATATATATATATATATATATAATTTTAAGACACTGAAGTGCTCGAGTAAAGTAAATATATATGTTGTTTTGTTTTTTGTTTTTTGTTTTTTATGAAGAGAACCCGTCAGGGTAGACACACCCAGTCAATAATTCCTGGGTGTCAGTAGCTGTTAGTAATCACAGTAAATTAACGATACATGCCTCATTACCAATCAGCGTTTGCGAATATGCTGTTGTCAGCAGATTTACAACATATTAGCGACCTTTTTAGAGAAATATGAGAATGATGAGAACATACATACACACATATTTCTATCTTATATATAAGAAAGTGTTGACATCTTGTCCTGGTGTACCCCTCAAATCAATCGACTGTTCACATCAAGCCCTAGCACCTATACGATTGTGGACACCTCATGTGGTGTAATGGTTAGCAAGCTAGATTCGCAGACCATTAAAACTTAGTAAATAACTATATGATTGTCCCAACCCATATGGCAAGCTCCAACCCTTTTTATCCTATATGTGTTAGAGGGCGGTGGCTGAGGGTCTTCATGTGCTGGGTAAGACGTTAAACTGGTGAGGTTCCAGTTCTGGATGTCTGGGGAATGTGGAGCACCCATTTATCACCATGGCTCCTAGGTCCACTCTGAACTGGAGTGGTAGTACCTATTAGGGTTCCATCTATTGGTTGAATAGAATAAATGTTTAAAACAAATGGAGTACCCACCAAGAATGAATAAAACAAAAACGTCTTTGGCATAAAATGTCCCAATGAGTTGATATGCTGTAAAACCCAACCAACCAAATCCTGGTGTAAATGTTTAGAAAGCCGGTCTCGATGAATGTTACTACAGAGGTATAAGTTCGATCCTCACCTGATAATAAAAAAGAAAATGAATATAATATAGCTACATAAATAACCATTTATCGTTATTTACATGGCTATCTATCTATACATATATAAAGGGTAGTTGTGTGTATACGTATGTCTGGAGGAAACTTCGAAAATAAAACAAGTAAATATATATACTCATTAAATATCACCAGGGCTTGGTTTTTGAGGGAAAAAAAAGTAGATATTTGATTTATATTTGTGAAGATAATTAAAAAATAAAATTTAGATGATAGCATGGATTTTCTTTTCATTTAATATTTTAGATAGTAGACATTAACATTTCTTTTCAGAGTAGCTGGATCAATGCAAGGTCTATTTTTTACATAGGGATTTAAATGGCGCATCCCACGAGGATTCAACTCACGATTCAGTAATAATGGATCTGCGGAAGTAACTTTAAAAAAATTCCCCTCTACCCAGGCGACGCTGGGTAGCAACTGCTAGTATCATATTAAAGTTTGTGATTTGTTAATTCATTCACTCTATTATATTTGATTTATCAAATTTAAGTGGTTTTATTTTTTAATAGTTGGCTGAGAAATGAATTGATACGGTACACGTGACCGGTTCATTTCAAAATGTGGGGGGTGACTAATATGATTGGTCGTACCGTAGTGGTTAGAGCGCTGACATATTGTCTATTGTTTACCTACCTGTCTGATTTGAAATCCACACAGATGATGTGTAACGTAGTCTAATTTTGGATCTTATGCTTTACGAATTCGAACTGCGGAAGCAACAAGAAACATTTATATGAAACAAGCAGGACATGTGGATATACCACAGTATGATAATTAAATTATTACAACGTTTGATATGTTTACTTAAGAGCCATTGCAAATAGTTCCATATGTAAAATGTATAATAATCTTGATTTAACGTTCTCTGGCTCTTTTTTTCTTTCTTTTCTTTTTATCTTTTATTATGTTCGATTGAAATAGATTAGCGTTATCACTTCTGTGCGCTCACCCCTTCTCTCTTTATCTTTCTCCACAAAAAAAAAAAGTAAGTAAGTAAGAAAGAGATTCTTACTTTCTTTCTTTCTTTTTTGTGTAGTATTTCCAATTTCTTCTCTTTCTTTCTTCATGATAAAAACGGCACGGCCCATTATTTAGCTGAGGTGACGACACATGTAAGAAATAAGAATTCGTCGATTAAGCAACACCAGATAATCAGGTTTTACATTTTTACATTTCATCTTGAACGATTTGGACGGTCTCACTTTTAACGAGAGATGATAACAGTCGGAAGATTTGAAGGTACATTTGATCACAGTACATTGACCAGATCGTTCAGGAAATTTCACTTGGGCTGCAAGAAACTCAATGATTAAGTAGGTCTAAAACCGTTCATCCTGAGGCCGTGTGCCAAGCCATATAGGCAAATCAAGGGATTTGCACTCGGTGAGAATCAACTTCACGACTTTAACAAAAGCATTCCGAGCTGAAAAATTGTCCCACACGTTACGATAATATTGCCAAAATTCTAACCCACCCTAGTAATATCCGAATGGTTAGGGGTAGTCCTCGTGTATTAGTGGTTAATTTACTGGACTGGTTAAATTTACTGGACTAGTTAGTGAGGTCGAATTTCAGTTAGGCTATTACGTCCAATTTTGGACAGTCCGTAGAGCATCCACCAAAGAATCGCAAGGTTCCGATTTCGATACCCACCCTCACCAAATTACTGCATAGAATAGTACATCGTATCTGTGTGGTAACCGGCAGACCTTTCGCTCCACCTCAGTAAAAACAATCTTACTGGTCAGCGCTAGCGAAAAGAGGATAGACTCACACTCTGTTCGGCTGATACTAACAATAGGCCACTCCCGCAACTTTACTTTTTTACTACTCTTGGGAAGGTAATAAACCACTTACTCTTAGCTATGAGTTAAATAGTACTGTAACACGATAAGGTGGAAAAGAACAAAAATCCAAGAAATTACGTGTAATTCTTAGGGGAAATAAATTTTGGATGAGTCAGCACAACGCCACCTGTCGATTTCTTACTAGTCAATAGATGTCACGTGGCGAAGTATGGAGGAGAGGTAGTGAGAGGAGAGAATGTAAGATTGGTTTGAACTAAGTAGTGGCAGGGAGCATATGCAAGATGCGTTTCTGTTCCCTCTTCTCTAAACGTCACAAGGTAAGCTATCCTCAAGTGTTTCCCAGGTTGTTCCAGACTCAAATAGCGAGAATACCATCTAGCCCAACAACAGATTCAACAACCAGATACCAGCAACTCTGGTCCAGCCTGGAGATGTAAAACAGAAAAAAGACGATAAGTTTTTTTACGATTACGATTAACATGTCATCAGTCCTTTCAATCTATTGGTCATTGCATTTGGTAGGTCCTTTAGACTAGTGCTTTTCAAACTACCTGATGTGGGTATACCAACAGGATATTTTCCCAGTGTGCCACGTACTGTTAGCAAGCGACCTTGTACATACGAGTTATGTCAGAAAAGTTCCAGTATGTCAGAAAACTTCGATGTGAGGGCATCGCCTACTGCGAGTTCTTGCCACAGAGCCACCTGATCAACCAGCATGTCTACAAAGAGATACTGCAACGTTTGCTTCGTTCCGTGCGCGGGAAGAGGCGAGAGATGTGGTAGGACAACTCGTGGATGCTTCACCATGAAAACTCACTTGCACACACTGCCCTGAGTATCCGAGAGTTCCTGGCCCAGAAAAACATGCCTGTGCTGAAGCAACCTCCCTACTCACCCTTCAAGCTCAAAGGGTCATCAAGGGAACCCGTTTTGAGGATGTGCACGACATCAAAAAGGCCGTGACTACAGAGCTACGGAGAATCCCGGAACGTGTCAGAGAAGAATGGGAAAGTGCCTTAGACTCCAGTGGGTTACTTTGAAGGGATAACATGTAGTTTGTTGTTTGGATTTGAAATTTTAAAAAATTGTGACACCAGTCCTGGAAGTTTTCTGATATACCTCGTTGATTTCATTTCTGATGTAGTACCAGGTATTTCTATCTATTGTATCCTATCACAGCACAGGAAAAGAATATTATCCCAGCTATGGCTAAATAATACTACTTCTGTTCTTCTACAAGGATGATTTGGCATGAAATAACGAACGAAGTCTGGTGTGCCATTAAACAAAGAAATAGAATAGGTTGAAATTTCATGAAGTTGAGCACAACATGTTGACGGAGAGGCTCCTTCCGACCAATCGGCTGGTCATGTCAAGCCTTAGCACCTATATGATTGTCCCAACGCTATTGCCCTTATGGCTAGGCCCAATTCTTTTTTTATCATATATGTGCTAGAAGGCAGTGACTCAGAGTCTTCATGTCCTGGGAATGACGTTAATCTCTATCTGATGGTGAGGTTCCTGTTCTGGAGGTCTGGGGATTGTGGAGCAACCCTTTATCACCATTGCTCCTAGGTCCACTCTGAACCGGAGTGGTAGTACCTGTTAGGGTCCAATTTATGCGTTAAATAGAAAAAATGTGTCCATAAAAAAGCTGAGTATCCATTAAAAGTGAATTTATTTCAAAACTTTGTCGGCAGGAAATGGCCCACCGAGGTTGATATGCCGTAAAACAAAACAAAACAAACAAGAAAACAAACAACACGTTGATATAATTATTTATTCTTTTTCTTTTCAATTTATTCTAAACATTTTTCATTAATTTGTATTTATCTCGAAGAAATTGAATTTTGTTGATACTAAGAGTGCGCGCTCTATCGACAGGGCGTATAATTCAACAACTGCATTCATTGCAGGGGCGATAACACACATACCCCCCCAAAAAAAAGGGGAGGAGTCCTTGGTTTTAAATCAATCAGCACCCTGTGATGAACCATCAGTTATTAACTCCAGGTTTGTGTGGAGTCAACCTTTCATTTACATTATTCTCAAGTCCATTTTGGCCCGGAATGATAGTAACAGTGAAGGTCCCATATATAATTCAAATAGAACTGTTTGAAAATTGGTTTAGCTCAGCCGGTAGAGCGTCGGACCAGGAACCACAAGGTTCCAGGTGCTATACCGGCCCTCGCCAACTCAGCGTATGAGTAGCACACGGATCTGTACGGTAAAGTGAGGAGCTAGTGTTAGGTGTGGCACTCCACCTCAGACGCTAAAACAATCTCCTTGGTCTAGCACTAGTGAAAAGGAGATATACTCCCTCACTGTCTGGCTGATATCAACTTTAGTCCACCCCGTTTTGTTGTTGTTGTTATTTCACTCCCTGAGAGTTTTTATCAGCAGTGTTAGCTGATTATCTTTCACTGGAGTCTGGCTGACATCAAGTCTCTTCAGGTCTCCAGGAATCTTCTGAGTATTCTAGCTGATTTCAACTACAATTAGTATCACTTTCACCCTCATATTCCACAGTTTTTTCTAATTCTCACACTGTCAACATTTTAAGTAATGTCATCAGCTTATCGGCTTTACTGTGTTCTGTAGGAAAGTGCCAATAAAAATGCCAATGAATAATACGATTTTTTTCTAAGTACGAGGGTGAGTCAAAAAGTATTACCATTTTCTTTATTTCATATGAAGCTTGTTTTATAAAACTAAGGCCTATATTGACACCCTAACGAAGCTCAGAGCAAGAATCCGACGGGTAAGACCGAACTTGCCAAACGACAATGCCCTCCTTCTGCATGACAATGTTCGACCACACACAAGCATCATGACAAAGGAGAAAATCGCCTCATTCGGGTGGACAACTTTACCCCATCCTCCATACTCACCAGATTTAACGCCTTCAGACTATCATCTCTTCAGCCTCAGAGGCAAACATTATTTCAGTGATGAGGAAGTGAAATTTGTTGTAAAAAAGTGGCTCAAAGAACAGTCAACATGCTCTCATTCGCAGGTGGAACATTACTATTGAGAGAAACGGTGACTATGTGGAGAAGTAGGGGTGTGATCTACACATTTTGATGTATGATACATCTTTCCTGTATTGGTAATTATACCTGTCCTAAACAAAATGGTATTATTTTTTTTACTGACCCTCGTAACTTTTCACGTTAAAAAATCTCGTTGCCTAAAACTTGTTTTGTGAAGTAAACTAAAAAAGAATTTATCAATAGAAACAAATTTATCGAACAGCATATTAAACATCGAGCAGCAAGTACATAGGCCTCCCCAAAGCAGTAGTTGATGCGAGTTTGAGCCTCACAGGGAGCTTATTCTTTCTTCTTGTTTCCCACGTTCGCTGTTCCTCGTTCTAGAAGTGACTACTAATGTGAGTTGCGATAAAAAAAACAAAAAAAACTAGAATTAAGATGAAGGATAATATTCGGGAAAATTATTAATTAGAACTAACAGGACATGTGGATATACCACAGTATGATAATTTAATTATTACAACGTTTGATATGTTTACTTAAGAGCCATTGCAAAATATTCTTAAAAGTATAATAATCTTGATAATCCCTGACTCTTTTCTTTTTTCTTTCCAGCTTTTCATCTTTTCATTATGTTACATAATTGTTAGTATCCTAACACTTATTTACAGTAGTGTAGAAACCAAAATGGCTGTTATAAGTTGCAGCTGGCGGCCTTGAAGGATTGAGCGACTCGGCTTGACCTCAGTCTGATCCTCCTTCTGGGGGATACCGTAAGAATCGGTGGAGAATACCCTCTTCCAGTTTAGATTATAGAAAAAGAGTTTAGTCAGTATCGGCCAAACCACGAAGATGGTAAGTCGTGTTAAGCGCACGGCCGACTCAATCTGCGCAGGTAGTCTGGTGGGGATTTCGGAATAAAATACGATATAGCAAATCGAAATCTTGGGTTATTATCTAAAAACTACCAATGACACAGTGCTTCTGATAAAGAGAAATCCCCAATGGAAGACCAGACACGAAGTCCCCAAGACGAAGTCCCCAAGACGAAGTCCCCAAGACGAAGTCCAGACGCTAGAAGAAGAACGTAAGGTACCAAAGATGAGCAGAAGAATAATAGAAGTAAAGAGAGTATGCAACAATTATATTCGATTAAAAAAGATTAGCAATATCGTTTTCACGTGCTCATCTCTTCTCTCTATATTTCTTTTACTCTCTTTATTTTTTTATATATATATATATATATATATATATATATATATATATATATATATATATATATATATATATTGAGTAGTATGTCCATTTTCTTGTCTTTATTTTTTTATAATAAAAAAAAGAATGATCCATTATTTAGCTGAGGTGACGATACACATAAGACATAAGTATCAGCAATACCAGATAATCAAGATTTACATTCTTGAATTTCATCTTGGGCGATTTGGACGGTCTCATTTTTAACGAGAGGATGTTGCAAGATGATAACGGTCGGACGATTAAGGTACACGAATATTGATATATAGATAAAAGAAGATAAATAATATTTATGATATCTTTAGTTTTACTTTGATCAAGCCGTCGTTTTCTGTGAGTTTCCAACCGTCATTCCGTTAATTCACAGGGAAGATAAAACTCTTTACATCTTATACATTTTTATTTAAAAGCACGTTCAACTGTTTAGAAAAACCCTTTTCTTCTTTCTGGTCATGTCTTTCTTCAGTCAATCGATTAGCATCCTTGGTTACACATCGTTTTATTCTTCTGTTAAATTTGGTTCACATGAGCTCCAGAACTGAAGCCTCACTACCAGATGTAGTTTACTGTCGTACCCACGACATCTTTTAGGCAACCCTGTCGACTGGGGCTTTAGAATACACCGACTGCACCTCTGCCCCGATGCAGCCACCTGTTGGCCGTGGGTGGCGACCCGTGATTCTTCAGGATTGAACTCTCGTGGCTGAGCAGTCCATGGCATGCAACACTCCACTTTGGTCCTTAATTAGGCTAAATGGGTGGTCGGAGAGGCTCCTTCCGATCAATAGGCTGGTCACGTCAAACTCTAGTACCTATATTATTGTCCCAACCCTATTGCCCTTGTGGCAACCCCAACCATTTTTATTATATATGTGTTATATATATTTACCAACTCCTCCGCACGAGCAGGATGCGACACAAGGTCAATTTCGTAAGCGGAGTTTAACAGGTTTGAATTCAGAGTTTTCCTTCTCCTATACTGGTTACCTAGCCATGGTTAAAGAACCTAGTCTGCCCTGCTATTTACCCATAGCTGGAGGGAGAGTATGATTCATACCTTTCCCAAGGGTATTAGCGCTAAGTGAAATGCAATTACCACGTCCAGGATTTGAACTCGGGGCGACGAGTCCATTTCCCATGACTTTAATCATTACACCACGCGCTTCCTATATATTATATATGTGTTATAAGGCGGTGGCTGAGGGTCTTGTTGGTCTGGGGAATGTAGAATACCCCTTTATCACCATTATTCCCAGGTCCACTCTAACCCGAAGTAACAGTACCTGTTAAGGTCACATCAATGTGTTAAATAGAAAAAACGACTTTTTAAAAAATTGGTTTAAAAAGATTGAGTTTAAATAAAAGATTTTGAATACCCATCAAGAACGAATAAAACAAAACATCTTCGGCATAAAGTAACCCAACAAGGATTGGCCTGTCGTAAAATCCAACCAACCAACCAACCAACAAACCAGAAAGAGTTGATATGCCATGAAACAAATAAACCAAAATTATTTTTTTCCACAATCTTAAGAAAAGGCTATAGACCAAAAACTGATATATTCTTCCTATTTATTTATTATAAAGAAGTTAATTTTATTCTAAACTAATGATACCAGTATTTCATTATTTCTAGTGGGACATTATACAATAAAAACGGTATGCTTGGTTGGTTGTTTCACAGCATATCAACACTTTTCAGATCATTAAATGCCGAATCAAGTCATTTTGAGATTCGGTTTATTAATTACAGTACCTGCTATTGCTTGAATGGTCACCCATCAAAATACTGAACAGGCTCAACCCTGTTTAACTCCGGTGCGTTCAACGTAATGTGACTTTAGGCCCAATAAAAAAACGAATATTATTAGGTACTAGAATCGGCTACCCTGCGTCTAGCAAATGTATTATTACTGAATCATGTGTTAGATCCTCGCAGGATGTCCCATTAAAATCCATACTTAAAAAGACCTTGTGTTGATCCGGCCAGCAAAACCATGCAAATTAAATTCTATGCTGCTACTATTAACTTTTATTTTTTAATTATCTTCACGATTAACTTCTTAAGAGAAGTTTAATAGGTTGAAGAGCCCTGTCTGCCCTACTATTTTCCTATAGCTGGAGGGAGAATAATTGGATTCGTACCTTTCCCAAGATTTACCATTTGTTATATTTCATCAGGATTTTATTATCTCCTCTTTCCAAAAATGCAGATTGACTTTCTTAAAAAGTATATTTAACCTTATTTTTAACCTTATTATGGTCATTGGTCTAAGAGAAGGAAAACTTTGAATTCAAAACTTAAAAATTGATTTTGTTTCAAATCCCGCCTGTGCAGAGGGGTAAGTAAATACATACATATTCTAAAAAGTATAGTTTATTATATTGTATTATAAAAGAGAATTTTTTTTCTAGAATTTCAGAGTTCGAAGTTAGGGGGAGCGTGATACATAAGTAATTTCACTATTCTTTTAAAAAAATCTGGTTGGTTGGTTAGTTGGTTGGTTGAATGGATGGATGGATGGATTTTATACCATGACAACGCTTGTTGTGCTATTTCATGCCGAAGACATTTTGTTCAATTCAATCTTGACGAGTCTTCAATTTTGTTAAATTTAAACTCAGACTTTTATAAACACAATTTTTGTTTAATTCATTGTAATAAATAATTGAGAGCTACTTCCCCTATTTTATTATCACCTCCCCTTTGTGTAAATCTTTAGCTTTCTGAAAATATATAAACTCCCAAGAAAACTGCAACTGTATTCTAAGTAGAATAAAGCTTTCTCAAGTTCGACCGTGTGTGTTCATTTATTATTACACTCATTTTTTCTATTTGACCCATTCATTCTTGATCGGTATTCAATATCTTTTTTAACTCAAGTTTTTTAAACACATTTATTTAAGCTCATTTTTTCTATTTAAATGGGACCTTAAGTTACTACCACTCCGGGTCAGAGTGGCGATGAAGGAGTAATCCACACTCCCCAGAGTTCCAGAATTGGAACTTGTATATTTCAATGTGCATGTGATCACACACATATTTGTTCTATTTTTTCTATTTAGGAAGAGGGGGTGAGGAGCTCTCAAAGGAGTTTTGACTAACGAGAAGAGAGCCCCTTTGGTTTGAATTCAGAGTTTTCCTTCTCCAAGATTGGTGGCAATACCAAGCCCAGTCTGCCCTACTATTTACCCACACAGAATATGAAGGGAGAATAGTTGGATTCATACCTTTCCCAAAAGGTATTAGCGCTACATGACATGTAAACAGCCTCGTCCATGATTTGAACTCTTATCGCTGTTTCCATTTACAATAACGATAACCATTAGACCACACGCCTACTTCTGTACTTATTTTACTTATATGAAGGGAGAATAGTTGGATGCATACCTTTCCCAAGGGTATTAGCGCTACATGATATGTAAACAGCCTCGTCCAAGATTTGAACTCTATCGCTGTTTCCATTTACAATAACAATAACCATCAGACCACACGCCTCTTACTGTACTTATTTTGGACTGCTGAATATTCATATTTCTCAACTGCTATGTATTCATATTTTTGGTTACTGAGTTTTAATTATTTTGGTTACAGAGTTACTTATTTATGGCTGACATTGTACGCCTAGTAAATATCAAGAAGAAATTACAATAAAAAAGAAATGAAAAATAAGAAATAAAACCTACAATTATATAACAAGTTCTCCTTAATTTAACGAATCTCTCTGACAAAGGGGAGATAACTGCACTTTAACCCCAGAAGAAATAAAATTGATTTAATTGTCGGTATCATTTCGCTGGCTGTCAGAAAAGGCCATATCTCAACGTATCTTTTTTCCAAACATAAAAATCCAAAATATTTTCAAGCTCAAGCAGAAACTGTTTCTCTACTTTTCTGGCTCATTTATTTCGTTTTTAAGCACTTGCTGGGATAGTTCAATGGTTAGGTACAGACCAAGAGAACGAACAGGTTGGTTGGATTTTACAGCATGTCAACCCTTCTTAAGCGTTTTTTTATTTAGCCCATAGATGGAACCTTAAAAGTACTATCATTCCGTGTCAGAGTGGACCTGGGAGTAATGTTGATGAAGGAGTACTCCACATTCACCGGATCCCCAGAATTGGAGCTTCACCATCAGATAGAGTTTAACGTCCTACCCAGGTGATTAAGACCCTCAACCACAGCCACCTAGTACATATATATATTTACCAAACCCTCCGCACGAGCAGGATGTGACACAAGGTCAATTTATTAAGCGGAGTTTAACAAGTTTGAATTCAGTTTTCCTTCTCCTAGACTGGTTACCTAGCCAAGGTTAAAGAGCCAAGTCTGCCCTGCTATTTACCCATAGCTGGAGGGAGAATAGAATTCATACCTTTCCCAAGGGTATTAGCGCTAAGTGAAATGCAATTACCACGCCCAGGATTTGAACTCGGGTTGACGAGTCCATTTCCCATGATTTTAACCATTACACCACGCGCTTCCACCTAGTACATATATGATAAAAAGTATTGGGTCTTGCCATAAGCGCAATATACTTGGGACAATCATATAGGTGCTAGGGTGTGACATGACCAGCCGAATGATCGGAGGAGACCTCTAAGAGCGCCAGTCTACCCTAATTAAAGGCCAAAGTGGAGTGTTGCATGTCATGGACTACTTAACCACCAGGTTTACCGCTTAATGATCACGAGACGCCATCTACGGCCAACAGGTGGCCCCATTAGGATGTCTAACCCCACTACAGAGGTGCAGTCGGGGTATTCTACAGCCCTAACCGTCGGTAACCTATCCATTGTGTAATGAAGTGTAGAAATATCTGAATTCAAAAATTAACTGTTAATTCGTAAGTTTTAATAAAGTCAGTGGAGTGGCCTATTCTGAACAGCAAGGGAGTCTATCCCCTTTTCGTTAGCGCTAGACCAAGGAGATTGTTTTTGCATCTAAAGTAGAGTGCCACACCTACCAACATCTCTACACTTTGAAGCACCGACTCAAGCAGCGCTAATCATATGCTGAGTTGGCGAGGGCCGGTATCGAACCAGGAACCTTGTCAATAGTTTTATTGACAGCTTTCCCCCTCTTATTGACGTGATGTTCTGATTCGTTTAGAGTAACACGTGACTGAGAACAGTGCTAAAAGCTAAGAGTAGATTCAGAGTGAATTTAGACGATTGAAGGTGTCAAACGCGAATGACGCCACTCCTCAAAATTCCCCTGAGCGCGTTGAAATCATGGGTCTTGGGCAAATAAAAAAAACGTCGAAGACAAACTTTGTGTTCATTAACACGTTGACTACGATTGCTCAAATGACGTTGGCACATTTCCTTTATTGCATCAGTTTTGAAAGTATTTCTAATACACATAGTGGGCCAATAATATACCTCGCCTCTGTGGTATAATATAATACCAAAACGTGTACTGTAATTGTAAATTGACTGTGTTGCGTTCTGGTACACATTTGGCGCACGTATTTATCTATGAATTATTTATGATCTGTATCAATTTCATATAATATGATATAATAGTGATATGTAATATAAAATCATTTGCAACGGGTTGTAATTATATAAATGTATCACAACGTATATCAGTAATATACATAGTGGTAGATATGTGTATTAATACATAGTCAAGGTGTTAATAAGAACAGGAAAAGGGCACAAGGATTCAGCAAACCCAACAACACCCAAGACAACCCAAAACAATGAGAAGACCAGAGAGGACACGGCCCAGAAAGCAGAGGTATACATAAGTAAGATAATAATTAAGACAGGTTATTTATTTCATAGAGAGGAATCAATACTGGAATGTATGTATTGTTTAAAAAAATCTTGTGAACAAAATTCTTTTGTTAGAGTGATATTTGGGAAATAAACAATAAGCAAAACAATAACAGGAGGAATACGCTTAATTACGTCACAAAAGACTCAGCTGACGTGAGGGATAACGATGATTATAAAACAAGGGGGCCAGTGTTCAAGTCAAAATTAGTCGGAGAAAAGGGAGAGAGAGTCACGAAGGGGACACGTACGGTGGAAATAGCCGGACTTAGTCGAATTGGCAGAGATTCTCGCCCATCTGATAAAATTATCTTTCTCTCTTCCTTTCTAATGTCATAATTCTGGTGTAGGAACACAAACCCCCTTCCTTTCTCTCTTTGCTATATATTACTGCTATCTACGATCTGTCGGGGAGAATAAAGGTGTTGACAACAGAGAAACAAATTTCCATTCTAATATGATCAAACCAGAAATAAGGAGGATTATTAGAGCATGATCGGAATGACATGTATAAAAGACTAAGGAAAGAGACAGTCGACACCGTTTTTTAATCAAAGGCGAACTGAGCTAATTGCGAGCACAGAAAAATGGGCCGAACTTAGAGATAGAGAAAGTGAGAAAAGCTGTCAGAGCGAGAAAGAAGGAAGAATTTATTGGAGAGAATTTTTATGGGCATGTTTCAGACGACACAACCATCCAAAAATGCCTTAAATCATCTAAAAACCTATATCCAAGATAGGACTGATTTCCAATCAAGGTTGCCGACCTGAAAAGTAAAAGGAATCAGTCGCATTCATTTTTAAACCAACCTCGTATATTTTATCGGATTAAATTTCACTTTTAATGTTTATTATTTTTACAGAATGTGTGTTGCGAGGGAAACTTAAAAAACAACGTTATATTCCCATTTTTGTAATTAAATATCTTTAAATTATTTGATGTAGTCCAAAAAGCTGAGTTCACACCAGTTGGGCTTCCGTTTTTCAAAACGATCTAATGAATTTCTTAGTTTGTTATTTATTTCTTTTTTAATTTAACATTTCAGCTAAGAAAATGACTGTGACTTCAATTTGGAGTATACGAACCTTGGCAAAAAAAAATGAATTAGCTCACTTAGAGGATTTTAATTACGGTCTTTTGTTTAGCAGTAAGTAAACTAATAACAGATAAGACAAAAACATATTTTCTTTAATAGATAAACATTCTGGTTTTACACAAAATAGTAAACTCGGTGGAGTGGCCTATTGTCGGTATCAGCCAAAGGGCGAGAGAGTCAATCCCTTTTTTGCTAGCAGGGAGTTTGTTTTTTGTGAGTAGAAACGGGAACCGGTATCGAACCCGGAAACTTGTGATTTCTATGCGATGCTCTACTGGCTGAGTTAAACAGGCCCTATCCATTGAATAAACTAAATTAAATTAAATTATATGAATTGATTAATACTCATGTCCCTTAAGCGATAACATTAATCTGTTTCAATTGAACATAAGGAAAAGATGAAAAGAAGGGGAGAGAGATAGAGGAGAGTGAAAGAGAGAGTGGGAAGAGAAAAGGGTGAGAGAAAAGCTTAAAGAGAAAGAAGAGTGATGGATGGAGACAGAAGTGTGTGAGATACATATATAGAGAGAGGGTAAGAAAGAGAGAGTTAAAGGGATAGAGAAAAGGTTTTGAAAAAGGGAGAGAGAGAGGAGAGAAGTGTGAGAGAGATAGAGTGAAAAGGATTAGAGAGAGTGAGAGATACACAGAGAGAAGAGAGAGAGAGAGAGAGAGTTAAATCCAGATTATTGTACTCTTTACATATTGAACTATTTGCAATAACTCTTAAGTAAACATATCAAACGTTGTAATGATTACATTATCATACTGTGTTATATCCACAGGTTCTGCTAGTCTGAATTAATAGTATAATTTTTCCAAGCTATGCAGAGGAAAATATCATGGAATACCTCAATATTAGAGGGGGAATGGAATTCACTGATAGAAAATTAAAATAAATACTTAGCTAATTTTTGAGATGATGCTTGATAATTAGTATTATTTTCCTCATCTTTATTGTTATCTGTACAACGTAACATAATAATCAACACAGCTATGGTTAGCGGAATGAGAACAGGATATCCCCGTGGATTGAATAAAGATGGCTCCCGATTACGACAAGAAGGTTCCCGAGTTCGAGAAGGTTCCTGAATTCGACAAGAAATACCTGAAGAAGGCCGGACGGTACATCGGTCGAAACGTTATACAGATAATAAGAAAGATGAGGACTATAGTCCGAATAATCCAAATAATACTAATACTTACTTCTCGGAAATTGCTATGGAAATTTTCTTTTAATCTTATTATAATGGAAATTATGTGTTGGTTTGTCTATAACCGAAACTATATTACTACTCAACTCACAATTCCCTTAGTAATTTACGTCACATTCTCCATTATTTTATTTTTATTTTTTTGGTTTTTACTTAAACCACAATTATCAATAAAATTGTTTTACATTATTAATACTGTTGATCATATCTAAATATTAATAACATGCGATTGTATTTATATACACAACAAAATAGCGGTTTACAGTATGATCGGGAAGGCCAGTATGCAAATTGAGATTAAAAATTTGATTTTAATTAATATATGCTTAATATTATTGATTTATAATTGTTTGGTTTTATCTTATTGAATATGAGTAAAAAATCTAGTCGATAAATCTTAAAAGAAATCCATTAACAAGAAGAAATAACTGTAATTTTATTCTTTACTTCTTATTTTAACTTAATAGTTAATAGTTAAATTAGGAAAATTTAGTAATGAAAGATTTGAGTGATGGAAAATGATGTAAAGTTACTTTCAAAGTTGTTCAATTTTTCGATTATAGACCCTCTGTTTCAAATCATTTTATCTGCATTCTTATTTAGTTTCATTAGTCTTTCTAACATAATTACATTTCATTATATTAAACCTTAAATACTTGCGCTCAGAGGGTGAATATTTATAAATTTTTGTTTTAGTCAAAAAGTAGTAACATAATGAGCATCGGTAAAAAAAAGAAGCAAAATAACATAACATATATAATTAATTTTTAATACATTTTAAACGTTGAATTAGCACGAAATTTTCAAAGTCTGACGTTGTAAGTGAAGTTAACAAAACTTTAAAAACAATTATGAAACTTTCGTCTCAGAAATTAATAAGAAAAACATTAAATACTCTATGTACAGTAAAGCAACTAACTTGTTGATATTCTATTTAAATGAAATATCGTTTTTTTCCCCCAAACACACAGAAGAATGAAAACGCTCTAAAAAGTTCTTGTGTGTTTTGTTTACAAAAGAATTGACCGGGAAATATGTTAAAACTACGGTAGTTCATATTGATAGACAAAACATTACCAAAAATCAGGGAATTATTTGATCTTAATAACATTTTTAGTGTTGACTTATTAGTCAATGAATTCTTTCTTTTAGATTTCTGAACCGATTCAATCAAACTGATTCAATGGTAATAAATCGAAATTCTTATACATATAATACTTATGAAATACTAAATACTAAAATAAATTTCGAACACGACAGAAATAGAGTCAACTAAGGTAATGTAATGAACATAAATTTTCCAAAATGATTTCGAACAAATTGCATCAAACAGTTTAAAAGGAACGTTGGAACTTTTTTTCTATATAAATGAATGCCCAGACGATGGTTTGATAAACAAACCGAAACGTTATAATGTCGGTTCCTGCATCAAAATAGTACCATATAGTATATATATATGTGTGTGTTTGTGTATGTGTTTGTGTGTGTTTGTGTGTATACTACCATCCCGTATATATAATTATATATAATATATATATATAGAGAGAGAGAGAGAGAGAGAGAGAGAGAGAGAGAAGAAAGAGAGAAAGAGAGAGAGAAAGACAATATATGTATGTATGTATATATTACATTCATATATATATATATATATTATATATATATATCCGTGTGTCAAACAAGTATCGAGATTTTGGACTTTTGACACATCTTGTGTTCTGAAAGAAAATAACGTTTCATTCATTTAATTTTTTTTTTTCAGAATACAAGGCGTGTCAAAAAAGTACCATGTTTAAAGCTGTATTTACCAAGATAGAAATGAAGAATGAAGGAACTTTTTTTTCAGAATACAAGGTGTGTAGAAATACAAAATGTCTCGATACTTTTTTTTTACACACGTTATATATATATATATACATATATATATACATATATATATATATATATATATATATATATTATATATATATACATATATATATAATACTTTCCCTATACACACACACACACACTCACACACAAAACACACACACACACACATACACACACACACACACACACAACACACACATACATTATATATTATATATATATATATATATATATATATATATAATATATTGAAATACAGGTAAGGAGAGAGAGAAGAGAAATAAAGAGATATATAATAGTAAAAGCTTAGTAACGAAAGACTTAATTAAACATAGCTAAATTTCTTTTTCATTCATATATGAATTTCTGTGTGTGAAGCAAGCCAGTGACATCATTTTACGCATACCAGCCCCCGAAGAATTTTAAAAAAGGAAATAGTTACCTTTGTGCGCATGAAATTTAAATAATAATACATAAAACACAGGATTGGTTTTTCTAAATTATAATATATATATATATTATATATAATAATATATATATATATATATATATATATATATATATATACATATATATTATATATTATATAATATTGCATATATATATATATATATATATATATATTATGATATGTATAATATTGTACAATCTGTGTCAAAAAGGTATCAAGATTATTTTACTTTTGACACACTTGTATTCTGAGAAAAATACGTTCCATTCATTCTTCATTTCTATCTATGGTAAATACAGCTTTAAACTTCGTACTTTTTGAGACACCTTGTATTCTGAAAAAAATTAATAAATGGAACGTTATTTTAGAATACAACGTGTGTCAAAAAGTACAAACAATCTCGATACTTTTTTGACCCACTTCTTATATATATAGATATAGATATAGATATAGAATAAGATAGGTACTAGGTATCGAGCACTTATTACTTTTAGCTTTAGACAATCCTAGTGGTTATATATATATATATATATATATAATATATATATATATATAATATATATATATATATATATATAATGTCTTTTCTTTGGCAAGGTTTTCTTAGTTTAATCGATTAATTTTTTTTTCGGTACGATCCTCTTGGTTTTTTTTTTTTGTTTCATTTTCCCCTGTGAAGTTTGGTAGATATTTTTACTATCAAACTATTTGGCGGGTTTTTTTCCTACCGCAACTGTTTACCAATAAGATTAGTATATATATATATATATATATATATATATATATATACTAGAGAGAGAGAGAGAGATGAGAGAGAGAGAGAGAGAGAGATATGCCCCCAAAAAGAAAGGACTTAACAAACCGTCATTTGGCTATTATATTATGTTTTTCATATTGAAAGTGTAAATATTGCTCTGTATATAATTATTCTATTAATACATTGAGCTCTCTTGGGGATTTGTAAACATCCTTGTATAAATCTATTAGCGTGCATGCCTTGTGGATGTACATTGTGGATGTACAGAGAAATAAACAATGAAACCAAAAGTTGTTTCCCATCACACATAATGGATAAGGTATGGAAGGGGTTAATTAGAATTAATGCTTACAGCGAATCTGAACTAATAAAATTAGCAAATCATTTATATATTAATACTCGTATTCCTTAAAAGTACGACCGTTATCATCTTGCAAACACCTCTGATTAAAAATGAGACCGTCTAATTCGTCCGAGAATGAAATCCAAAAATGTAAATCCTGATTATCTGGTGTTACTTATCCACCGATTTTTATTTCGTATGAGTGTTCTCCTCTCAGCTGAATAATGGACCATTCCGTTTTTATAATAAAGAAAGAAAAGGAAAAAAGAGGATATGCTACACAGAAAAATATATAACAAGAAAGAAAGAAAGAGAGTAGAGGAAAGATAGAGAGACAGGACAAGTGCACAGAAGCGATAATGCTAACCTGTTTCAATCGAATATAATGAAAAGATGAAAAGAAGGAAAAAAAGAGCGAGAGAGAGTTAAATCAAGATTATTATAATTTTTACATATTGAACTATATCACAATAGCTCTTAAGTAAACATATCAAACGTTGTAATAATTAAATCATCATATTGAGTATATACACCTGCTAGTAATAACATTCTCAAAGCTTACAAGGAAAACAAGGCAGGGTGATCTGAGCTTGATGACATTCAAATCAAGAGGAGACGCAATTTTCCATCTGAATGACAATTTAGGTCGTCATGGCTACCTTTGCAAGAGATCTTCAGAAATTTGGGGACCCGATCTCAAGGTCAAGCATTTCACTCTCACCCAACGATGGTAAAGTAACATGGTTGCGCATAAGAACAAATCCTTCTCGTGTGAGAAAACAACTTACTGAAAATTCCTTTATATA
>CM042152.1:33262822-33277822 GCA_023376005.1 Doryteuthis pealeii | reverse complement strand
GAATACTATAATGTCTAGTAAACCAGAATCGTGTGTCCATGCCCGAGAGAATATCTATCTACACATCGACCCTACGATAAGAAATTCTCAGCGACTTAGAGATAAAGAGTCGCGATCCGCTATCTCCGAGCAATAGAGATCTCAAGACCTATATTGGACAATGTATACAATATAAAGCAAGACTACACTTTTTCAAGCAATCACAGGTCGAAGTCATGATAGGAAAACGAAAAATAGTACAAATTACGCATGGACCTTGCACGCAGGAGAATAAATCTATATATATCTGTTGAGAAATTTTAATGAGGTTCTATTACCATATTTAAGTAACCTAATTATATCTACAGTCTGCTCGCGACTTGAAATACAGTTCCCCATTAAGCTAAATAAAACAGAGCAATAGAAACTGGCAAAGCCAGATATAAGAAGAAATCAAGAGAGCATATGAATTAAGAGACCATCAACAGACAAACAAGCATCTGTAAACGGCTAGAATATTCAGAAGATCCTAGGATTTTTCGATCGTAACAGCAGCTCGCAACGCATAACAGACAAACATGCTAAACAGCGGGCTATGAAACTCCACTACTATAAATAATAATAAATACAATATAATAAAAATAATTAAACTATCATAAACGCTTATGCAAACAGAATCTTACTCAGAATCACAATATACTGTGCTTCCTACTTATCAGTCTCCTAATCCCATACAGTGTGCATCTAACTTGTCTGATCATCATAGCAGCGAAAATGACCAAACGGGGTCATCACGTTACGATAGCCTTAAAGTCACTGGACAAAAATTAAGCCATACGCACAAACGAGCTGCGTCCACAAACTATTATCACTGATTAACTGCTCACTCTCTGTCCTGTTACCGGTTCAAGAGTAATTCAGATTTAGAAGAAATTACCTACTTATACTTTCGGAATATTGCACAACATGCAATATAAGAGAACAGAAATTAAACTATGCGAGCTTTGCTTCATACTATGAACTATTCGCTGACGTGTACATCATATTGCCTCATGTTGCTATATACACAACGTATTGACATCTGGTCCGATCTCAAATGTTCCTCCGCGCTTTTATTTAAGGTGTACAATCCAGTATATATAAATATATTATATATATATAATCTTTTATCTTTGCTTTCATATTGTACAAATTGCTTTGTTCGTTTTGTCAATTGTTTTTGCTCAGGTTCTAAAATTCATGCTTCTGAACACCGTCTATTATATCTATCATTAAAAAAAGAAAAGATAAAATCCTTTTGTGCGTATCTATTATACGACGTTGTGGTTAATTATTTGCTTTGACAGTTCAAGTTAAAATCGCCGAGTCTGGACAGAGAAATTCTAAACATAGCACTTGTTGGTTGGAAAAGAAAGAGGAAAACAAAAGGAGAGAAGAGAGAGATCAACGGCTTCGACGAGAAGAGAGAGACGGAGAAGAGAGAGACACATGAAGGGAGAGACTTAACGACACCAAAAGCGAACAAAGACCGGGCTTGTTTTAAGCACATTTACATAATACGAAAAGGCTCCGATCTCAGAGGTTGCCAGGTCGCCGTTATTCACAAGCCCAGCTAGATGGGCGTAAAAAGTAAAGGAATGGGTATTGACATTTAAAAAACGTTTAGCAAAAAATTATGGGGCGCTTCCATGGTATAAATAAATGAATAAACAACAAATAGAAATACTAACGGAAGAAATTAAGAATGCCCTTGAACATTTACTGATGAGTAACAGTGAAAAAGAAATGTTGTGAAATGACTTAGGTAGTCTTTAGGTGATTGATTTTCGATGCGCTCTATCTACAACTCTCCCTGAATCAGTACCGTAAGGACAAAAAAAATGCAAAAAACATGAGCGTGAGATCACAGAAAATAAACGTCAGCACAATATCTGACTATAGATGCTTTTTATGCTAGATAGAAGTATCGAACCACCAATAGAGGATACTCAATACCGCAGCCCAATACTTTACGAAACCACGTAACATAATGAGATGGATGGGCGCATCCTTGAAGTAAATTAAAGAACAGCCGCAGAATATGGGCTATCAAATGTTTGCCCCCAACACATGCCAGTTTTTAATCATGCATTATAAGACAGCAAGAAATATCTATGATAGAACAACTGCTTAACGTAATCGATCTTTTATTGTATTTTTAACTAATAAGGATTAAGCCCCTGCAATTTACTCCGTGGTGAAACAAGACAATGAAGTGATATATAGGAAGAATATAGTTAGCCGTGATGATCTCGAGCTCATAATAAACCTCCAACTCGAGAAAGAAAAGCGGCAAGCAATGGCAAACCTCTGGGATATGAAACAATAAAGTGCCAAAACGTTTCACCTGTTTTAATCATGACTAGAAAGAAGTTTTCGATAAGAGAGTACTCACAATAGTAAAAAGATGGATGGTGTTCCGCTGAAGTATAAATAAGGGGGATATGAGGCAATATCAAAGGTTTCCAAAATGCCATTTTTTCAGCCAATAGTATACGAACAAATACAGTCCCACAATTGTTGAATGGTGAAAAACCCAATTAGTATACGATCGAACCTATTTACCTTGAAATTCTAAATATCTTCATCGGATCTACTAATGCCACCTGAACCTTATTACTAGAATGGATGAAAACTCGGTGAATATAGAAGTTTAGGTACGATTTCGAGGCTCTATAACCCCTGGAAGAGTGGCACAAAACATGGGACACTAGGAGTTGGGTTAGTTAAAGAGGTGACCACAAACAAATGACCCAAAGACTTTAATGTTGTAATCGATTGATAAGAGTCATCGCTTAATTGAGAGAAGAATATTCAAAGAGGCTATCTATAAAGCTTTATAAAAAGTATAAGATGGTGTACTCTTAGAGTAAATTAAGGCATGAAAGTAGTGGGCTTCATAATTTGGACCAAAATGCGCAATATTTTTCAGGACCACATACAAACCCTATATGTCAAGCCCAACTACAGTGATTATTGAATGAAAAAATGTACGGTTATCAATTTAGTGGATATATTTATCTTGCTACAATGAGGATATCTAAATTGCCCTGAAATTTACTGATTTGAGAAAACTTGTATGATTAGGAAGTTTTCCTTAGAAGCAGTTGATTGTCAAGCTCTACCCCCCTGACAGAAGGCAGATCCACAAATAAAAACATAGAAGGGCAATATGACAAGTTTGTACAAAAATCTAAGAGCGCGACCAGTGCCAACAATATTATGTATTTTCTAGAATAGAGTTGTTCGTGAGGAAAAAGGTATCACATAAGAAAAAATCGGCAGTAGGGGGAAGGAAGATGGACGTATTACGGAGAGAAAACCAATATGGGACTGCTCCAAAAGCAAGATAAATGCCCACGAAGAATAAAATACCACCATTATCAGCCAATTATTACGATCTACAGATAATTTATGATGGAACATGTGTTATACCGTATTCCGATTATAATGTTTGTTTTTCACTGATCTGAATCGCCTCCAAAAGTTTTAAGTCTGATGGACATGGAAAGCACAAAGACGCTGTGATACCTAGCCAATTAAGGATTAGGTGATTTATTCCAGACCCTAGCACCGGCACTCGTAATTAAACGCCCCTCAGCACCACGAGGCAAAAAATGAAAATTAGTAGAAAAAAAAAGTAGCCAGTTTTTTGATAAGAGTATCTAAAATGAGAGTAATAACATAGAAAAAAGATGTATAGTGGGCGCCAATTCTAGCAGAGTTTTAAGAGAAAGAAAGTTAGATATGAAGCTCACAGAGACAGTCTTGTCCAATACCCTACTCAGCTATTTATAGCATAACTAACCCGAAGTTTTAATGCTCTCCTAATTCCTTTCTCTCGTGCCCCCCTACGAGCCATCTCCTACACTCCAGCTGTTATCCCCATACCTCTTACCTGCCCGACTTTTAACTCTAACGATTGCTCATTTTATTTCCTTCTTTCACTAATCTTCCCCCTTTTCCTCTCTCACCCGAACCTACCGACGTGCGTATTTTGTTTCCCCTCTTCCGATGCCGTGCGTGACCTCTTCAGTATAGCGTCGTGTAGATTGATCATGCAGTCATCTGTGGTTGGCATCGATGGTTGGTGTGAATTGGTGTCGCCGTGTGCGAGGTGTGGTCCGATTTGGGGCTCGCTGGAGTCTGGGCGGGGGGCGGGGCGGGGGGAGTGGGATACGCCTTTTTAATATTTTGCTTTAGATTCTTTTTTTCCTCATATCTCACGGTCGTTGGGAAAAACTTATTTATATTTTGAGATATCTCCATGACTCACCTAGATATTACACAACAGTTTCGAACAAGAATTGTGCTCAAATCCCTGGAGCTTTCCCTAATATATGTTAATACTGTCTTAATCTTTAGCTCACGATATTATTATCTGACAATTTTCGATGCTGGATATGCCTCGATCCGCTATGTATTTTTATACCACACAACCGTTTCGCGCCAAGTACCCCCGGTTTCTTCGGATTTCTGTTTTTGAGATTATCGCAGACGTTCGACATCGTAAGAAAAATCACCTCTGAAATAACCGCCGGAAGGGGGCATATAAATAACGCAACTAAGAAGATATAGAAATTGTAAACATACCAATATTGCACTATTTGTTCTTACAGAGTAGAGTCTAAATATCTGCATTTTCGGCACTGTTCGTCGTTCCATAATGCTCAGTGTAGCTGTAATATTGTCTGACATTGATACTCAATATTCACATAACCCAAAAATGGTATAGACGTCCTTCCACATAGTCCAAGGGTTAAGGAGAAATTCGAGTAGAGGACATAATCCCTATTATCGCTCCAGAACCGCCGAACCTTATTCAAAATCCTAGCACGACGATCGATATGTATGCATAATTCAATACGCTAAAATCTCAGCCGCTTTCCCGTGAGGAGATTTGAAAACCCGGTAGTGAGAGGTCCGAACACTCCAACTCTCTTAGTTCCATGATGCTAGGATAAATGAGTAAGGCAGGAGCTGGGTGGGCCGTGTCAGGCAACCCTGTCTAGAGAAAGAAACCTGAATTCAAACCTGTTTAAACCCGCTTAAGAAACTATCTTTTTGTCCGCATCTGGTCGTGCGAGGGGTTTAATATATATATACACAAACGTTTCGTCTTATGCCCCCCCCCCCCCGCCTCTTCAGGTTGTTCGCGAACCAGGAACCTTGTCGTCGAACTCGGAGCCATTCATTTCGTAAATCGAAGCCTTCACGAACCTCGAATCAAACCTTTTTATTTAATCTATGGTAATTAATAGATGTTAATCCAGACTAATGAGGGACTAGAATCCAAATTAGACATCGAATGAAATCAAGAGATATCAAACACTGTTTAATTGTATTCTACAAGACTCTCCGTAGAGACTGTTCAGTCAGAAGTCACCCTGACGCAACACTATGAAGCAAGAATCTAGAAGAAAAGCAAGCGGGCAACATGCACCGGCACAGCAAAAGCTCAGGACAGCCCTTCAAATGCGACACTGTGTCGAGAAGTTTTCAAACCATCGACTTACAGTCACAGGAGCCTGGCAACTTCTGGCACAAAAAACTTATTATAGTCCTTCCGAGGACTGGAAATGCCCAATAATAATTCTACCAGTACCGTTATTGCGGAGTTGACGAGATGGTGATTGCTCCACTCTAAAAAAACTCAAACAATCCCTCGTTTAGCACTATCAAAATTGGATAGAATCCCTCTTGCCTGGGCTGATACCGACAAATAGGCCACGTCGGCCGACCTTACTTTACGTTTACCACAGAGATCACTATGTTTGCATAACTGATTGTCATAGATAACGCCGTTCTAATTTCGATTGAGCGCGACTAACCTCACTAACTCACCAGGGTTAGGATGTGACCAACACGGTCCCTTCTTCTCTTAGGAAGCGTGGGAAGCAATCGGAGCAGGCGAGACACCGAGAAACTACATGCAATGGCTAGCAAACATAGAACAATACGTGATCCTTTCGGATATATGTCCATAACTATTTAAAGGGTGCTATAATTTCTATTGTAATATCCGTCGTAGAGTCAGTAGGGCTCAATGATCCGGATCACTATGGACCCTGTAGGGCAATATATGTAACAATTACTGTAGTCCACACAAAGGAAAAAAATAGACTATAAAAGATAATATTAGTGTTAATGATTTCGGCCACAAATTCTACCATATTATACATTGGCTTTCAATATTAATTACGACATATTATGTATTTCTTTCAGTTCTACAGATTTTATAAAAGAGTCGGATGAAGGAGAAGTAAAAATACTATCCTGCACCGTAAAATATTTTCAAAAAGAGGGTCAACGCACAACTTTACGATTGAACTGGGATGTCCGAAACTACTACATCTCATGAAAAACATATAACGTTTGCACTTTTATTTACACCCAATGCCATTTTTTGCCCTCTCTCAGTTTGGGTAGGAGAGGTCTTTATAAGTCGCGTGCCGAGATAATCAACCTAAAAACTCCTAATTCACCAAGTTTTTCACTCAAAGTAAATTCAGGCTAATTAGTATAAGTTTCCCGTATAAGAAATGAGTACATAGAGAAATGATACTCTGTCGGAGTATCCGCGTAGTATAACTAATATTCACATACCAAGCCAATAACAGTGATTGTTTGCATATAAAGGTTCACATTGGACGCTTAAGTCCTTGGGATATAGGGGCAGAATGAGATCCATACTATACATCCATTCCACTATGAAGTATACCATTATATAAATCTGGGCTCTCAGGACTAAGGCTCTATATAACGTTTTGTAATAATCTAAACAACTTACTTCCCTTCTCAGCCTCGATTCAACCATATATGTAGTTGCCTAAACTGTCAACGGAGAGGAATTAAAGCTCTAATTTCAAATTAACCAGTTAAATACCGTTCTTAAGCAATTATTGGCCTGTTCCTCACTCCTACGTCGGGCGGGAGAGGGTATTGTAAATATAGCAGAATATGGCGAAGAACGAATGACATACGCTTTAAAACTCTATGTACTCCACAAGTGCGTTATGTGCCTCTAGAGAATATGCACAGCGTGTAAGTATATTATAATCTGTTTCCATCATCTAACTCTTAAATCAGACATTTCGTTCGTGGTCTTTTCATTGATGATTTAATAAAAGCTTCGTAAAAGACTCAGTATTGGGAAAATAAGGTTTATCTTGGACATTCATTTAACCAACACTCGACAAATATATATAGTGAAGTACATAAGGCACAGATATTCTCCCAATTGAATATTAAATATTATGGATATATATGAGTAGATATAGTATACTTAATATAAAGCTCGCTATATGCCCACTCAACACAGGATCTCATTAATAATCTACGTCTATTTTACTTAATTATCTCTTAACCCTACCGTAAAATGAGTTTATAATGAATTATTACTATATACATAAATGGCGGCGTGCAGAATTTAAGTATAAAAAATTAAAATTAGTTTTCTCTTCGCACAACACTCATTTTCCATTACCACAATCTTTTCATAATGCGATAACGGTTGTTCTGTACTGTAACCAAACTAATCACCACAGACGTCATCAATTCCTTAGTCATTTAATAATAACAAATATTTTATTTCTTATTATGTCATCATAGTCTCCATTCACAACATGATCTCTCTACAAGTCGGGGAGTATGATTTGCCTTCAAATACAAGACCAATGTTATTAATTGCGTCAAAATCCATGACAAATAGTTGTAATCCATCATTTAAAGAAGAATGAATGGTCCACTCTATAGTAAATGATCCAAGTTATTTGCATACTGATTCAACAATATTGAGTTTAATAAATATATATCTTATTGTTATTCATTTTTTTTAATGTTCTATTCTCGAAACTTTATTTGTATATTCGGACGTAATTTTATCTTGATACAACGTTTCGGCGATGTACGCTCCGGCCTTTTCAAGTATTCTTTTCGGACTCAGGAACCTTTCTTTTCGGAACTCGGGAACCTTCTTTCGTAATCAGAGTATTCATCACGGAACTTATTAACCATAACCCTATAAAAGCCACTGGGGTATCTGTTCTCATTCGCGAACCACTACTGTGCGTAGAGTACTTAGACTGATTTTTTAATATTATTCTTATCCG
The DNA here is from genome assembly GCA_023376005.1 of Doryteuthis pealeii. Classification (NCBI taxonomy): domain Eukaryota; kingdom Metazoa; phylum Mollusca; class Cephalopoda; order Myopsida; family Loliginidae; genus Doryteuthis; species Doryteuthis pealeii. The sequence continues at coordinate 33,269,693 of CM042152.1, read as the reverse complement.
TTACTGCCCCCCTTTGAACCAGGATTAACCTGCAGTCTAGTATGATAATTTCACTTAGATAAAATGTCTTAATCTAAATCCTTTTAATCCACTAGTCCATTGTTCCAATTTCGACAATAAATTCCTCGAGACAATATGATACAAGACAATTGCCTTATGATATTAATGTTTAGAATAGAAATCAAATTGAGATTTACAAATCAAAAAGAAGTAATAATCTTTTAAATAGCGTTAACTTATTTACTTTACTTTGCCCTTTAATAGTTAGTATTTTCTTAATTTGAATGACATTAATTTACATTTAAAACTTAAATACTTACACCCGTGTGAAGGACTGCATAATTTTGCGTAGTTTTTAAATTCTAATATTATCATAGTCCTATACTTTATACGCACCTATAGGCTGGCAATGTAGAATTACGAGCGACTGCACCTCTGAGATCGAACCATTCTCTTATTATTGTAATGTGCTTCTAAACAAGCACCGTCTGTGTCTTTCTGTGTGTGTAATGTCTCTCCCTCTCTCTCCTCTCTCTCTCTCTCTCTCTCTCTCTCTCTCTCTCTCCTCTCTCTCTCGTCTAACCTTTGTCTCTCTTTCCTTTTCCAACCCAACAAGTGTATCTGTATTAGAATCTCGACTTATACTGAACTGTCAAAGCACAAATAACTTAACTCACAAAACGCCAATATAATAGATATCGCAACCAAACACAAATTTTTATCTTTCTTTTTTAAGGTATTATGTACGCGGTTGCATTACAACGCTATCAATGACATTAACCTGAGCAAAAAAAACAAATGACAAAACGAAACAAAGCAATTTGTACAAATATGAAAAGCAAAAGATAGAAAGTTATATATTATATATTATAAAGATATATATATATGAACTGGAGTCTGATAATTTTTAGTGATCATAAACACTTATTAGAATTTCATTGAACAAAGTTAAATTAAATCTTTGTGGCTGGTGACCTTCAACGAAAGGAGGTCATGACGGGTCAGATGTAAGTTCATTACAGCGTATTTGTCAATACTCCCCGTTTGCATGTTTCGCTTCTTATAAGACCAATACAAAAACATTTGTTATGTTATCATATGAGTAAATTTTTATTATCCGTCCAATCTTTTCCCTCGACCTTTCTTTTTTTTGTCCATATCCTTCTTTCTTATTGTTCTTTTATTATGCGTACACGAGTAAGAATATGCACCCCATCCCGGTCGCGTAGAGATTAAAGTTTAATGTAATGAGCAACATATTTAAATTAAAAAAGCCCTTTCAACAAAACTAAATAAGAACACATATAAAAGTATATAAATGTCTGTCTGGAGAGTGGCCTAAAAGTCGAATCCGCCACCATATCAAGCGATGGATCTATCCCTTTTCTACTAGAGCCTAGACTCTAAGTTGAGGTTGTTTTTGTGATCATGCAGATGGGAAACGAGCCGCCACCACCAGCATTCAGTTCCTTACTTACAGCACAGATCCCTGTGACACTCATACGCTGAATTGCGAGTCGGTATCGAACTTAGAATCTTGATGCTTTCAGGGAACGCTTTACCGACTGACAACCCGGCTCTGTAGAGAGTAACAAATAAATTGTAATGAAACTAAAATTTGAAAGACTAAAAAAATTAAATAAACAACACATATTAAAAGATTAACACTTTAAATTATATGAAAATGTATTTCAATAAATCATTTATAGGATGATTTTAATACGTTCACGAACTAAAACCAAAATTATAGTAATATAATACAAGTCATTTTATTCAGAAACAATTAAAATAAATAAATAAAAAATTATAGAAATCAATTAAAATAAAAAAAAAGATTATAGAAATCAAATAAAATAAATAAATAGAATTAAAAAATCAAATAAAATAAAAATAAAATATTATTAGAAAAAATAAAATAAAATAAATAAAAGATAGAAATCAATTAAAATAATAAATAAAAAATAATAGAAATCAATTATAAAATTAATATTAAAAATAATAAATCAATTCAAATCAAAGAAAATATAGTGTCTTATCTTTTTATATGTTTCCTATTTACCTTTCGTTTCTTTTCGAAAGTAAATATGACATTTAACTTACCATAAAAATTAAATACATACACCCGCGGAATGGACCATTATATTTACTAGTTTCTTAAAATTTTATATACAATTCCTTTACTTTATACGCCCTATCGGGCTGAGCTGTAGAATGCAACTAAACCGGTTTGTTTAAAATCAACTGATGTAAATTAAAACTACACCATAATATTACAAACTTCAATTTACTTAATGTGATTATATAAAGACACATTAGCGGAAAGATTCAACACACAATAGGCACGGCTATTTTGGATAAATCAAACACAGATACGTATAGACCTCCGTTAATAAATAAGATTATTCATTCTATAAATCGAATGATTTTGACTATAAGTTTAATACCTGAAAAACTTACGGAATCTATGCGGTATTGTGATTGTAAGCAGAACTTAGTTTTGGTTACAGACAAGAACTGAAGCAACCATTATAATACTAGCAACTAAGAAAATCACTTTCCGTACGTCGTAAAAATTAATTATATGAAAGACGCACTCTCCACTGAAGAGGGGGATTAAAAATTCAATGTCAGAGACTGATGTTTGTATCAGTAAGTAAGTCAAAATCCTACATAATTTTATGTTAAAAATAGTTAGTAAACTAACTTGAAATTTAAAACTTGAGCCCCGTTCCCTCTCAAATTAAAATGTGCTACATGTTAATAATTCTAAACAATATTGTGAAATTCCATTATTCAATTTTTTACACAAAAGCTTAGTATAAAGTTATGTAAACGTGAGATAAGCGGGACTTGCCGTGTTGAAAAAAAAAAAAAGAAAATACAAAGAGAATAGACGGTGCAGTCAGAGTAATACAGGAAAAGGGGCCAGGCTCAGTCCGGTAGTAATATAATATGATAAATATATAATATAGTATCAGCGACTAACTGTGTGCCGTCCCAAGCGGCAAGCAGGTAAAATCCTCAAAAGGCAATATATACAAACAGGGAAGCAGTGAATAATACTAATAATATAAAGAGGGAAAAATAAAGATACAGCCCGTCAAATCATACCCTAAAAATATGAGATATATATAAAAATATATAAAATATATATATATATATATATAGATGCATGCCATAAAGAAGTGCACAAAATACACAAATGCAGTATAAAGTGTGTCCTAAACGGCAAGATAACGAGAACTCAAGACAGTGATGACAACACAAGCGGATAGTCCAGAATACATGAGCAAAATGAGAAAGGTGCCTTAGAACTAAAAACCAAAATGCTCGATAAATCATAAGTAAAAATGAAATCAAAGACCTGGCGAGAACAAAGAACAAACTCCGAGGAAATATAGCTGATTTTGGGCACTACAACGAGTCAACTTAAAGGATCAATGCCAAAAAAGGGAGTAAAAAGAGATCTAAAAACAAATATAAGACCATAAAAGAGTCCTGCACGGAACTAACTCACCATCGTCAATCACTCCATACGAGAAATAGAAGGTATCCCCATCGCCATTACAAAATCAAATTTGCGCCAACAAGGCAACCCTCCAGATAAGATGAAAAGGAAGACTCACCTCCTCTATACAAATAGGGCCACACACCACCGACGTGCTGCACAAAAATGACTCTAACTAATAAACACACAGCGACATGACCTTTCTATAGAAACCAAAACACAGACCACAGAACACCCAACGCCATCCATCATAACCCCGCTAACACCCTATGATATGAACCCTAGAACAATCAGGAGGGTCAATGGTCAACCAGCTATAACATACTCTCCGTCGCCAACTCCACGGCCCTCTCCTACTAATCGCTTGCACTCAAGCCTAGCACCCGCATAGCCCCACCCATGACCAACAAACCCAACCACATAAGCAAAACGGCGAGGCCACACAATACATCTATCCAATGAGCCAGCTGGACTGTGAACACTGCATCGCCATTACTACCAGATCCACCCTGAACCAAACTCACAGAAATCTAAAAAAAATATTGGATACATGACTAATATGAAGAGGACGCGTCCAAGGAATACCAAACACAACGATAACCTAAAGACATTCCCGAATCGCCCACTTCAATCTTCATATTCCACACCACTCTCCTATACGTATAAGATTTATCAGCATTTCTAAATCAATATAACACACCCATAAAAGAAAAGAATGAACCTCCTAATATAGCCAAAAAAAAAAGACCAATTCACACAAAATAGGCACCACTCCCACCGCAAAATTCAAAAGACCATACGGAAATAAATAAAACACAGTATTAAAAAAGAATGCTAGTAATATGATAAATTTCAATAAATCACAAACTATGAACACTTGAATAAAAACCAAACTGGATAGAGTGAATAACCAAGCTAAAAAACAAACCGTCTATAAAACCATATCAAATTAACACACACAAACTATTAATATAAAACTAACTAAAAAACACACAACAATAACAACAAACAATATCAACACGAAGACAAAAAAAACACAAAAAAAGATCAAAAAAGTAAAATAAAAAAAAAAAAAAAACAAAAAAAACAAATCTTAACCACAATCATAAAACACAACAAAAAAACGACAAAAAATAATCATACACAACAACGCAATAACTTTAACATACCTGAGATAGACATACGTGTGTTCTCACAATTTTATTTTTTAATTCTATTCAGATATACCACCTCTCTTTAGTAAAATTGGGTATAAACTATAAAATGTTTCTAAGCGAGTATTATATTTCTTTACTACAATTTCGAAATGCAACATATATTTAACACAAATTAAACTATGATTGAAAAGGTTAATATATCTTGACAAAATGTTTGGAATATTTTAAAAAAAAAATAAAAACAAGAAAAAAGAACAAACAATAATAAAAAATAACGACAAACAATTAACAAATCCTGATGATTAACAAAATTCAACTGACGGAAATAACAAAATTATTGAAACGAAACCAATTTTTTACACGTCAAATTTTGACGTCCTACACCCGATGATAGATTCAGTGTTATTATTTAATTAAATCAAAATTTTTTCTATTTTTTCTATTTTTATAAGCAAGATTGTGGCGCACAATAAATTTTGTTTAAGAGTTGGAAGAGAAAAAGCAGTCAAGAATATTTAAAGAATTTAATTATTTTCTACAAACTTGAATGATTATAAAAATTTTTATGATTCATGCCTGAATTTGATTTTTTTAAAACTCCCACCAGCTCCAGGACAACTATTTTAAAAAAAAAAAATTATTTTTACGCACGCTCGCGGGCGTTTGTTTTTGCTGGAGAAATTTATATAAAGCGATTTTCAAGTAATTTGTTCTCTCACACAGAGAAGGACTTTGTCTATGATATCGTCAAAACCCATGTTACACGCTTACCAATTCGCTCTCCGGGAATGAGAGTGAAATGCTTGACCTTGAGATCCGGAGTCCCGAATTCTCCTAGAGAATCCATCTTGAGCAAGGTAGCCATGACGACCTTAAATGTTCATTCAGATAGGAAATTGCGGTCCTCCTCTCTTTGTTTGATCAATCATCAAGCACCGGACCAGTCGATCACCCTGCCTTGTTTTTCCTTGTAAGCAAGTTTCTTGAGAATGTTATAAATTACTAGCAGGGACCTGTGGAATATAACCTCAATATTGATGATTTATTATTAACAAGATTGACTGGTTTTTACTTAAGAGTCTATTGTGAAGAATATAGTTCAATATGTAATAAAGTGTATATAATCTTGATTCATGACTCTCTCTCTCGCTTCTTCTTTTTTTATCACTTCTTCATCTTTTCATAGTGATTCGATGGGGAAACAGGTTGTTTAGTTGTTTGCACTGGACTGTCTCTCATTTTCTCTACTCTCTTTCTTCGTTCTATATTATATATTTTCTTTCTGCTGAGCAGTTGATCCTCTAGTGTTCTTCCTCTTCTTCTTTCTTTATTATAAATCAACGTGATATGGTCCAGTTATTCATCTGAATGAGGAGCACACTCATACGAAATACAAAATCCGGTCCGAAAGAACACAGCATAATCGGATTTACACCTTTTGGATCTATTCCCATTCTCGTGCGACATTAGCACCTCGCGCGGGGACTCATTTTAATCTGAGGTGATTTGCAAGATGATAACGGATGTACTTCTTAAAGGAACTAAGGAGTATTAAAGGGTGTAATGCCTATATATCAAAATGATCTTGACTAAAATTTTCAATTAGTTCTCAGGATATCGCTGTAAGGGCATCTCAATTTCTAATCTCAACCCTTCCATACCTTATCCATTTATGTTGGTATGGAATACACTTTTGGATTCATATGTTTTATTTCTCTGTAACCTCACACAACTGTACATCCACAAGGCATGCACGCTTAAATAGGATTTATACAAAGGGTTGTTCCAATGCCCCAAGAGAGCTCAATCGCTATTTAATGAGAGATAAGTTATTTATACAAGCATAGTGTATTTACATTCTTATATTGAAAAACATAATATAATAGCCCAAATTGACGGATTGTTAGTATCCTTTCTTTTTGGGAGGCATATACTCTCTCACTCTCTCTCTCTCTCTCTCTCTCTCTCTCATATACTATATATATATATATTATTATATAATAGTATATATAATATATATACTAATCTTATTGGTAAACAGTTGCGGTAAGGAAAAAACCCCGCCAATAGTTTGATAAGTAAAATATACTACCAATTCACAGGGGAGAAAAAAAATGAAAAAAATATAAACCAGAGAGATACGTACCCGGACCCGAAAATAATCGATTAATACATATAACACTTGGCACAAGGAAAAGACATTATA
>CM042152.1:33157888-33262722 GCA_023376005.1 Doryteuthis pealeii | reverse complement strand
ACCCCTCTTGGGAAAGGTTAATAAACCATTTACTCCTAGCTATGCGTAAATAGTACTGTAACACGGGATAAGGTGGAAAAAAGACAAAAATCCTAAGAAAATTACGTGTAATTTTAAGGGGAAATACATTTTGGATGACTGCACACAACGCCACCCCCTGTCGATTTCCTTACTGTTGTCGATAGATGTCACGTTTTTTTGGGCGAAGTATGGAGGAGAGGGTAGTGAGAGGAAGAGATGTAAAGATTAGTTGAAACTAAGTAGGGCACGGAAGCAGATGCCAGCCAAAGTAGATGGGGCTTTCTTTTCCCTCTTCTTCTTAAACGTCACAAGGTATAAGAGTATACTCAAGTGGATTCCCATGGTTGTTCCAGACTCCAGCAATAGCGAGAATACCCATTCTTAGTTTCCAACAACAGATTCAAACAACCAGGATACCAGCAACTCTGCATCCAGCCTGGAGAAGTAAAACCGAAAAAAAGATAGATAAAGTTTATTGTACGATTACTATTAGACACGTCACAGTTTCCTTTCGATCTATTGCGTCATTGCATTTGGTAGGGTCCCTTTAGACTAGTATTATTTTCAAAACTACCTTGATGGGGTATACCGACAGGATATTTCCAGTGCTGCCTTTATACTGTTAGCAGCGACTTGTATATACGAGTCAGAAAAGAAAAAAGGTTCCAGTTATGTCAGGAAAACTTTGATATTGTTCTTGCCGCAGAGCCAAACGATCAACACCAGGCATGTCTACAAAGAGAGGATACTTTGCAACGTGTTTGCTTCGTTTAAGTGCGCGGGGAAACAGGCGAGAAGATGCGGTATGTAAGGACAACTCGTGTGATGCTCACCATGACCAACGCGCTGCCCACACTGCCTCCTGGTATCCGAGGAGTTCCTGGCCCAGAAAAACATACCGTGCTGAAGCACTCCCGTACTCCCCCGACTTTTTTCCTCTTCCAGTATCAAATGGGGTCATCAAAAGAACCCGTTTTGAGGATTGTGCACGACTCAAAAACGGCCGTTACTACAGAGCTAGGAAAGAATCCGAACGGTGTCAGAGAAGAATGGGAAAAGTGCCTTAAACTCCATGGGGGGGGAGTTACTTTGAGAGGATAACATCTAGTTTGTAGTTTGACTGAAATTAAAAAATTTGTGTACACCAGCCTTGAAGTTTTCTGATAGACCTCCGATTGATTTAATTTTATGTAGTACCAGGTTTTATTTCCATTCTATCTATTGTATTCATATCCACAGCACAAGAAAGGAATTATATCCCAAAGCTATGGGTTAATTAATAGCTACTATTGTTCTCTACAAGGATGATTTGGCAAATGAAAATACCAAACGAAGTCTCTGATGTGCCAATCTTAAACAAAGAAATAGAAATCGGTCTGAAATTTCATGAAGTGAGTACAACACGTTGACGGAGAGGCTCCTTCCGATTTCAATCGGCTGGGTCACGTCAAGCCTTAAACCAATATGATTAGTCCCAACCCCATTGCCCTTATAGCTATAGGCCACCTTTTTTATCATTGTTGCTAGAAGGCGGGCGTGAACTCAGAATCTTTCATTGTCCTGGGGAATGGACATAATTATCTGCATTGTGAGGGTTCCAGTTCTGTCGAGGGACTGCGGGTGGGATTGTGGAGCAACCCTTTTATCCCATTGTCCTAGGTCTACTCTGAAATCGGAGATGTACTAGTGAGAATTAGTTACCTTTTGTTCGGCGTTATTATTGCGTTAAATAGAAAAAAAAAGAAAAAAAATGCCGGTCTATTGAAAAAAAACCTGATTATTCCATTAAAGTGGGAATTTATTTCCAAAAAAACTTTTGTATGTCTGTAGGCATGAAATGAGCCACTTCGAGGTTGATAATGCCGTAAACAAAACAAAACAAAACAGCAAACAAATAACCACGTTGAAAATAATTATTTAGTCTTTTTTCTCCTTTTCAATTTATTCTTAAACATTTTTCATTTAATTTGTGTATTTACTTTTGAAAAAAATTGAAATTTTGTTGATTATTAAGGATGCACACCTCTATCGACTTATGGGGTTTTATAATTCAAACAACTGCATTCATTGCAAGGGGTGTGATAAACACACACACACCCCAAAGGGGGAGGAGGTCCTGGTTTTTTAATATCAATTCACGCACCACTTTTGATTAACCATCAGTTTTATTTAAACTCCAGGTTTGTGTGGTGAGGTCAACCTTTCGATTTACATTATTCTCAAGTCCATTTTGCTCCCGGAGTTTGATAATAGTAACAGTGAAAGGTCCCATATATAATTCAAATAGAACTTGTTTAAAAATCGTTTAGCTCAGCCGGTAAAGCGTCCGGCACCAGGAACCACAAGGGTTCCTCGGTGAGTGCACCAGGATACCGGCCCCTCGCCAACTCACTGTTCATGAAGTTAGCACACACGGGATATGTGCGGTTTAAAAATGAGGAGCTTGTTTTGGCTGTCGGGCACTCCACCTCAAACGCTAAAACAAATCCTTGGTTCTTTCAGCACTAGAGTGGAAAAGGGGATATACCTCCCTCGCACTGCTGGCGCTTGATACCGACTTTAAGTCCACCCCGTTTTTGTTGTTGTTTTGTTATTTTCACTTCTCCTGAGAGTTTTTATCAGCAGTTGTTTCAGCTGATTATCTTTCACTGGATAGTCTGGCTAAACATTTTTTCAAAGTTTTCCTTCAGGTCTCCAGGGGGAATCTTCTGAAGTTATTCTAGCTTGGTGTTTCAACTACATATTTAGTATCACTTTCACCCTCATAATTACGATTTTTTTTTCTAATTCTCACCAGTCAACATTTTATTTTAAAGTATATCATTCAGATTATCGGCTTTTACTGAGGTGTTCGGTAGGAAAGTGCCAATTAAAAATTGCAGATGGAATAATACGATATTTTTTTCTAGAAGGTACGAGGGTTGAAGTCAAAAAGTATTATTACCATTTCTTAGTTCATATGAAGCTTGTTTTTTTATAAAAACTAAGCCTATATTGACAGCCTAAACAGGCTTCAGAGGCAAGAATCCGAACGGCAGTGTAAGACCCAACTTTGCAAACGACCAATGCCCTCCGTTCTGCATTGACAATGTCTCGACCACACACAAGCAATCACGGACAAAGATGAGGAAAAATCGCCTTCATTATCGGCTGTGTGGACAACTTTACCCTATTCCTCCAGTTTACTCTCAGATGGTTTAACTTTTTAACGCACTTCAGACTATCATCTCTTCAGCCCAGGCAGGAAACATTATTTCAGTGACGAGGAAGTGAAAATCTGTGTAAAGAGATGTGACTCAAAAGAACATCAACATGCTCTTCCATTCGAAAGTGGACATTTACTAATTGATGAGAAACCGGTGAACTATGTGGGTCAGAAGTAGGCGTGTGACATCTACATACATTTTGATGTTAATAACAGATCTTTCCCTGTATCTGGTAAATTATACCTGTCCTAAACAACAAAATGGTATTGTTTTTGACTGACCCTCGTAAACTCGTGTTGATAGTCGTTCACGTAAAAAAATTCGTTGCCTTTTAAAAGTTCTAACTTGTTTTGTGAAGTATACTAAAAGAGGAATTTATTAACAAAAACAAAATTTTATCAACGCGCATATATTAAACATGCGAAAGCAGCAATACATAGAACCAGGCCTACCCAAAGCAGTAGATGTTTGATGCCGAGTTTAGCCTCACCGGAAGCTTATTCTTGTATTCTTGTTTTCCCCACGTTTCGTTGTTACTTGTTCTAGATAGTGACTACTGAAGGAGTTGCGAATTTTAAAAAAAAAACAACCTAGGAATTTAAGATGACAGATAATATGTTCGTTGAAAAAGTATTAATAAATAAACTAGCAGGACCTGTGGTAACATATACCACAGTATGATAATAAGTTATTACAAAACGGTTTATATGTATACTTAAGAGCAACATTGTGCAAAATATAATTCTTATAAAAAAGTTATTATTAATAAACTTGATAATCGTCTCACTCTCTTTTTTCTTTCTTTCCGGCTTTTCTTGTTTATTTTCGTAACCGCGAGTTCTGATGGCTGATTATTAAACATAGCAGATAAAATCAATAATCTCATTGGGCTAATCGTTTATTTCGGAAGCTAAGTAGTTATTATATATGTATTTCACTCATTTTTAAAAACTTAATTTAATTATTAATTATTGAAACAAGAAACTTATGTGAGAAAAAAGAATAACTGGGGCGCCTTATGTGATTTTATTTAATCATTACGTAAAAATTAATTTGAGCCATCTTTTACATTCCGACACAGCAACTAAACGATAATCGCTTTTTATCTCGGTTGCTTGTGTATTGCTATTGGATTGGTTGTTTCACAGCATATCAGCCCCTTTTCAGAATCATTAATGCCAAAAGTCAACGTCATTTTGAGATTCGCGTTATTAATTACAGTACCTGCTATTATTTGATATGTGGTCACCCATTCAAAATCACTGAAAACAGGGCTCACCTTTGTTTAACTTTGGTGATCTTGCTGGGAACTCGTTGCTATTCAACGTAAGGTGACTTTTAGGCCCAATTAAAAAAAAAACCGGAATATTATTAGGTTACTAGAAGAATAGGGCTACCCGCGTCAGCTGGGTAGGACGGGTAAAGTTAGTCTTGCATGTTTTATTATTGAATCATGAGTTAGATCCGCAGCAGGTGTCCCCATTAAAAAATTTCCATACCAAAAAAAGACCTGTGTAGTTGATCCGGCCAGTTCAAAAACGCATGCAAATTAAATTCTGATGCTGCTTACTATTAGATTTTTTATTTTTTTAATTATCTTCACGAATTAAATCAAATCTTCATTATTTAATCAAAAAGCAAGAACAACTGGTTGGGAATTTTATGTGTAATATATATTTTACTTTGTTGTTAAATTTTGTTTTTATACACACCAACTGCATTTATATACTGTTCATGGATTAGTTTATACCAAAAAGGGTGTTCTTTAAACTGTCTAGAGTTCTTGGGTGTGTGGAGGAGCCCTTCATTGCCAGTTAAGATCAACCTTACTTTCTTATTTTAGTAAGACATATGCGAAAATTAGCTTTATTTTAACCATTACACAGGGCAAAAGGGAAAAACGGTAAATATTCTCAGTGAATGTGTGTGTGTGTTACGATGTTGTTGTGTGGTGTGTGTCGTGTGTGTCGATCGTGTGTTTTAGTGTTGTTTTTTTTTTTTACGATGTATCTGGCAAATCAGTATTATTTAATTTACTATTTTGCAAATAGTATTTTTTCATATTACAAGGTGATGTCAAAAGTGTTCCCAGATTTTTTTGTACTTTTTGATACACCCTTGTATTCTAAAACAAATAAAAAAAGCGTTCCATTTCATTAATTTTTTTTTTTTTTTAAGAAAAAACAAGGTCTGTCAAAAACAGTACAAGTTTAAAGCCCTGTATTACCATGATTAGAAATTAGAATGAATAGAACGTATCTTCTTTTCAGCAATACTACACGTCGTGTTTCAAAAAAGTACAAAAAATTCTCGATACTTTTTGACACACCACCTTGTAAATATTTACAACTCCTTCCGCACGAGCAAGCATAGTGAAACAGAGGTCAATTCTTTAAGGCAGAGTTTAAATTAGGTTTTAATTCAGTTTCCTTCTTCTTAATCGGTTGTCCATACCAAATGTTAAAAAGCCCAGTCCGGCGCCCTACTATTTAACCAGAGAAAGAGGGGAGAGTAGTTTGATGCATATCTTTCCCAATTGGTACTAGCACGATGTTAATGCAAATAGCCAGTTCGTCCAGAATACGGAACTTCGTCTCGCTGGTGTCCATTTTTTTATACGGTCGATTAATCTTCCATTATAAAGAAAAAATAAATTACCTATATAAAATTTTACTGTATAAGAAAAAATCTGATAATTGATATACAAGGATGATGACACCAAGCGGAGTCAACTTCTTAAGAGAAGGTTAATAAGGTATTCGGGAATTTAATTTTTTCTTCTCTTAGAGTGGTTGCCTAGCCAAGGTTGAAGACCGGCGCTACCCTACTATTTATACTATAATAATAATTGGATTCGTATCTTTCCCAAGATTTACCATTTGTTATATTTCATCAGGATTTTATGATCTCCTCTTTCCAAAAATGCAGATTGACTTTCTTAAAAAGTATATTTAACTTTATTTTTAACCTTATTATGGCAATTGGTCTAAGAGAAGAAAAACTTTGAATTCAAAACTTAAAAATTGATTTTGTTTCAAATCTCGCCTGTGTAAGTAAATACATACATATTCTAAAAAGTTTAGTTTATTATATTGTATTATAAAAGAGAATTTTTTTTCTAGAATTTCATTGTTCGAAGTTAGGGGGCACCTGATACATAAGTAATTTTACTATTTTTTTAAAAATCTGGTTAGTCGGTTGGTTGGTTGGTTGGTTGGTTGGTTTCATGCCGATGACATTTTGTTCAATTCAATCTTAACGGGTCTTCAATTTTTTAAAAATTTAAACTCAGCTTTATATTAACACAATTTTTGTTTAACTCATTTTTTTTTCTATTTAACCCATTCATTGTTGATGGGTATTCAAAATCTTTTTTAACTTAGGTTTTTTAAACACATTTATTTAAGCTCATTTTTTTTCTATTTAAATGGGACCCTAATAGGTACTACCACTCCGGGTCAGAGTGGGCATGGGGGTAATGGCGATGAAGGAGTAATCCACACTCCCAGAGTTCCAGAAGTGGAACTTCAGAATTTTATACAATTTCACATTATATCCAAGACAATAAGGTACTCAGCTACCGCCTTCTAGCACATATACAAGGTATGTTGAAAAAGGTATCGACATTTTTTGTACTTTTTGACACACCTTGTATTCTTAAAAAATATCGTTCCATTTATTCATTTTTTCAGAATACAAGGTGTGTCAAAAAAGTGCCAAGTTTAAAGCTGTATTTTTCAAGATCGAAATGAAAAATAAATGGAACGTTATTTATTTCAGAATATTAAGGTGTGTAAAAACTCCTACAATTTTTATTATGATATTTTACAATTTTATATTATAATTATTATATTTATTACAATTTTTGCTATTTAGAGGAGGAGGAAGAGGTCTCAAAGTAGCTTTGATTAACGAGAAGAGGGCCACTTTGGTTTGAATTCAGAGTTTTCCTTCTCCAAGCCCAGTCTGCTCTACTATTTACCCACAAAGAAATTGAAGGAAAAATAGTTGGATTCTTACCTTCCCAAAGGGATTTAGCGCTACATGACATGTAAACAGCTCTCCCAGGATTTGAACTCTTATCGCTGTTTCCATTTACAATAACAATAACCATTAGACCACATGCCTCTCTGTACTTATTTACTATATGAAGGGAGAATAGTTAGATTCATACCTTTCCCCAAGGGTATTAGCGCTACATGACATGTAAACAGCCTCGTCCAGGATTTGAACTCTTATCGCTGTGCCATTCACATATAACAAGATAACCATTAGACCACATGCCTCTTCTTACTATTTTAACTTATAGAAGGGAGAATAGTTAGATTCATACCTTTCCCAAGGTATTAGCGCTACATGATATGTAAACAGCTCGTCCAGGATTTTGAACTCTTATCGCTGTTCCATTTACAATAACGATAACCATTAGACCACACGCCTCTTCTGCTATTTTACTTATATGAAGGTGAGATAGTGTATTCATACCTTTCCCAAGGGTATTAGGCGTACATGACATGTAAACAGCCTCGTCCAGGATTTGAACTCTTATCGCTGTTCCATTTACAATAACTATAACATAGACCACACGCCTCTTTCTGTACTTATTTTGGACTGCTGAATATTCATATTTCCAACGCTATGTACATATTTGCTTACTGATTTTAATATTTTGGTTACAGATACTTATTTATGGCTGACATGTGTACCGGCCTAAGGGTAAAATTCAAAGAAAGAAAATTACAATAAAAAGAAATGAAAAATAAGAAATAAAACCTACAAATTATATAACAAGTTCTCCTTAATTTACACGATCTCTCTGACAAAAGGGGAGATAACTGCACTTTAACCCAGAAGAAATAAAATTGATTAATTGTCGGTAGTCATTTCGCTGTGTTCAGAAAAAAGGCCATATCGTCAACGTATCTTTTTTCCAAACATAAAAATCCAAAAATTTTTCAAGCTTCAAGCAGAAACTGTCTCTACTTTTCTGGCTCATTTATTTCGTTTTAAGCACTTGCTGGGATAGTTTCAATGGTTAGGTACAGACCAAGAGAACGAACAGTTGGTTGGATTTTACAGCATGTCAACCCTTCTTATGCCTATGACGTTTTTTTTTATTTAGCCCATAGATGGATTCCTAAAATGTACTAACATTCCGGCGTCAGAGTGGACCTGGGAGTAATGTTGATGAAGGAGTTCTCCACATTCACCGGATCCCCAGATATTGGAGCTTCACCATCAGATAGAGTTTAACGTCCTACCAGGAGATTAACCCCTCAACCCACGGCCACCTATACATATATATAATTTACCAACCCCTCCGCGACGAACAGGATGTGACATCAAGGTCAATTTATTAAACGGAGTTTAACAAGTTTGAATTCAGTTTTCCTTCTCCTAGACTGGTTACGTAGCAAGGTTAAGAGCCCAGTCTGCCCTGCCTATTTACCCATAGGCTAGAGGAGAGTAGGATTCATACCTTCCAAGGGTATTAAGTGAAATGCAATTACCACGTCTAGGATTTGAAATCGGGGCGACGGTTCCATTACACCACGCGCTTCCACCTAGACATATATGATAAAAAGTATTGGACTTGCCAAAAGCGCCAATAGACTTGGGACAATCATATAGGTGGCTAGGGTGTGACATGACCAGCCGAATGATCGGAGGGAGACCTCTAAGAGCGCCAGTCTACCCTAATTAAAGGCCAAAGTGGAGTGTTGCATTCATGGACTACCTTAACCACCAGGTTTACCGCCTTAATGATCACGAGACGCCATGCTACGGTCAACAGTGGCCCCATTAGGGTGTCTAACCCCGCTACAGAGTGCAGCGGGGTATTCTACTGCCCCAACCGTAGGTAACCTATCCATTCTGTAATGAAGAGTAGAAATATCTGAATTCAAAAATTAACTGTTAATTCGCAAGTCTTAATAAAGTCAATGGAGTGGTCTATTCTGAACAGCAAGGGAGTCTATCCCCTTTTCGTTAGCGCTAGACCAGGGAGATTATTTTTGCGTCTTAGGTAGAGAGCCACACCTACCAACATCTCTACACTTTGCAGCACCGACTCAAGCAGTGCTAATCATATGCTGAGTTGGCGAGGGTCGGTATCGAACCAGGAACCTTGTTAATAGTTTTATTGACAGCTTTCCCCCTCTTATTGAAGTGATGTTCTGATTCGTTTAGAATATCACGTGACTGAGGACAGTGACAAAAGCTTAGAGTAGATTCAGTGTGAACTTAGACGATTAAAGGTGTCAAACGCGAATGACGCCACTCCTCAAAATTCCTCTCAGCGCGTTGAAATCATGGGTCTTGGGCAAATAAAAAACGTCGAAGACAAACTTTGAGTTCATTTACATGTTGCCTACGATTGCTCAAATGACAGTTTCTGCTCGCTGACGTTGCCACATTTCCTTTAATGCATCAGTTTTGAAAGTATTCTGGTACACTAGTGGGCCAATATATATACCTCGCCTTCTGTGTATCAATATAATACCCAAAACGTGACTGTAAGTGTAAATGGTTGTGTTGTGTTCTACTACACATTTGGCGCACGTTATTTATCATGAATTATTTATGAGCGTATCAATTTCATACAATAGTGAGTTATAATAGTGATATGCTAATATAAAATCATTTGCAACGGGGTAAGTATATAAATGTATCACACGCTAACATCATAATATACTATGCTACATATGCTATATTCAATAATAGCAATGTGTTAATAGAACAAGAAAAAGCACAGGATTCCAGCAACCCCAATCAACAACCCAAGACATACCCAAAACAACGAGAAGACCAGAAGGACACGGCCCAGAAACCGCCCTGTCGGCTGAGGCGTTAGAATGCACAGTACTGCCACCTCTACAGAGGGGAAGACTCCCCCAATGGGGCCACCTGTTGGCCGTGGTGGCGACCTGTGATGCTGAAGGATAGAGCCCAGGTGATGGCAGTTCATGACATGCAATACTCCTGGCCCTATCTTGGGCTAGACGGGCGGGCGGAGAGGCCCCCTCCGATCAATCGGCTGGTCACGTCAAGCCCTAGCACCTATATGATTTCCCAACCCTATTGCCTTTATGGCAAGCCCCACCTCTTTTAATCATATGGATGCTAGAAGGTGGTGGCTGCGGGTCACATGTCCTGGGAAATGACGTTAAACTCTATCTGATGGTAGTTCCAGTTCTGGAGGTTTGGAGAATGTGGAGCACCCCTTCATAACCATTCTCCCTGGTCCACTCTGACCCGGAGTGGTAGTACCTGTTAGGGTCCCATCTATGGGTTAAATAGAAAAATTATTTTATAAAAAAATTGTATTATCCATTAAGAATTGATTTATTTCAAAACTTTCTCGGCATTAAATGACCCACTGAGGTTGATATGCCGTAAAACAAAACAAAGAAAAACAAAGTCATGACGGCCCAGAAAGCAGAGGTATACATATGTAAGATAATAATTAAGACAGGTTATTTATTTCATAGAGAGGAATCAATACTGGAATGTATGTATTGTTTTAAAAAATCTTGTGAACAAAATTCTTTTGTTAGAGTGATATTTGGGAGAAAATAATTATCAAAACATAATCAGAACAATAACAGAGGGAATGCGCTTAATTACGCCACAAAAGACTCAGCTGACGTGAGGGATAACGATGATTATAAAACAAGGGGGCCAGTGTTCAAGTCGAAATCAGTCGGAGAAAAAGGAGAGAAAGTCACGAAGGGGACATGCACGGTGGAATTAGCTGGACTTAGTCGAATTGGCAGAGATTCTCGCCCATTTGATAAAATTCTCTTTCTCTCTTCCTTTCTAATGTCATAATTCTGGAGTAGGAACACAAACCCCCTTCCTTTCTCTCTTTGCTATATCTTACTGCTATCTACGATCTGTCGGGGAGAATAAAGTTGTTGACAACAGAGAAACAAATTTCCGTTCTAATATGATTAAACCGGAAATAAGGAGGATTATTAGAGCATGATCGGAATGACATGTATAAAAGACTAAGGAAAGAGACAGTCGACACCGTTTTTTAATCAAAGGCGAACCGAGCTAATTGCGAACACAGAGAAATGGGCCGAACTTAGAGATAGAGAAAGTGAGAAAAGCTGTCAGAGCGAGAAAGAAGGAAGAATTTATTGGAGAGAATTTTTATGGGCATGTTTCAGACGACACAACCATCCAAAAATGCCTTAAATCATCTAAAAAACCTATATCCAAGATAGGACTGATTCCAATCAAGGTTGCCGACCTGAAAAGTAAAAGGAATCAGTCGCATTCATTTTTAAACCCAACCTCGTATATTTTATCGGATTAAATTTCACTTTTAATGTTTATTATTTTTACAGAATGTGTGTTGCGAGGGAAACTTAAAAAACAACGTTATATTCCCATTTTTGTAATTAAATATCTTTAAATTATTTGATGTAGTCCAAAAAGCTGAGTTCACACCAGTTGGCTTCCGTGTTCAAAACGATTAATGAATTTCTTAGTTTGTTATTTATTTCTTTTTTAATTTAACATTTCAGCTAAGAAATGACTGTGACTTCAATTTGGAGTATACGAACCTTGCAAAAAAAAAAAATGAATTAGCTCACTTAGAGGATTTTAATTACGTTCTTTTGTTTTAGCAGTAAGTAAACTAATAACAGATAAGACAAAAACATATTTCTTAATAGATAAACATTCTGGTTTCACATAAAAGTAAACTCGGTGGAGTGGCCTATTCGGTATCAGCCGAAGGGCGAGAGCGTCAATCCCTTTTCTAGCAGGGAGTTTGTTTTTGTGAGTATACGGAACCGGTATCGAACCCGGAAACTTGTGATTTCTATGCGATGCTCTACTGGCTGAGTTAAACAGACCCTATCCATTGAATAAACTAAATTAAATTAAAATTATATGAATTGATTAATACTTATGTTCCTTAATTGCAAGCGATAACATTAATCTGTTTCAATTGAACATAAGGAAAAGATGAAAAGAAGGGAGAAGAGATAGAGGAGAGTGAAAGAGAGAGTGGGAAGAGAAAAGGATGAGAGAAAAGCTTAAAGAGAAAGAAGAGTGATGGATGGAGACAGAAGTGTGTGAGATACATACATATAGAGAGAGAGGGTGAGAAAGAGAGAGTTAAAGGGATAGAGAAAAGGTTTTGAGAAAGAGAGAGAGAGGAGTGTGAGAGAGATAGAGTGAAAAGGATTAGAGAGAGTGAGGGATACACAGAGAGAAAAGACAGAGAGACAGACAGAGAGAGAGAGGGGGGAGAGAGAGTTAAATCCAGATTATTGTACTTTTTACATATTGAACTAATTGCAATAACTCTTAAGTAAACATATCAAACGTTGTAATGATTACATTATCATACTGTGTTATATCCACAGGTTCTGCTAGTCTGAATTAATAGTATAATTTTTCCAAGCTATGCAGAGGAAAATATCATGGAATACCTCAATATTAGAGGGGGAATGGAATTCACTGATAGAAAATTAAAATAAATACTTAGCTATTTCTCCGAATTTTTGAGATGATGCTTGATAATTAGTATTATTTTCCTCATCTTTATTGTTATCTGTACAACGTAACATAATAATCAACACAGCTATGGTTAGCGGAATGAGAACAGGATACCCCCGTTGATTGAATAAAGATGGCTCCCGATTACGACAAGAAGGTTCCCGAGTTTGAGAAGGTTCCTGAATTCGACAAGAAATACCTGAAGAAGGCTGGAGGGTACATCGGTCGAAACGTTATATAGATAATAAGAAAGATGAGGACTATAGTCCGAATAATCCAAATGATACTAATACTTACTTCCCGGAAATTGCTATGGAAATTTTCTTTTAATCTTATCATAATGGAAATTATGTGTTGGTCTGTCTATAACCGAAACTATATTACTACTCAACTCACAATTCCCTTAGTAATTTACGTTACATTCTCCATGATTTTATTTTTATTTTTTGGTTTTTATTTAAACCACAATTATCAATAAAATTGTTTTACATTATTAATACTGTTGACCATATCTAAATATTAATAACATGCAATTGTATTTATATATACAACAAAATAGCAGTTTACAGTGTGATCGGGAAGGCCAATATGCAAATTGAGATTAAAAATTTGATTTTAATTAATATATGCTTAATATTATTGATTTATAATTGTTTGGTTTTATCTTATTGAATATGAGTAAAAAATCTAGTCGATAAATCTTAAAAGAAATTAATTAACAAGAAGAAATAATTGTAATTTTATTCTTTACTTCTTATTTTAACTTAATAGTTAAATTAGGAAAATTTAGTAATGAAAGACGTGAGTGATGGAAAATGATGTAAGAGTTACTTTCAAAGTTGTTCAATTTTTCGATTATACCCCCTCTGTTTCAAATCATTTTATCTGCATTCTTATTTAGTTACATTAGTCTTTCTAACATACTTACATTTCATTACATTAAACCTGAAGGGGCCGGGTTAGCTCAGTCGGTAGAGCGTTCGGCTAGAAACCACAAGGTTCCTAGTTCGATACCGGTCCTCGCCAACTCAGCGTATGAGTAGCACATGGATCTGTGCGGTAAAGTAAGGAGCTGATGGTAGATGTGTTGATCCACCTCAGACGCCAAAACAATCTCCTTGGTCTAGCGTTATTGGAAAGGGGATAGACTCCCTCGCTGACTGGCTGATACCGACTTTAGGCCACCCCGACGACGACTTACATTAAACCTTAAATACTTGCGCTCAGAGGGTGAATATTTATAAATTTTTGTTTTAGTAAAAAAGTAGTAACATAATGAGCATCGGTAAAAAAAAGAAGCAAAATAACATAACATATATAATTAATTTTAATACATTTTAAACGTTGAATTAGCACGAAATTTTCAAAGTCTGACGTTGTAAGTGAAGTTAACAAAACTTTAAAAACAATTATGACACTTTCGTCTCAGAAATTAATAAGAAAAACATTAAATACTCTATGTACAGTAAAGCAACTAACTTGTTGATATTCTATTAAAATGAAATATCGTTTTTCTTTTGTTCCAAACACACAGAAGAACGAAACCGCTCTAAAAAGTTCTTGTGTGTTTTGTTTACAAAAGAATTGACCGGGAAATATGTTAAAACTACGGTAGTTCATATTGATAAACAAAACATTACCAAAAATCAGGGAATTATTTGATCTTAATAACATTTTTAGTGTTGACTTATTAGTCAATGAATTCTTTCTTTTAGATTTCTGAACCGTTTCAATCAAACTGATTCAATGGTAATAAATCGAAATTCTTATACATATAATATTTATGAAATACTAAAAACTAAAATAAATTTCAAACACGACAGAAATAGAGTCAACTAAGGCAATGTAATGAACATAAATTTTCCAAAATGATTTCGAACAAATTGCATCAAACAGTTTAAAAGGAACGTTGGAACTTTTTTTCTATATAAATGAATGCCCAGACGATGGTTTGATAAACAAATCGAAACGTTATAATGTCGGTTCCTGCATCAAAATAGTACCATATAGTATATATATATATGTGTGTTTGTGAGTTTTTGTGTGTGTTTGTGTGTGTTTGTGTGTGTGTGTGTATACTACCAACCCGTATATATATATATAGATATAGATATAGATATAGATATAGATAGATAGAGAGAGAGAGAAAGAGAGAAAGACATAGATATATATGTATGTATGTATATATTACATTCATGTATATATATATATATATAATATATATATATATATATATATATATATCCGTGTGTCAAACAAGTATCGAGATTTTTTGGACTTTTTGACACATCTTGTATTCTGAAAGAAAATAACGTTCCCTTCATTAATTTTTTTTTTCAGAATACAAGGCGTGTCAAAAAAGTACCACGTTTAAAGCTGTATTTACCAAGATAGAAATGAAGAATGAAGGGAACGTTATTTTTTTTTCAGAATACAAGGTGTGTCGAAATACCAAAAGTCTCGATCCTTTTTTTACACACGTTATATATTATATATATATATATATATATATATATATATATAATACATTCCCTTATGCACACACACACACACACACACACATATATATATTTATATATATATATATATATATATATTGAAATACAGGTAAAAAGAGAGAGAGAGAGAAATAAAGAGATAGATAATAGTAAAAAGCTTAGTAACGAAAGACTTAATTAAACATGGCTAAATTTCTTTTTCATTCATATATGAATTTCTGTCTGTGAAGTAAGCCAGTGACATCATTTTACGCATACCAGCCCCAAAAGAATTTTTTTAAAAAGGAAATAGTTACCTTTGTGGCGCATGAAATTAAATATACATAACACAGGATTGGTTTTTCTAAATTATATATATATATATAATATATATATATATATATATATAATATATATATATATTATATTATTATATTATGTGTTTATATATATATAATATTATATAAATATATATATATAATATATATATATATATATATATATAATACATATAATATTGTACAATCTGTGTCAAAAAGGTATCAAGATTATTTGTACTTTTTGACACACTTGTATTCTGAGAAAAATAACGTTCCATTTATACTTCATTTCTATCTTGGTAAATACATCTTTAAACTTTGTACTTTTTGATACACTTGTATTCTGAAAAAATTAATAAATGGGACGTTATTTTTTTGAAACAACGTGTGTCAAAAAGCACAAAAAATCTCGATACTTTTTGATCTACCTAATATATATATATATATATATATATTATATAAATATATATTAAGGTGGGTCAGGTACTTAGGTATCGAGCACTTATTACATTTTAGCTTTAAACAATCCTAGTGGTTTATATATATATATATATATATATATATATATATATATAAATGTCTTTTGGCCAAGTGTTATAGTATTAATCGATTATTTCGGTCGGTACGATCCTCTTGGTCTTTAATTTTTTTTTGTTTTCATTTTTTTTCCCCAGTGAAGTTTGGTAGTATGTTTAACTATCAAATTATTTGCCGGGTTTTTTTCCTACCGCAACTGTTTACCAATAAGATTAGTATATATATATATATATATATATATATATATATATATATATATATATATATATACCTCCAAAAAGAAAGGACTTAACAAACCGTCATTTGGCTATTATATTAGTTTTTTTCTTATTCAAAGTGTAAATATTGCTCTGTATATAATTAATTTATTAATTATCATACATTGAGCTCTCTTGGGAATTTGTAAACATCCTTGTATAAATATATTGGTGTGCATGCATTATGGTTGTATATTGTGGATGCATTGTGGATGTACAGAGAAATAAACAAAGAAATCAAAAGTTGTTTCCTATCACACATAATAGATAAGGTATGAAAGGGGTTAATTAGAATTAATGTTTACAGTGAATCTAAACTAATAAAATTAGCAAATCATTTATATATTAATACTCGTATTCCTTAAAAGTACGACAGTTATCATCTTACAAACACCTCTGATTAAAAATGAGACCGTCCAAATCGTCCGAGAATGAAATCCAAAAATGTAAATCCTGATTATCTGGTGTTACTTATCCTCCGATTTTAATTTCGTATGAGTGAGGACAGCTGAATTATGGAGCATTCCGTTTTTATAATAAAAAAAAGAAAAGGAAAAAAGAGGATATGCTGCACAGAAAAATATATAACAAGAAAGAAAGAAAGAAAGAAAGAAAGAAAGAAAGAAAGTAGAGGAAAGATAGAGAGAGAGGACAAGTGCACAGAAGCGATAACGCTAACCTGTTTCAATCGAATGTAATGAAAAGATGAAAAGAAGGAAAGAAAAAAAATAGCGAGAGGGAGTTAAATCAAGATTATTATAATTTTTACATATTGAACTATATCGCAATAGCTCTTAAGTAAACATATCAAACGTTGTAATAATTAAATCATCATATTGAGGTATATCCACAGGTCCTGCTAGTAATTTATAACATTCTCAGAACTTGCTTACAAGGAAAACAAGGCAGGGTGATCTGACTGGTCGGCTTGATGACATTCAAATCAAAGAGGAGACGCAATTTTCCATCTGAATGACAATTTAGGTCGTCATGGCTACCTTTGCAAGAGGATCTTCAGAAATTTGGGGACCCGGATCTCAAGGTCAAGCATTTCACTCTCACCCAACGATGGTAACGGTAACATGGTTGCGATATGCAAGACAAATTCTTCTCGTGTGAGAAGAACAAATTACTTGAAAATTCCTTTATATATACTAGCAAAAACAAACGCCCCCCGGGCGGCGTAAAATTTTATTTTTTTTAAATATTGCCGGGGTTGGTGGGAGTTAAAAAATTCAATGTCAGTGAACTAAATTTTATTCAGTTCAGTTTTGTAGAAAAATAAATTCTTTAAAAATTCTCACTTTTCTCTTGCAACTCTTAAACCCAAATTATTGCGCCACAATCCGCATACCCGCCCCCCACAAAAAATAGAAAAATATATATTTTTTTATTTCAATAAATAAAACACTGAATAAACGAGTAGTAGGGACGTCCAATTTGATGTGTAAAAACATTGTTTTCGTTCATAATTTTTGTTATTTCCATAAGTTGAATTCTGTTAATCATCAGGAGTTTGTTTAATGTCTTTGTTTTTTGTTTTGTTTTTTTGTTGTTGTTGTTTTTTTAATGGCCCAAACATTTTCAAGATATATTAACCTTTAATCAAGTTTCATTGTGTTAAATATATTTTACAGGTCAAATTGGACGTACCAAACGGGCAGGAAAGAAAAATAAACTCACTTAGAACATTTGAAGTTCTTCCAAATTTAAAAAAGATGTATCTGAAATAGAATTAAAATATAAAATACATTGAGCAAAAATTCTAAATTAATTTCCTTAATTGTTCAGTGAGTTAAATTATGATGTTTTTTGTCTTTCTTTTCTTTATTTACAAGGTGTCGCAACATGATAACGGTCGTACAATTTTAAGGAACATGAGTATTAATATATTTATTAGTTTTTCACACCAGCGTTTGCTGATGTTTTTTCACTGGAGTTTGAGTGGCAACAAGTTTCCTCAGGTCTCCGTGACTCTCATTATTATTATTATTATTATTATTATTATTATTATTATTTCACTCCATTCAAGTTCTTCACACCCGCCTTAGCTGGTGGTTCACTGGAGGCTGAGTAACAACAAGTTTCCTCAGGTCTCCAGGACTCTTCTGAGTATTGTAGCTGATCTCAATAATGCTGTGGTCTGGATGGTCTCGATTATTATTGTGAGGTTTTCACACCAGCCGTAGCCGCTGGTTCACTGAAGGCCGAGTGACAGCAAGTCTGCTCAGGTTTCCCGGGCTCTTCTGAGTATTATAGATGATCTGAACAGTGCTGTCGTTTGGATGGTCTCGATTCTTTTGCAGATTTCCAGTTCTTCCAGACTCTTTTCAAAACCCTTGGGAACCGTTCCAAGAGCCCCAATTACAATTGGTACGACCTTTAACTTTCATATTCCACAGTTTTTTTGGGGGGAGGGTATTTTTTTTTTTTTTTTGCTCTCTGGTCAGGTCAAGTATTTTCTATTTTTTCGTTTGCTTTTATTATTATTATTATTATTATTATTATTATTATTATTATTATTATTATTGTCATATCGTCTAAGAAAGTCCACAATATAGAATGGCGACTGACTGTGCCAGGCTGATAGGAATGTGGATGCAGTTGATATAGAAAGGAAGAAGCGTCTCTTAGAGCAAGCTGTGTATTCAAGTGAAGGTGCTTCCATCTGACCTGCACCCAAAGAACGTGCCCATACACAAAAGAGTCGGCTGTTGGGTCGGTGCTTTAGAGACGAGTCTTGTTTACATGTACAATGTATCAATCTAATGCAAGTGAGAAGATCAAACGTTGCTTTGAAAGACTATATATATATATATATATATATATATATATATATAATATATAATTAAATAATAAAATATAAACATATATATATATAAACATATATATACATATATATGTATATAATTATACATATAGGTATATGTATATATATGTATATATATATATATATAGAGAGAGGGGGGAGAGGGGGTAAAAAGGAAAGGCGGTCGTCCTCGGAGACAGCAAATCGGTGGCAACCGGTGCGTTTGGAGACTTTGAGTGTTGCCGGTGATAAGGCAGCGGGTTATGTAGATTTCACGTCTGTGCTAAAAGGCCGACTGGTCCTTAATGATGTTGGGATAAGTGGCAACACCTCAACCCCGAGGTGCACGGTCTTGGTACGGAGGGAAACGATCAGTTTTGTTTCTTTCTGTTTTCTCTCTTTCATTTCCACTGCCCACCCACCCCCCACCGCCACTTCCCACGCACTGCACTTGTTAACAATATTTTTTTATCTTTAATGACTGTCACGGAAACTGCACTGATAGACTTTCCCTCGCACTACACCCGCAAAATAGAAAACACCCACTCACAAACGCATATATATATATATATATATATATATATATATATATATTAAAAATCCTTGAAGCTCTCTACATGAAATTTAGACAAGTCACTATAAACAGAATTAACTTTGAAACTAGCGACAATATTCTAAAATGTATAGAACAATTGGTTATTTCCTATAAGTCGAACATAAACAAAGGGGAACCACTCTTGACTGATAAATCATATATTTATTTTTCCATCAAACTAACCCTAAACCCTAACCCTAACTCTAATCCCGTCTTCTTTTTTCCTAGTAGATCAATAAATAAATAAATAATTAATCAGTCAAAAGTGGTTTACCTTTGTTTATGTTGGACTTCTAGGAAATAACCAAACAATTTTATTCTATAACGCGTTTTTCAATATCGTTAGAAATATTTACAAAAATAAATTATCAATCCTTTAGCATCACCTTAGCGACAAAAACAATTGCCTAGTCAATCAGTCATGATAACAATAGTTTAGACAATACAAACAGCCTTGATAATGGTTGTGAAAAGAGGCGAAGGTACTTGGTTTACCAATAATAACTCTTTCGGACAACTGATTAACCACTTTCAAGATAATAACATTAAAAAAATCGTTAGAAAATTTTAAAGAAAAAATTGTTTAAATTCAGATTCTATTATTTTAGATTAAATTTGTTTGAATATGGGGCCGGATTAGCTCAGTCGGTAGAGCGTTCGGCTAGAAACCACAAGGTTCCTAGTTCGATACCGGTCCTCGCCAACTCAGCGTTATGAGTAGCACAGGGATCTGTACGGTAAAGTAAGGAGCTGATGGTAGGTGTGGCGCTCTACCTCAGATGCTAAAACAATCTTCTTGGTCTAGCGCTATTGAAAAGGGGATAGACTCCCTCGGTGACTGGCTGATACCGACTTTAAGCCGCCCCGTTGACTTACTTTACTTTTACTATATATAAAATACACACAGATACACACACACACACACACACACATATATATATATATATATATATATATATATATATATATATATATAGAGAGAGAGAGAGAGAGAGAGAGAGAGAGACCCACCCCGACTATAGACTTGTACCTATGTATGTACGTACCCTTTTCTAGACCCTAACCACGTGGCTCCTCTACGAGGTAAATGATAACCGTTCGAGGTAACTTTCATCTCTTCGTTTAACTAAGAACTCTTTCTTTCTTTATGACGTTCGTCCTAATTGCTCTGCATCCGTATTTTATGTTAAATATGCTCTGACAATAAAGCCTGTATTATTGTTATATGTACCTCTTAGTTGGATTTCTTTGTATATGTTCATCTACGTTAGAGACTTCTTCTCTGAAGCCTTCTAGCGTATTATAAGAAGCATTTTTAGCAACTGAAGCTGAAAACTATCTTTTACAACATATCAACCTTTTTTGGGTCATTTAACGGCGAATAAAGTCATTTTTCATATCACGGTTTAGCTCAGTCGGTAGAGCGTTCGCCTAGGAACCACATGATTCCTGGTTCGATACCGGCCCTCGACAAGTTAGCGTATGAGTAGCACAGGGATCTGTGCGGTAAAGTAAGGGGCTAATGGTAGGTGTGGCGCTCCACCTCAGATGCAAAAACAATCTCCTTGGTCTAGCGCTAGTGAAAAGGGAATAGACTCCCTTGCTGTCTGGTTGATATTAACTTTAGGTCACCCCGACGACTTACTTGCTTCCGATACCTGCTGCTGTTTAAATGGTCACCCATATGATATTGAACACGCTCATCGCTGCTTAAATTCAGTAATCTAGCGGGAACTGGTGCTTTCAAAGGCACTTTATCATAAGCTCTTATTGACAGCGAGAGCTGCTCTAACGTTTGTGCTAAATCAAAATAAAAAAATATCAGTAAAAAAAATAATGGTTTGATTCTTTTTTTTTTTTTTTGTTTCTTTAAAAAAAAGTCGCATGTTCACTTCCGGTTGTGTCATATTTTATTATGACACAACAGGAAGTGAATATGCCGCAACGTCATGTTGCAAATCGGCAAGTAAATACGAATGAAATCCGCGGCATTTTCCGACATTTTTATCTTCCTGTAAATCAAATATTGATTAACCAATGTTTTCCGGAGGTCCCTCTCCATCATTTAATCTTTTTCTATAATCCCAGCCCATACTACCCGCCAATAGAAAACAAACAACAGGGACATTAGATGTCTGAACCCAGTGCATATTTGCAAGATCTTATCGTTTGCTACGCTAAATGAATGTCTGACCTCCACAGGAAGACTTTACAAAACATTGCCAAACAACATATAATAATAATAATAATAATAATAATAATAATAATAATAATAATAATAATAATAATAATTGATAAGACACAACTAAACAGCAGATGTAGAGTATGTGGCGACAGAGATGAGACTATAAACCATGTATTAAGCGAATGCAACAATCTGGCACAACGAGAATACAAAGCTAGGCACGACTGTGTTGGAAAGGTGATCCACTAGGAGTTATGCAAAACACTAAATTTTAACCATACAAAAATGGTATATGTATAAACCAGAAACTGTTCTTGAGAATGAAACGCATAAAATTCTCTGGGACTTTGAAATAAAAACGGATCACCTTATCCCAGCAAAGAGACCAGACCTAGTATTGATTAACAAAACAAAGAGAACTCGTCAACTGGTGAACTTTGCGGTTCAAGCAGATCACAGGGTGAAGCTGAAGGAAAACGAAAAGATAGACAAATACCTGGACCTTGCCAGAGAATTGAAAAAGCTGTGGAATATGAGGGTCAAAGTGGTACCAATTGTAGTTGGTGCACTTGGAACAGCCCCAAAAAGCTAGAAAAAAAGACTGGAGGAACTGGAAATCAGAGGAAGAATTGAGACCATCCAGACAACAGCATTGCTGTAATCGGCTAGAATATTCAGAAGAATCCTAGATTTGTTGTCACTCAGATTCCAGTGAAAAACCATCGGCTAACGCTGGTATGAAAAACTCACATAATAATAATAATAATAATAATAATAATAATAATAATTTTGACCACACAACAAAATGGTTATGCATAAACCAGAATCTGTTCTTGAGAACGAAACGCACAAAATTCTCTGGGACTTTGAAATTAAAACGGATCACCTTATCCCAGCAAGAAGACCAGACCTAGTGTTGATTAACAAAAAAGAAAGAACTTGTCAACTGGTGGATTTTGCAGTGCCAGCGGATCACAGGGTGAAGTTAAAGGAAAATGAAAAAATTGACAAATATCTGGACCTTGCCAGAGAACTGAAAAAGTTATGGAATATGAAAGTGAAAGTTATACCAATTGTAGTTGGTGCACTTGGAACAGTCCCAAAAGCATTAGAAAAGGGTTTGGAAAGTTTGGATATCAGAGGAAGGATTGAAACCATTCAGAACACTGCACTGCTGCAATCTGCCAGAATACTCAGAAGAGTCCTGGAGACCTGAGGAGACTTGCTGTCACTCAGACTCCAGTGAAAGACCATCAGCTAACACTGATGTGAAAACTCAAATAATAATAAAAGCTAGCAAGGTTTACTCAGAACAAATATCTGTATTCGTAAGCTGTTTCAGTCTCCTAATCCATACCAGGTGCATCAGACGGTGATCACTTCAGTTAGAAGCTTAAAGTATTGACAAAAGATATCGAAAACGAGGCGGTCGACAAAAACTTTAATCACTATTAGCTGTCATCTTTGTCCTTGCCGGTTAAGAGTGATCGATTAGAAGAATATTTTATTTACTTTTGGATATCTATTGCACAAATCAAATAAGAGGACAGAAAAGAAACTGTGTGTGATCTAGATTTTTCGGACGTGTCCTCATCTTTATTGTTATATACACAACGTTTTGGCCGATGTGTCCTCCGGGCTACTTTAGGTGTTTCTTGTCTGAATTTTTTTTTTAGCTCAGGCTTGATAACTTGTATTATTTGGATTTTTTCATTGTTATATACACAACGTTTCGGCCGATGTGCTCCCTGGGCTTCTTCAAATGTTTCTTGTCTTAATTTTTTAGCTCAGGGTATTATTTGGATTTTTCGGGCTGTTGTCCTCATCTTTATTGTTATATACACAGCGTTTCGGCGGATGTGTCCCCCGGGTTTCTTCGGATGTGTTTTGTTGAATTCCAGAGTCTTCATGTCGTAATCTGGAGCCAAGAATTCACTAAGAAAAAATGTAAACACCAATTATTTGCCTGATTTGTTTTTTAGATGAGGCTTAGATTGTATTATTTGCATTTTTCGGACTGCTATCTTCATATTTATTGTTATATATACAACACAAAATGGAAGCGCTTGGCATAAGGGTTAGAGTCGTAGGAAATGGAATCGTCGACCCGAGTTCAAATCCTAGACGAAACTGCATTTCATATAGCGCTAATATCCTTGGGAAAAGTATGAATCCTACACTCCTTCCAGCTATGGATAAATAGTAGGGCAGACTGGGCTTGGTCAGGCAACCTGTCTAGGAGAAAGAAATCTCTGAATTCAAACCTGTTAAACCCCGCTTAAGAAACTGATCTTGTGTCGCATCCTGATCGTGCGGAGGGGTTGGTAAATATATATATACACAACGTTTCGTCTTATGCCCCCCCCCCCCGGCCTCTTCAGGTGTTTCTTGTCAAACTCAGGAACCTTGTCGTCGAACTCGGGAGCCTTCATGTCGTAATCGGAAGCCTTCACGGAACCTCGAATCAAACCTTTTATTTAATCTAGTGGTAGATTAATAGATTGTTATCATTCCGTTAACTCAAAGAAGGCTGGGGGGCACATAGGCTGAAATGTTTAAGAGAGGCAATTGAGACTAATGAGGACTAGATCCAAATATAGACATTCGAATGAATCAAGAGATATCAATCACTGTTAAATTGTATTTTCTACAGACTCTCCGTAGAGGACTGTTCATGTCAGAAGTCACCCTGACGCAACACCATGAAGCTAAGAGGTATAGAAGAAAGCAGCGGCAACAATGCACCGGCACATCAAAATCTTCAGGGACAGCCTTCAAATGCGACATCTGTGGTCGAGAATGTTTTTCAAACATCGGACTTCACAGTCACAGGAGGCGCTGCAACTTCTGGGGCACAAAAACTTTATTATAGTCTTCCGAGACTGAAATGCCAATAATAATTTTCTACAGTACCGTTATTGCGGAGTTGACGATGGATGTGATGCTCCACTTAAAAACTAACAATCTCCCTCGTTTAGCACTATCAAAACGTGGATAGAATCCCTCGTTGCCTGGCTGATACCGACAATAGGCCACGTCGTCGACTTTACTTTTACGATTACGACAGAAGATCACTGGACGTTGCATAACTGATGTCATAATATCATCTGGGTATTTACCAAGACCTCCCACCAGGTTAGGATGTGACGCAAGGTCTTTTTAACGTGGAAAGCCACGCACAAACCGAAACGCATGCGGTGGCTAGACAAAAGAAAATACGTGGATCCCTTCGGATCACCTTGTTAATTTGTCCATACTTAAAAGTATCATAATATCCTCTAAGTCAGAGGTTCTCAACCGGGATCCACATGGACCCTGGTGGTCAATGTAACATTACTGGTAGTCCACACAAAGAAAAAATGGGGGGATATTTTAATGGTTCGCAAATTCTACTCTTATTCATTTCAATTGTTATTACTGACAATTAAATTTCTCATTGAATTATAAAGTGATAAAATATTGCACGTAAAATTCAAAGAGGGGAAGCATAATATACGGAAAACTGTGGAGGCTCGTGGTATAATGGTTAGAGTCATAGGAAATGGACTCGTTGACCTGAGTTCAAATCCTAGACAAGACTGTTTGCATTTCACATAATGCTAATACACCAGGGAAAGGTATGAATACAACTATACTCCTTCCAGCTATGGATAAATAGTAGGAGAGACTGAGCTCTTTAATGTTTGTGTACAAACTATTCTTCCTCCAACTCTTCAACCTTGGTTAAGCAATTGTCAAGAAGGAAAATTCTGAATTCAAACCTGTTAAACTCCGCTTAAGAAATTGGCCTTGTGCCGCATCCTACTCGTGCGGAGAGGTTGGTAAATATAAATATGGAAAACGAATGACACTGCTAAAATGTACTAACTACTCTGGGAATAAGCACAGCTCTATATTATAGCGTTTCCATCATCTTCTCTTAAATCAGAATTTCGTCGTGTTTTTCATTTATTATTAAAAGTTCGTAATATACTCGATATTGGGAAAAAGGGTGATCTTGGACTATCATTAACCTCACTCGAGCCATATATATATATATATATTATATATATATATATAAGCTCGCTAAGCAGCATCAACCACAGGGATCTCATTGAATAAATCTACGTCTATTTTACTTAATTACTCTCTTACCGTAAAAGTTTTTATTATGAATTATTTACTTGTATACATAAATGTTCTACAGAATTTAATTGTTAAATAAATAAATTAGTTTTCCTTCAGAAAGCATATTCCTTTACAATCTTTTCATAATGGTGATAACGGGTTTGTCCGTCTGTAGCCGAAACTACATCACCACTGATATCACAATTCCCTTAGTTACTTAATAATCATCATTTAGTCTTAATTAGCATCTTATTTATTAACGATGTCTCTCTTAAAGTCTGAGTTTGATTTGCCTCAAAACAGCCAATGTTATTAATGCGTTAAAAATCCTGCAATGTGTGTAATCCATTATTAAGAAATGATGGTCTACATAGTATATGGTGAAGTTGATTTGCATACTGATTTCAATAATATTGGGTTTAATAAATAATTACTTGGTGTTATTCATTTTTAATGTTCTATTCTCAAACATATTAAAAGCATTATTTGTATTATTCGGACTATTGTTATCTGTACAACGTTTCGGCCGATGTGCCCTCCGGCCTTTTTAGGTATTTCTTTTCGGACTCGGGAACTTTCTCGACTCGGAGCCATCTCGGACTCGGAACCATCTTGGACTCGGGAATCTTCTTTTCGAACTTGGAATCTTCTTGTCGTAATCGGGAGTCATCACGGAACTTTGAACCTAACCCTTTATTCAGTCCACGGGGTATCCTGTTCTCATTCCGCTAACCATAGCTGGGGTAGATACGTTAAGCTGTGTTAAGTATTATTCTATGTTATTGCCGCACTTGACCAGGATTGAACCTGCAGTCTAGAGATAACTGTCACATAGAACTGTCTTAACCTAACTCCTTTATCCACTAGGCCATGTGTCCAATTGGACAAAAAAATTCCGATAAATATTAAAAGCAATCCTTTGTATAATTTTAGATAGAAATCAATTGAAATAAAATCAAAAGAAGTATAATGTTTTTATATGCGTTCTTATTTACTTTCGTTAGTATTTCTAATTTGATATAACATTTAATTACATTAAAACTTAAATACTTACACCCAGTGGAAGACGCATATTTTTGCTAGTTTCTTTAAATGTCAATACAATTCCTTTACTTTTTACGCCCTATAGGCTGGGGCTGTAGAATACGGCGACTGCACCTCTGAGATCGAACCCCTTTTCTATTATGTAATGCGCTTCTAAACAAGCACCGTCTTTGTCTCTCTCTCTCTCTCTCTCTCTCTCTCTCTCTCTCTCTCTCTCTCTCACTCTCTCTCTCTCTCTCTCTCTCTCTCTCTTCTCTTTCCAACCCAACAAGTGTATTGTTAGAATTCTCGACTTATTACTTGAACTGTCAAAGCAAATAACTTAACTCACAAAACGCCGTATAATAGATACGCACCACACAAAGATTTTTATCTTTCTTTTTTAATGTATTTATTGTACGCGGTGCATTCACCAGCAATGACATTTAGACCTGAGCAACAAAAAAAATTGACAAAACGAAACAAAGCAATTTGTACAAATATGAAAAGCAAAGATAAAAGATAATACATAACATATATATATAATATATATATATATATATATATATATATATATATGAACTGGATGTCTGATGGAATTTTTAGTGATCATAAACAGGCTTATTAGATGTTCATTGAACAAAGTGTAAATTAATCTTTGTGGCTGGTGACCTTTCAACGAGGGGTCATGCGGGTCAGTGTAGCAATTGCCGACTGTATGTGTCATACCCCCGTTTGGCATGTTCGCTGCTATAAAGACAATTACAAAGGGGACATTGCTGATTGTTTATCATATGAGTAATTTTTTTATGTATGCCTCTCAATCTTTCCCTCGACCCTTTCTTTTTTTGTCCATATCCTTCTTTCTATGTCTTTTTATGCGTACAAGTAAGAATATGCACCCTCCGGGCGTAAGTATTAAAGTTTTAATGTAATGAAATATATTAAAATTAAAAAGATTAACAAAATTAAATAAGAACACATATAAAGTATGTAAAGTCGTCGGGGTGGCCTAAAGTCGGTATCAGCCAATCAGCGATGGAGTCTATCACCTTTTCTACTAGAGCTAGACCAAGGAGATTGTTTTTGCGTCTCAGGTGGAGCGCCACACCTAGCATCAGCTCCTTATTTTCCGCACAGATCCCTGTGCTACTCCCACGCTGAATTGGCGAGGGTCGGTATCGAACTAGGAATCTTGTGGTTTCTAGGCGAACGATTTACCGACTGAGCTAACCCGGCTCTTAGAGAACAAATATAATGTAATGAAATATATTAAATTTGAAAGACTAAAAAAATTGAAATAACAACACATATTCAAAGATTACGCTTATTTTAATTATATTTGAATTGGTTTCTATATAAAATCATTTATAGGATTGATTTTAATACGTTGACGAATAAAACAATATTATTAGTAATTGATAATACCAAGTAATTTTATTCAGAAATGAATTAAAATAAATAAATAAAAAAATCATAGAAATCAATTAAAATAAGTAAATAAAATATTATAAATTAAATTAAAATAAATAAATAAAAATTAAAAAATTAAAATAATAAATAAAAATAAAATAAATAAAAAAATAAATAAAAATTATAGAAATCAAATAAATAAATAAATAAAATTATAGAAATAAATAAAAATAAATAAATAGAAATCAATTAAATAAATAAATAAAAAATTATAGAAATCAATTCAAATCAAATGAAAATAAGTGTCATCTTTTTTATATGCGTTCTTATTTACTTTCGTTAGTCTTTCGAATTTAATAAGACATTTAATTACATTAAAAATTAGATCCATACGCCCGGCGGAGGACGCATATTTTTGCTAGTTTCTTTAAATTTTTATACAATTCCTTTACTTTTTACGCCCTATCGACTGGAGCTGTAGAATGCGGCAACTAAACCTGGTTTTGTTAAAATCACTATGTAAATTAACTACACCATATATTATACAAACCTTCATTTCTTAGTGATATATAAGACACATTGCGAGATTTTAAACACACTAATAGCATGGGATATTTTGAGATAAATCAAACACAGATTTACGTAATGACCTCGTTAATAAATAAGATTTATTCTATTCTATAAATCAATGATTTTGACTATAAGTTAAATACTCATTGATAAACTTACGGAATTCGTTAGGGTATTGTGATGTAAGCAGTAACTTAGTTTTGGTTACAGACAGACACTGAAGCTCCATTATAATAACTACCAACAGAAAACACCCTCCGTACGTCGTAAAAATTAATTCATGAAAGACATTTCCTGAGAGGGTGGGAGTTAAAAATTCAATGTCAGAGGGTTTGTATCATAAGTAAACAAAATCCTCATATTTATTAAAGGAGTAAAAAAAAAAATAAAACAATTTGAAATAAAAACTGAGCCCCGTCCCTCTCAAATAAAATGTTGCGTACATGTAATAATCAAACAATTATTTTGAAGATTTTCCATATCAATTTTACACAAAATCGTAGGTATTTATTTATTTATAAACTTTTTAGTTAAGTTCTTGGTACTGTAAAAAAAAAAAAAAAAGAAAAAAAAAAGGATATGTATTCGGGTCATTCAATAAACAGGAGAAATAGGGGCCGATTTTTCTCAGTCGGTATATATATATATATATATATATATATATATATATATATATATATAGTATCCAATTGCGGCTTTAACTTTTCCGTCGCAGTGGCATCAGTAAATAATCCAAAAGTGCTCAATATATTAAAAATACAGAGCAGTAATAATACTACTAATATTATTATTATTAGAGGAATAATAAAGGGTCTACCCTGGTTTCAATCAAATTTTTCCTCTAATAATAATATTAGTATATATATATATATATATATATATATATATATATATATATATATCACAGCCCATAAATAAGTTCACAAATACACAAATTCTTATATAAAGTTTTTTTTTTCCTAAACGCAAGATAACGAGATTTTATCTTTTCAAGTGGAACATTATACAATCACAACCGATATCTTCAGATATTATTTATTAGCAAAATAAAGAGTTTCGCTGTAGAATTAAAAATACCAAAATCTAGAGTTTAATTCTGGAAGTAAAAATGAAATTTCAAAACCCCTGAAACAAAAAATAAAATTGCATGGATATATATAGGGCTGTATTCATTTTTGGTCTACTACATATTCATATTTTCCTTAAAGGGTTTCAATGCTGCAGAAGTTGGTAATAAAAAGTGTCTAATAATATCCATTTGGATTATATAAGGTTCCACTTAAAATAGTGTCCTTGGTCTGACGTTAAACTGCATCTCATGGTCAAGATCCAGTTCTGTAGCTATGGGGGTGTAGAGTATCCCTTCATCGCCATTACAAATCAAACGCAAAAGCAACCTCCCAGATTTAGTGATTGTGAAAAGGGGATAGACTCCCTCGTTGTCTCTGCTGATACCGATAATAGGCCACACCCCGACTTTACTGTTCTACAAGAATGGCTTTGGAACTAAATAACCCACGAAGGTTGACATGCCGTTATAGAAAGAAACCAAAACAAAACCAACTCTGTTCTTTTTCATCAACCTTCCTTCTTAACTTTTCTCCTAGATATGACCCTAAACGGAATCTAGTGGTGAGGTTTCAATTCTGGAGCCTTGGTTAGTGTAGAGTACTCCTTCTTCGTCATTACTTCCAGGTCCGGCACCCTCCTATCAATCGGCTGGTCACGTCAAGCCCTAGCACCCCGATGATTGCCCCGACACTATTGCTCTTATGACAAGCCCCAACCCTTTTTATCATATGGGTGCTAGAAGCAGTGGCTGAGGGGCTTCACATCCTGGGAATGACGTTAAATTCTATCCAATGGTGAGGTTCCAGTTCTGGGGTCTGGGGGGTGTTGAGTACACCTTCATCGCCATTACTCCCGATCCACCCTGTCCCGGAGTGTAGTACCTGTTAGCGTCACATGACTCTTTTTTTAAAATTATTTGTTTGTTTGTTTTCAGAATACATAGCTTGAGAGATGAGGGTTTTCATACCTTTCCCAAGGGTATTAGTCCAAAAGTGAGCATAATAGACCGACTTGAGTTTGTATTCGCTTCCTACAATGCTGCAATTCCAACACGTTTTTCACTGCTCTATACGAATAGATATCAGCATCTAAATAAAAAAAAAAGCTTACCTTTGAAAATAGTTTTTATGAATTTAAAGAATCCTTTTTTTTTTTCAAAAAAGTAATTTTACAATATAACTAGCAATAATATGCACCATCCACCGGGCATAAGTATTCGAGAGACTAAAGAAATTAAATAAGAACACATATAAAAATATTATGCTTATTGTAATTATGTTTTAATTGGTTTCTATATAAGATCATTCAGATGACTGATTGATAATACGTTGGAGAATAAAACGATAGAGATAAATAATACCAAGTAATTATTTATTAAACCCGGTTTTATTAAACCAGTATGCAAATTAACCACACGATATATTATGTAAACCTTTATTTCTTAGTGATATATGAGACACATTGCAGGAATTTAAACATAAGGGCTGTTTAGAGACAAATCTAACACAGATTTTCATAGAGACATCATTCATAAATACGATTTATTCTATGTATTAATGATTTTGACTATAAATTAATTTTTATTTTCTATAAAATTCATAAGACTAAAATATGTTGGAGAATAAAATAATAATATTAGAGATCAATAACATCAAGTAATTATTCATTAAAGCTGGTTTTGTTAAAACCAGTATGCAAATTTGACCACACCATATATTATGTAAACATTTATTTCTTAGGGATATATATGAGACACATTACAGGATTTTAAACGCATGGGCTGTTTTAGAGGCAAGTCTAACTCAGATTTCCATAAGGTTTGCTCGCATCTTGTCTGACTGGAAACAGGCGAGTCAGACTGGAGTTAGTGACGTCGATCAATGAATTCGTTCAGTTAATTTCTATTTTATTTCCAAAAGAAATTTGCCAGACGTGTGTCATTTGAAGCGTTTAGTGGGAGGTGTCTTTACTGTTCGTTGATGAAATAATATTTGCATGTTAGCTTATTTCGGTTACGAATAAAAGAAAGGAATTGTCCCTAAGCTAATACTCGACGGTGAGCGATCGACATTTGTTTAATGTTAACACAAAGAGAAATTGAATCACGAAAAGTAACTTGCCGTACCGAGATGTAAGCACATATATATATATATATATATATATATTATATATATATATATATGAAAAGCATTTATATATATTTCTTATATATGAAAAGCATTATATATATATATATATATGTATATATGAAAAACATTTACATATATATATATATATATATATATATATATATATATATATATATAATATACCAAGCGTGTAGGTAAATCCTCGCGGTGAGAAAAAAACCAGCAAATAGTTTGATTGTAAAAATATACTACCAAACATCAACCGGGGAGAAAAAATTTTTTTGAAAAAAGAAAAGACCAAGATAGTCGTACCAACAAAAAGTAATCTATTGGTACAGTATTTGGCCAAAAGAAAAAACAATTTATATGTATATATATGTATATAAGATATATATATATATTTCATATAACCGCTAGGAGAATAAGCGAATAAGTAAAAAGTGCTCAATACCTAAGTAGAGCAAATAATAAAGATAAATCTAATGAGTCAGACGAACCTACTATTAGTTTCGCTTAATGCTCTTCAGGGCTAAGATCTAAGAGTCAGATCTTAGCCCTGAAGAGCATTAAGCGAAACTAATAGTAGGTTCGTCTGACTCATTAGATTTATCTTTATATATATATATATATATATATATATATATATAGGGTGTGTCGAAAAAGTATCGAGATTTGTTGTATTTTTAACACACTTTGTATTCTGAAAAGAAAATAACCTTTCATTTTTTTTCAGAATATAAGGTGTGTCAAAAAGTACAAAGTTTAAAGCTGTATTTACCAAGATAGAAATAAAGAATGAATGGAACGTTATTTTTTATCAGAATACAAGGTTTGTCAAAAAGTACAAAAAATCTCGATACTTTTTTGACACACCTTGTATATATGTAAATGTTTGTCATAAAAAACCTGCGGGCATTTAAGTTTTAATGTAATAAAAAATATTAGATTTTTAAAAATTAACGAAATTAAATAAATACGCATATAAAACGATTACATTTATTTTAATTATATTTTGATTTGCTTCTATGTAAAAAAAAACTCCAGGGTTGATTTTTAATACGTTGGAGAATAAAACAGTGATCTTATTTATTAAACTCGGTTTCGTTAAAACCAGTATGCAAATTAACCACACCATATATTATGTAAATCTTTATTTCTTAGTGATATATGAGACACATTGCAGGATTTAAAGGCCCTAATAACATGGGCTATTTTGAGGCAAATCTAACTCAGATTTTTCAAAGAGACATCGTTAATAAAATAAAATTTATTCTATGTATTAAGGATTTTGATTATAAAATAAATACTCATTGAGTAACTTAGTCAATTCCTCATATAACTGTGGCGTAGTTTCGGTTAGACAAATAAATACTTAATCTCAATTATTAAAAGATATATATATATATATATGTGTGTGTGTGTGTGTGTGTGTGTGTGTGTGTGTGTGTGTGTGAAAGGTATGAATCCTACTCTCCCTCCAGCTATGGATAAATAGTAGGGCAGACTGGGCTCTTTAACTTGGTTAGGCAACCGGTCTAAGAGAAGGAAAACTCTGAATTCAGACCTGTTGAACTCCGCTTAAGAAATTGACCTTGTGTCACATCCTTCTCGTGTGGAGGGGTTGATATATATATATATATATATATATATATATATATATATATAAAACATTATATATAAATGAAAAACCATTATATATATACATAGTTACATTAATGAAAAACCTTTATATATATATATATATATATATATATATATATATATATATATATAGGAAAAACCTATATATATATGTATATATTTATATAAAGGAAACACCTTATATATATATATATATATATATATATATATATATATATATATATATATATGTATGTATGTATGTATAAATGAAAAACCTTTCATATATATATAATCATACTTATTTACATGAAGGCATTTCTGTACGTAGGTGTGTACATAATCAGTACCACTCCTGTCCATATTTACAAATCCTCACCCTAAATACATATTTAGAGAATCAATTATATAGATACATATATTCATCTATTCATTGGTCTTATTGGTTATTGAAGATGTTTACTGTGTGACCTCACCACTGCTTTTAGCAATTGCAAAGGTTTGGGCGGATTGGGACATTCAAAAAAAGATATCTTTTTTATGATTCTATCGATCAGGTTAGAAAAGAATTCTCAAATATCACTAAAGCTGTCTGGTAGACTGTGAATTCAGGGGCGTAAATGTTTACTATAGTCTACATGACATGTTAGTGGAATATGAAATTAAGTCCAATGTATATATTTTTAATTTCTGAACTGGGATTAATCTTATTATAATGGAGAGTGTGGGTTTGTCTGTCTGTAACCGAAACTATGTTACTATACAAGTCACAATTCCCTTTGTTATTTACATCACATTCTCCATGTGTTTATTTTTATTTAAACTCAATTATTAATAAAATTGTTTTACATCATTAAGACTGTTGACCATATCTACATACTAATAACATGCAATTGTATTAATATATACAACAAAATAGCGGATTACAGTGTGAATGGGAAGGTTAATTTGCATATTGATCTTGAAAAATTTGATTTTAATAAATATATGCTAGGTATTATTGATTTCTAATTGTTTGTTTTTATCTTATTGAATATGAGCAAAATCTTGGGGATAAATCTTTTAAAAAATCCATTAACAAGAAGAAATAACTGTAATATTATTCTTTACTTCCCATTTTAACTAAATAGTTAAATTAGGAAAATTTACCAATGAAAGACGGGAGTAATGGAAAATGATGTAAGAGTTAGTTTCAAAGTTGTTCTATTTTTCAATCATACCCCTCTGTTCCAAATCTTTTTATCTGTATTCTTATTCAGTTTCATTAGCCTTTCTAATTTAATATGATATTTTATCATATTAAAACTTAAATACTTGCACCCGGAGGGTGCATATATTTGCTAGTACTTTTAATAAAGCTGAAACTCTAATGAAAACATGACTTAATTTCATTTATAAGTTTAAAAAAAAAAAGACAACATTAATTGATGTTGTATAGGGCGGTTTAGTTCAGTCGGTAGAGTGTTCAACTGGGAACCGCAAGGTTCTTGGTTCAGTACCGGCCCTCGCCTTCTCATCGTACGAGTAGCACAGGGACCTGTGCGGTAAAGTTAGGAGTTGATGGTAGGTGTG
Organism: Doryteuthis pealeii; assembly: GCA_023376005.1. Taxonomy (NCBI): domain Eukaryota; kingdom Metazoa; phylum Mollusca; class Cephalopoda; order Myopsida; family Loliginidae; genus Doryteuthis; species Doryteuthis pealeii. The sequence goes on along the minus strand of CM042152.1, from coordinate 33,227,294 downwards.
GCGCTCCACCTCAGATACCAAAACTATCTCCTTGGTCTAGCGCTAGTAGAAAAGGGGATAGACTCTCTAGCTGTCTGGCTGAGACCGACTTTAGGTCACCCCGACGACTTTACTTACTTACTTATAGATTTAAAGTTGTTGCCTAGTGATTTAGTTATACACCTTTTTGACCTCACAAATTAACTGTTTTAATTTTTTTATTGTTACTCTGAAATAGAAATATTGTTAAATAGTCGGCAAAATTATCAGCGAATATCAATTTCCAGTTTGTTTTAGTATAGGACTGTAATCTCGCAATTTATAATTATAGAATGACAAATTAATATAAATATTTACCAGGCCCTCCACACAAGTAAGATGTGACACAAGGTCAATTTTTTTAAGCGGATTTTAAAAGGTTTTGATTCAGAGTTTTCTTTTGTCTAGACTGGTTGCCGTACCAAGGTGAAGAGCCCAGTCTGTTTTACTGTTTACCGATAGTTAAATAGAAAATAGTTAGTCATACCGTTCCCAAGAGTATTAGCGCTATAGGAAACGCAAAGAGCCTCGTCCAGGATTTAAACTCGTCTCGATATCTGCGATGTCGGCTGGGTTTTAGAATACACTGACTGCACCTCTGCAGAGGGGCAAAACCCCCTCCTGCAATGTGGCCACCTGTTAGCCGTGAGTGGCGACCTGTGATGCTTAAGGATAGAACCCTGGTGTATAAGCAGTCCATGATATGCAACACTTTACTTTGGTCCTATATTTAGGCTAGATGGGTGGTCGGAGAGGTCCCCCAATCAATCGGCTGGTTACACCAAGCCCTATCACCTTATGTCAAGCCCCAGCCCTTTTTATCATATATGTGCTAAAAGGCGATGGTGTGAGTCTTAATGCCCTGGGTATGACGCTAAACATCTAGTAGTGGAGTTACAATTCTGGTGCTCTGGAGAATATGAAGTACCCCTTCATCACTATTACTCACTGGTATACTCTTACCCGGAGTAATAGTACATGTTAGGGTCCAATCTGTGGTTTAAATAGAAAAAAATTAGATTAAATGATTTTAAAACTTTGAGTTTTTAAAAAAACTGAGTACCCATCAAATATAAATAAAACAAAACGCATTCGGCATAAAATGACCCAACAAGAGTTGACTCGCCATAAAATCCAACCAATCAAACAATCGTCTCGCCGTGTCCATTTCCTCAGATGATAACCATTACACCACAGGCATGTTATTGTATTATTCTCTAATATATTAAAAGCTAATTTATGCTGTCTCCTGCCTCATAAATTGCTACCCGGTGACTATTAAAATAATGACCCCAGCTACGGTGGTACTTGAAAGAAAACAACCAACTTAGGGCGTTAAATGTATTTTAGGGGGAGGCTTCTCTCTTTTGTCGTAATTTTTATTTATTTATCGTAATTTGTCGTAATTCTTGTTTATTTATCGTAATTTCTTTTATTTATGTTTGTTTAATGTCTTGTTTTTAGTTTAAATAAACAAGAGTTACGACAAAAAAGAAGCGACACCCCCCCCTAAATACATTTACTTGTCGAAAATATCTATCTATCTATCTCTATTTATTTCCATTTGTTCATATCTATCTATATTATCTTGTTTGTTTATCTATCTATCTATCTATCTATCTCAATCTATTCCAAACTATATATCCATCTTCATATCTAAACAAGAATTACGACAAATTACGATAAATAAACAAGAATTACGACAAATTACGATAAATAAATAAGAATTATGACAAAAAAGAGAAGCCCCTCCCCCCAATACATTTAACGCCCTTACAAGTAACACCGTAGCTGGGGTCGTTATTTTAATAGTCACCGGGTAGCAATTTATGAGGCAGGAGACCGGGACGCACTTCCTCATAAATTACCTATTAAAATCAATCCTATGAATTATTTTATATAAAAACCAATTAAATTAGTGTAATCTTTTTATGTGCGTTCTTATTTAAATTTGTTAGTCTTTTAATTAATATATTTTATTACACCAAAATTTAAATACTTACGCCTGACGGAGGGTGTGTATTCTTGCTAGTATAAATAATTTTTTTAAAAAACTCCAAATCATTATATTGGGAAAAGGAACAGATTCTGCTCATCTCTCTGTTTATGTCCTAATCTAATATAGCAGATGTTATAAGTAAAATTCATAAAAGAAAATCTGTTTTTTAAGTGTATACATCTTCTTTGACGATTTGGACGGCCTCATTTTTAACCAGAGCGTGTTGTAAGATAATAACGGTTATACAATTAAGGAACACAAGTATTAATATATGTATAACTCATTGAATGTAGAACGGCTTTTGCTGCTTTTATTTTTATTTTGAATACTTTTATTTTCATTTGCACTTTTTTTAATGAATACACTAATTATCTGATAATAAGTTAAGGTAGGGAATAATGTATTTAAATCCTTTTGACAAAGACTTCCCAGGCGATCTTTGTACAGTCGTTATCTCCCTTGTTTACGTCAACGTTTCATACTAGTCTTTATTTGATCTTTTTTAAATTTAACAAACCAGTGTCAATGTGTATAGTTTAATTGGGTTTTTTTTAAGAAAAGAAGAAGCGACTAGTTTGAATAATTTTCATTTTTTATATGGAAGTGTAGTAAGTAATTGAGAGTTACTTCCCCTGTTTTATTATTATCTCTCCTTTGTGTAAATCTTTGGCGTTTCTGAAAGTATATAAACTCTCAAGAAACAGTATTCTAAGTAGAATAAAGCTTTCTCAAGCCTAACTGTGTGTATTCATTTATTATTACAGGAAGCAAATTCTAATTATTTATATCTAACGTAAAACAATTTTTATTTATCGTTTATTTATTTATTTTTATTTCTAGATTTCTTTAAAAAGTAAATGTGATCGTTTCATTTTTAAGGAACAGAAATAATCTAAAATTTATTATCTACTGCTAAATCATATTCTTAATTCATCTAGCGAATTATGAATAAGATTTTATCTTGTAATACTTTTACGATACAAACGTTTTGTCTCTCTTTTATGAATTAATCATGGTTGAATGTACTCATTCTCCATCTTAGAATAAACTTCGCATCTTGTTAGCCCTTAATATATGTTCTGATAACAAACTTATCAAATTTACCGCTTCAAAAAAAAAAAAAAAAGAAAAGAAAATAGAATAGAAATAAAAAAAATAAAAAAAAACAACCAAAAAAAAAAAACTAACATAGTTCTTTTCACAGCAACTCGAAGAAAATTCAGTTGAAATTAAAGGACAGTCACTGTCAACCCCCGACCCTAAACGCCACCCCACCTCACTGTCCGACTTAATAGTCCGTCGTAGGTTCTTATTTAATTCCATTACCCTAATTCAAAAAACCTGCTTTATCTCTATTGGATCAAACGTCTGATTTTCAAAAGTAAGCACTTTGAAGAAGAGGCCTTATTTTTTGTTAAGCGAATTATCGTCAGATGGAAGTGATACATTGACCTTCTTTTGTTTCAGCGGTGAATTTAGGGATTCAAACGTCTGAAGATTAATTTTAGACGTTGACCTCAGCATCCCCTATTCGTCTTCGGGAATGTATTTATCTAAAAGGGAATATCAAAAGATTTCCTGATTTCTTCCGTTAGTCCAGACAGGTATGTTTTTGAAAAGGTCGTATTTAAACACTGTATCTTATTCTTTAAAACATACACACAAACACAAATACCAACACACACACACACACACACACACACACACACACACACACACACATATATATATATATATATATATATATATATATATATATATATATGGCAAAGAAAAGGTTTAGATACCGGTTATATCAAGGCAAACAAACACACACGCACACACATATATATAGTGATGTGCAAAAAATTTCTTTATTTTTAAAACAATTACCAAAAATCAGGGAATTGTCCGATTTTAATGAAATTTTCACCAAATTATTTTTTAACGACTTCATTTAATAACGATTAACTTATTTTATTAATAAGAATTAAAAATTTAAAAAATACTCTAAAATATTAATATGTGTGTGTGTGTGTGTGTGTGTGTGTGTGTGTGTGTGTGTGTGTGTGTGTGTGTGTTTAAAAGGAGATATCAAAATATACCCTTTATCAAAAGGACCTACATGAGTCAGACACTATCTACCTAGGTTTCAGCCGAATGGCTCCTCAGGATAATTCTGACTTATAATTATGCTCTAACTAGCGCTTATTACATATATAATTTTTAAAAATCTCTCAGTGTTTTTTTGTTGTTGTTTTTTTTTTGCTATAAATACGATACTGATGATTATTTTCAGAAAGTATGGGTCTGCTGGTCTTTTTTTTCCGAGATATCAGTTTAATTTTTTTTTGTCTTTTGAAAACTGAGTTATCTGGGGTGGGGGAGTTCACACCGGTAAAGTTTAGAAGTATATATATATATATATATATATATATATATATATATATATATATATATATATAAATATATGGTAAAGAAAAGGTTTAAATACCGGTCATATTAACACACACACACACACACACACACACACATATATATATATATATATATATATATATATATATATATATATATATATATATAGAAAATACATAAATTATGGTATGGATGAAATTTATTATTGTTATACGTCGTTTCGTGTTTCGACCAAAATTTGCCTGCACATACAGTATTCTATTTAAAATTATTTCAAACATGAAATATAATAAAATGACAATAATAATGGAAAAACACAAAATTAACCATGTAAACAAAATGACAACAGGGCAGAGTGTTTTGATGTAAAAAAAAAAAAAAAAAAAAAAAAAAAAAGAAAAAAAAAAGAAACAGACGAGTAATACAAAGAAATATTCGAAATCGTCGTGAAATGGGATCTTTTTTAAAACCGTAAAACCGTTTTTTTCAGTTTTATATATATATATATATATATATATATATATATATATATATATATATATATATATATAATATATGGTATTTGCGGGAAAAGGTGACTTACAGGTGAAACAGGTCACAATGGTTAGTTGATGCAAGATTCACAATGATAATGCAGCGATATAATAAATATAAAGTGCTCAATACGTGAGTAGAGCAAATTTATTATGATAATGGTACAAGGTAATAACCTACTCGAGTTTAACTTATGGTGAAACTCGAGTAGGTATTACCGTGTACCATTATCATAATATATATATATATATATATATATATATATATATATATATATATATATATATGGGGTAGAAATGTAAATAAACGTACTCCAAAGGATGAATTTATTACTAGATGGAAAGTTAGTCAATGTTAAAACGTTTCAGTTTTTTAATAAAATCCTTCATCAAGACTAATGGATGGATAAAATGTTGTCTAACCTGAGTTAATTTTTTTTAAATGAAACGAATAATAAAAAGGCATTTGAGAAAAAAGATCCGTCAAAAAGGTCGCTGCTAACGCTGAAGAGCGTTTTTCTCTATACTTTCCCCTTTTTTTCGTTTTAATTTCAAAAACATTAACACAGGTTAGAAAAAAACACGTAGAATGCTACATAGTACAACGACCGGAATGTTGTGTACATGTTGTGATAGAGTTATCAAATAAAACATTGAAATCCGAAAAAAAAGGTTATAGGTTTATTACCCTTTGATACAAAAGATACATATAAGATAGAGGCAAACACGCAGCTCTTCAACAACAGTAATTAAAATCTCTGTAGTAAGACTTGCTGCTACTCGACTACTCGACTAATACCCTCGTGTAATCCGTTTTATTTTGTGTTTTGTTGGACAAGTCTTGTAGGGAAAATATTTCCCCTTTCAACAGTATATAACAATAAAGATGAGGAAAACAGTCCGAAAAATCTAAATAATACACAAAGTCTATTTCTATCTCTATTTCAAAAGAAAATTAAGACCTTACCCCGAAAAACCTGATTTCAGTCGACCATAAAACCACATAAGTCATTTAAACGTACGTTAATAAGTAAAGTGTTGGTTTCAGGCTGACTTTATATTGATATGATACAATGAAATATGTTTTGTTCCTCAGTGGACCATGCAATCAAATATTTTGCAGATTCATTCCATGAAATATTTTGTAATCGGAAGGAATGTCCATTACGAAATATTCAGGAAAATTAAGTGGGTTTTCCATTGGTTGAATTTGTTGTCTCATCATCGGCATTACAGTCTCGGATAGTTCTTGTGCCCCTGCAGTTACAGCGCCTCCTGTGACTGTGACGTAAAATGTTCGAAAAACATTATCGGCCACAGATGTCGGTGAAGGCCGTCCCTGAAGATGTTGATGTGCCGGGGCTTTGTTGCCGCCGCTTTCTTCTGGACCTCTTGGCTTCATAGTGTTGCACCAGGGTGAATTCAGACATGAACAGTCCGCTACAGAGAGCCTGCCGCCACCGAGGGCAGTCCTGAGCCACATTTTCCCAGCTGGAAGGGGTAATACCAAAGCACCTGAGATCATTCTTGCAGACATCCTTAAAACGCAGCTGGGGGCGACCAATCTGTTTCTATACCGTTTCTATACCGTCTGGAAGCGCGTGGTGTAATGGTTAAAGTCATGGGAAATGGACTCGTCGCCCCGAGTTCAAATCCTGGCTGTGGTAATTGCATTTCACTTAGCGTAATATCCTTGGGAAAGGTATGAATCCTACTCTCCCTCCAGTATGGATAAATAGTAGGGCAGACTGGGCTCTTTAACCTTGGTTAGGTAACCGGTCTAGGAGAAGGAAAACTGTTGAACTCTGCTTAAGAAATTGACCTTGTGTCACATCCTGCTCGTGCGGAGGGGTAGGTAAATATATATACCGTCTGTATACCATCTTTAAATTGATGTGTACTTGGTTTGTATTTCTTCGACAGTTCTGGCGAGATCTGTTATGGCTGTTATCTCCTCTTCTATAGCAGTACTTCTCATAGCCGACCCGTCGGACCGGTGCCGGTCCGTGGAGTACTACTACTGGTCCGCTGGTGCCATACATGATTTTTAAAAATGTGCATAGTTTTGAAGTACGGCATCCGTACATATGAACAAAAATTAGAAATATATTTCTAAATATATCAACCTATGTTCATCCGGACCATATGTCCTTTAGGCACCCCTTTTTGATCTCGATTAAGAAAGGACATGTTTTTCATTTACACCATCAATATCCGGTTGTTTTAACAGACGATTTTTAGATTTTTTTGAATTATAAAACTAACCCCTAACAAACAACCGGATATTGAGGGTGTAAATGAAAAACATGTTCCTTTCTTAATCGAGATCAAAAAGGGGTGCCTAAAGGTAATATGGTCCATTCATTTTCTTTTCTTTACCACGATGGCTATTTTACAATCTTTTTACCAACATTGTTTATATAGAAAATCTTTTGGGATATCACATCACAACTTGTCAAATGAATTGGAAGAATAATTGCTGGAATTTGCTGCTAACGGGAGCATGAAAATAGTCTTCACATCTGCAGCATCTTTGGCGTGCGTCTGGATCAAAGCAAGAGCCGAGTATCCTAAACTGGCTGAAATCGCTCTGAATATGCTTCTCCAATTTCCATCAACATACCTATGCGAGGTCGTTTTTCAATATAATGAGTGTGATAAAAAACGAAGTACAAGAAAATTCGAATATTCAAGAACCATTGCGAGTGGTACTCTCTTCTATGGAGCCAACAAATTGACAAACAAGAAGCAGTCTCACTGTTCCCATTGACTATACACTGGGGGTTAGTTTATATAGATGAAAGACTTCTTTATTAATTAAGCTGATTTTAACATGCCTGCATAAATACTCGGGTTAGCTCAGACGGTAGAGTGTTCGGCTCGTAAACCACAAGGTTCCTTGTTCGATATCGGTCCTTGCCAACTCACCGTATGTGTAGCACTGGATCTATCTTTGGAACTGATAGAGTTTTCTTAATCTGGGCTTTCTCTTTCTTCTATCTTAGTATTTTCCATTTTAGCTTGAGCTAGATCTTCTGTTATTCTGGATCTGTCTAGGACGTCTTGTGTTATTATTTTGTTCTTAATTAACACACAAGACTTTCTTTTTGTTTCGAGCTTATATTTTATTTTTATGAATTCCAGACCAACAAACACGTATTAGATAAATTGGCTAATTGAACGAAACAATTATGGTCCGTCCCGCTCTACTCTCGGCCATGGACTCATTTTCGCACTGGCTAACCGGAAAAATGGGTCAACATAGGGTTACAAACTGTCAATCACTTTTCTTGTGTTTTCCACTAATCGTTATTTTTAATCTACGCAGCACTTACTGTACATAATTAATAGGCTACCTATCAGTTATGTAACAGAAGCAACCTCTCGTCAGCAATGTTAGCCTATTACACTGGGATTTGAATTCTAAGTACTTCTTCTCTTAGACTAGCTATTTTGAATAAACTTCTTAACTTCTTATACTTGTATTTGTCTTATATGCTGTCTGTTCTGCTGGGGCTGTAGAATACACAGACTGCACCTCTGCAGAGGGTTAACCCCCCCCCCAATGTTGGCTGTGGGTGGCCACCCGTCATGCTTAAGTACAGAATCCTGGTGGCTGATCAGTCTATGACATGCAACACTCCATTTGGCTCTTATTTAGACTAGACCAGCGATCAATCGACTAGTCATATCAAGTCCTAATACCTATATTATTTCTGAATGTTTGAGATGAGGCTTGATGATTAGTATTATCTGCGTTATTCGGACTATTGTCCTCATCTTCATTGTTATATGTACAACGTTTATATATTATTGTCCGACCCTATTGGCAAACCCAGGAACTCCAAAATTGGAACTTCACTATTAGATGTAGTTTAAGGTCCTACCTATGACACTAAGACCCTCAGCCTCCGCTTTTTAGCACATATATTATAAAAAGGTTTGGGGGCTTGCCATAAGGCAATAGGATCGGAACAATCATATAGGTGCTAGAGCATGACTCGACCGTCGAGCCTAAGTAAGGATCAAATATGCGTTGCCTGTCATGGACTGCTCAGCCACCAAGATTCCATCCTTAAGCATCCCGGGTCACCAACAACGACCAACAGGTGACAGCAATTGGAGGGATTTTACAACCTCTGCAGTGGTGCAGTCGGTGTATTCATCTGTCCCAGTCGATAGAGCGAGACAGTCACAAAGTCTAAAGTCTAAAACCTAAAGTTTCATAGATGTTAAAAAGTTTTGGTTTGTTTGGTTTGTTTGGTTTTACGGCATATCAAACTCAGTGGGTCATTTAATGCCGATAAAGTTTTGAAATAAATAAATTCTTAAATGGATAATACAATTTTTTTATAAATACATTTTTCTATTTAACCTATAGATGGGACGCTAACAGGTACTACCACTCCGGGTCAGAGTGGACCAGGGAGCAATGGTGATGAAGGGGTGCTCCACATTCCCAAACCTCCAGAACTGGAACTTCACCATCAGATAGAGTTTAACGTCATTCCCAGGACATGTAGACCCACAGCCACCACCTTCTAGCACCCATATGATAAAAAGGGGTTGGGGCTTGCCATAAGGGCAATAGGGTTGGGAAAATCATATAGGTGCTAGGGCTTGACGTAACCAGCCGATTGATCGGAGGGGGCCTCTCCGACCGCCCGTCTAGCCCAAGATAGGGCCAAAGTGGAGTATTGCATGTCATGAACTGCTCATCCACCTGGGCTCTATCCTTAAGCATCATGGGTCGCCACCCACGGCCAACAGGTGACCCCATTGGGGGAGTCTTACCCCTCTGCAGAGGTGCAGTCGGTGTATTCTAACGCACCAACCGACAGGGCGAAAGGGTGACTAAAATCTTTTTTAAGGTTGATGAGCGAAGATTGTAAAAAAGAGAGATGCCCTAGGAGACATAACAAGATAAAAGATAAAAAAGGCAAAAAAAGATCTCACTTAAAATGGCGCACGGCGTTCTCTTTCTTCGAGCCGATGAATTATACAATGTTTTTTCATGGGTTTCATAAAAGTAGTGCTCGCTTTTGTTATTACGACCCATTGAATTTAACTCAATTTTTTGACATAATAGATTTTATGACAGCCCGTCTTTAATCACGAGTAGTTCGTAAGTTGGACAGTATATTTTATCGGTGTTTTATAATTTATATCATCTTAAAACTAATTTTTCTTTAATGTTCTGGAAAAGATTGAATTTTATAATTACAATTTAGTAAACATTCATGCCGTAGAAATAGGTTTACAGTTTCTTTTTCTTTTTTTAGGTCAGAGTCGAGAGAATTTCTTTATTGCATGGCGTCGTTCAAAGGTTTTTTTAGGTTTCACCTCTATCTTTTTTATTGGTCTATTTGCCAGCACATTTTGTATTTTCAATCATCATTATCATCATAAAGTCATGCTGATAGCACGGCTTGCCTTGACTCTCTCTCTCTCTCTCTCTCTCTCTCTTCTCTCTCTCTCTCTCTCTCTCTCTTCTCTCTCCTCACCCGTCCCTGTTGATTATCGCTATTGACTGGTCCTCTACACGGCATCCAGCTTCCGCACAAAGCTAATGAATTTAATTATTTGCCGGTTTGTCCATAAGTAAATTAAAGTCGTCGCGTTGGCCTAAATTCGGTATCAGCCAGAGAGCGAGAGAGTCTATCCCCTTTTCACAAACGTTAGACAAAGATTGTTTTTGGCGTCTGAGGCCACCTACCGCCAGCTCCTCGATTTACCGCGCAGATCCTTATGCTGCTCATACACTGAGTTGGCGGAGGACGATATCGAACCAGGAACCCTATATTTACTAATTGAACGCTCTACCGACTGAGCCAAAGCCCTCTTTCAGTATTATATATATTTACCAACCCCTCCGCAGAAGTAGGATGTGATAGAAGGTCATTTTAGAGCGAAGTTTAATGGGTTTGAATTCAGAGTTTTCCTTTTCCTGGACTAGTTACCAAGCCATGGTTAAAGAGCCCAGTCTGCCCTACTATTTACTCATAGTTGGAGGGAGAGTAGTTGGATGCATACCTTTCCAAAGGGCATTAATCGCTAGGTGAAATGCAGACAGCCTCGTCCATAATTTGAACTCGGATCGGTGGGTCCATTTCCTGTGATTCTAACCATTACATTATTAACTCTTTCAGTATTATAAGGTACTGGTAACGCTTATTATTGTAAGAAATGAACATGGTGACCAGAGTTCAAATCCTGAACAACGCAGTTGGCATTTCATGAATTGCTAATATCCTCGGGAGAGGAATGAATCAAACTATTCTCCCTCCAGCAATGGGTAATTAGTAAGGCAGGCTGAGGTATTCAATCTTAATATAGGTTACCTTAGATTTGACCTTGTGTACCTTGTTAGAACTCAGGTCCCTGCTTATACATCGAAAATCTTGGCTTCAAGTAGCACGTAGCGTTTATCTAAAAAGTGCAGTCGGATTATTTTAAACACCCGGTCGACAAATTATCAAATCAGATCAAAAACAGCAATAGTGTATTTAAAAAAAAATATTAAATTGGATGATTTGAGAAATAATGGCAAAAATATATTTATTCATTTATATATACTAGCAAATATATGCACCCTCCGGGTGCAAGTATTTAAGTTTTGATATAAAATAATCATATTAAATTAGAAAGGCTAATGAAACTGACTAAGAATGCAGATAAAAAGATCTGCAACAGAGGGGGTATATCGAAAAATAGAACAACTTTGAAACTAACTATTCCATCATTTTCCATTACTCCCCTCTTCATTGGTAACTTTTCCTAATTTAACTATTTAGTTAAAATAGGAAGTAAATAATATTACAGTTATTTCTTCTTGTAAAAATTTCTTTTAAGATTTATCCACGAGATTTTTGTTTATATTTCTTAAGATAAAACCAAACAATTAGAAAATCAATAATACCAGCACATATTTATTAAAATAAAATTTTAAATATCAATATGCAAATAAGCCTTCTCGTTGAAACTGTAAACCGCTATTTTGTTGTATATATAAATACAATTGCATGTTATTAGTATGTAGATATGGTCAACAGTATTAATAATGTAAAACAATTTTTATTAATAACTGAAGGTTTAAAAGAATGAAATCATGGAGAATTTGACGTAAATAATTAAGCGAATTGTGACTTGGGTAGTAATATAGTTTCGGTTACAGACAGAAAAACACAATCTCCATTATAATAAGATATATATATATATATATCAGGTGTGTCAAAAAAGTATCGAGATTTTTTAATACCTTTTGACACAGTTTGTATTCTGAAAAAAATAATGTTCCATTCATTAATCTTTTTCAGAATGCAAGATGTATCGAAAAAGTACCAAGTTTAAAGCTGTATTTCCCAAGATAGATATGAAGAATGAATGGAACTTTTTTTTTTCAGAATACAAAGTGTGTCAAAAAGTACAAAAATCTCGGTACTTTTTTGACACACCTTATATATATATATGAATAAATGGATACCTTGGTACAGATATAAGTTTATTTCGGCATTTCTTTGCCTCCTCATTCTGATTTTTACTGATTCGAAGACCTCACACATGTGAATATACATGTTCTAATTTCATGTAGTTTAATTTCCGATTGTCAGAGTTTTGTATGTGTATATATGTGTAAATGTTCTTATGTTTTTAAAAAGTTTTTTTATATAAGTTTAAAGTTATTGGCATGTTTATATTTGAATATGATTTCATTTCTTCTATTCAATAGTTTCTTCCAGGTTTTTTTTTTAATTTTATTATTGCTATTTTTATATCCAGACAAAGATGGCATTTGTTTTTGAATTCTGTTGGTGTTCTCGACTTTTTTATTTATTCATTTATATATATAATCACCAACGTATCTATTTATTCATTTATTTGTAATACTCCGTATATGTAAAAAATATATACGCAAATCTTTATATGTAGTCCTCACTTTTGGTTGAATCCTATCAAAGTAACACTTGATATCATACACACGTACACACACACACACACACACACACGCACACACACACACACCACACACACCACACACATATATATATATATATATATATATATATATATATATATATATATTCTATTTATGTTGACCCACTGAGGGCTTGTGCTGGATATAACCAGTTAGATTGCCCCAAAACAACCCATGTTATTGATGCGTTTAAAATCCTGCACTGTGTCTTATATATCACTAAGAAATAAAGGTTTACATAATATATGGTGTGATTAAATTGCATACTGATTTTAACAACACTGGGTTTAATAGATAATTACTTGTTTTTATTGATCTCTCCAACGTATCAAAATCAATCATATGAATGATTTTATATAGAAACTAAGTAAAATCTAATTAAAATAAGTGTGATCTTTTTATATGCGTTCTTATTCAATTTCGTTAGACTTTCTAATTTAATATATTTCATTACATTGAAATTCAAATGCTTACGCCCGGGGGAGAGCGCATATTTTTGCTAGTTGGTTTCGATAATTTCATATGGAAACCATTTGCCTGTTTCATAATTTCTGAATTGTTTCTAAAATGCTTGTAAATGTCGTCGTAATACAGTTGACTGATTGCGAAAGTCGTAAAGAACAGAATAAACTTTTAAAAGATATTTTAAAGACTTTTTTTAATATTGTGCAAAAATAAAAATAAAAATAAGAGAGAGAAAAGAGAGAGAGAGAGAGAAAGAGAGAGAGAGAGAGAGAAGGCATGGCGAACGTTTGCACCAGAACTCGTTCACACTGTTCTTTTCAAGTTTATATCAATTTTATTATTATTGTTTTGACTATTTTAAATTAGGCGTAACTTTGGTTCAACTCAAAGTGAACATTTTTCACTAGCATTTAACTTTCTCCGCCTTCTTTCTCAACAGACTTTTTTTTATTTTTTAGGGGGGGGGTGCTTTTTTTGACAAAGTCACAAACTTTGATGTCTTTAAAGCATATCTTACTATTTCCTCCAATTTAAATTTAATTTTTTAAAATTTTAGCACGTAATATCTAAACGTCTTGCAACAGTGAATTTTGATACATTTTTAATCACCTAAAGGCAGCATTTGGCGACAATTAAGCTGAACGTCGAGTCATGTCCTACGTATAGAATCTATATTAAAATGAACTGAAAATGAATAAATAAGGGGAAGTATTCTATGATCTTTATTTTATTGTTTTGTTTCTTGAGAAATTACACTTATTGAGCCGAGTGCTAGTGCAAACACTATCATTATTTCACTCCTTACGAGTTTTTCACTCTGGTTTTAACAATTAAGCTGAATGTCGAGTCACATCCTATGTATAGAATCTACAGGGTGTCCACAAAGTCTGGGTACAATTCCTGATGGTAGTAAAATAAATGTCGCCTATAAGGGTGTCGAAGATTGAATTCTTCCGCAATTTTGCGATAAGACCACCCTTCTCGTCCACTTAAGAGTACTAACTCGATTCTTTCTTCTTTAGACAGAGCCATCATTCGATCTGGGTAGAAAAAAAACATGAATAAATTTAGAAAAACAAAGTATTTTTTATTTAACTTAAACAAAAGTAAAAAGGGAAAGTTATTATTTCTTGTATTTAATTGTTTATGTTATGATCTTATTTACTGCTAAATTACCTTACCTACATTCTCGGAAAAATAACATAAATAAATACAATAGTGAAATCTCCATGTACCCAGACTTTGTGGACACCCTGTATATTAAAATGAATTGAAAAATAAATAAGTGGAAGTACTCTATAATCAGTATTTTATTGTTTTGTTTCTAGAGAAATTACACTGATTGAGGTGAGTGTGAGTGAAAACTCTATCCTTATTTCACTACTTGCGTGTTTTTAGCATCGTGGACTTTCACTGGAGGACGAGTGACAACTAGTCTCCTCATATCTCCAGGACTCTTCTGAGTATTCTTGCCGATCTTAACAATGCTGCGATTTGTATGGTTTCTATTCTTTCTCTGATATCCAATTCCTCCAGTATATTTTATAAGCCTTTAGGGACCGTTCCAGGTACACCAACTACAGTTTAAAGTATACATTAAAACAGAGAGACTAACGAAACACATATAAAAAGATTACACTTATTTTTATTTCATTTTAATTTATTTCGATATAGAATAATACATATTATTTATTTTGATAAATGTGAGAATAAAACAATAATATCAGAAATCAATAACACCAAGTAATTGATTATTAAACCCGGTTTTGTTAAAACCAGTATGCAAATTATCAACAAACCTTTATTTCTTATTCATATGTAAGGCACATTACTGAATTTTAAACGTATACATAACGTGGGCTATTTTGAAGCAAATATATCTCGGCTAGACTTTAATAAAGATTTAAATAAGAAGCTAATTAAGATTGAATAATGATTATTTAACTAGCAGGACCTCTGGGTATACCACAGTATTATAATTTAATTATTACAACGTTTGATATGTTTACTTAAGAGTTATTGGCGAATTGTTCAATATGTAAAAAGTTTAATAATCTTGATTTAACTTCTTCTCTCTCTCTCTCTCTCTCTCTCTCTCTCTCTCTCTCTTCTCTCTCTCTCTCTCTCTCACACACACACACACACACTGTTTTTTCTTTCTCTCACACTTTTCATTATGTCACCCCCTCTATATATATTTATCTCCACCCACGCTCTCTCTCTCTCTCTCTCTCTCTCTCTCTCTCTCTCTCTCTCTCTCTCTCTCTTCTCTCTCTTCTTTCTTTCTTTCTTATTACATTTTTCTGTGTAGTATGTCCTTTTCTTTCCTTTATTTCTTTTTAAAAAAAACGTAATGTTCCATTATTTAGCTGGGGTGACGACACTCATAAGAAATGAGAATTCTGCGGAAAACAACACCAGATACTCAGGATTTACATTTTTGCATTTCATCCTGAACGATTTAGACGGTCTGATTTTTAACCAGAGGGTGATGATATCGGTCGGAAGATTAAGGAACAAGCGTATTAATATATAGATAATAATAATAATAATAATAATAATAATAATAATAATAATAATAATTGAGAAGATAAGGTAAACAACGAAGAGAATTGTGACGTCGTTGGTGACGTACTTTTGGTTGCAGATTAACACATAATCTCCATTAGAGATGATAATAAGTCTTCAATCCAATCCAGGTAAGTTTTTTAGAGAGAAAATTCGTCCTTAAATACTCTTTGACATTAAGTAAGTAAAGTAAAGTCGTTCGGGTAGCCTAAAGTCGGTATCAGCCAGACAGCGAGAGAGTCTATCCCCTTTTCACTAGCGCTAGATCAAGAATGTTTTTGCATCTGAGGTAAAGCATCACACCTACCATCAGCTCCTTACTTTACCGCACAGATCCCTGCGCTACACATAGCTGAGTTGGCGAGGGTCGGTATCGAACCAGGAACCTCGTGGTTCTTATGTCGGAC
Organism: Doryteuthis pealeii; assembly: GCA_023376005.1. Taxonomy (NCBI): domain Eukaryota; kingdom Metazoa; phylum Mollusca; class Cephalopoda; order Myopsida; family Loliginidae; genus Doryteuthis; species Doryteuthis pealeii. The sequence continues at coordinate 33,210,932 of CM042152.1, read as the reverse complement.
ACTCTACCGACTGAGCTAAACCGGTCCCATCTTAGGCATTAACGAAGCATCAAATATTGCAAACTTGGATATTGTAATATTCACTTTTGATGCATGTAGTAGATATGTAGTCTGTGGGCATCCGCTTTGTATATTCACTTTTTAATACAAATGCATGAAAAAAAAATGATAAGAAACATTTCTAGATTCTGATAGTTCAGCTTTATCAATGAGTAATATGGAAATCCGATCTCACTAACAAGTTAAAGTGACAATTCTTCCAAGTCGTAGTTGTGTCAGTGCTACTGCATGGCTGCACAACTTGGACCCTAACGGAACGCCTAGAAAATAAGCTAGATGCACAAGAATGTGATGGAAGCATCACATAAACGTGATGGGGATATCTCCACACTCGATGGTAATCCTGTAAAACCGGCAGACCAATTCACGTACCTAGGTATTAATATCTCATCAACAGAAAATTATGTTAATCAATAAAAAAAAAACAGTATTATTTGTCTGATTTTTTTTTGGATATGTATCATTTTAATTTTTCAGACTGTTGTCCTCATCTTTAATGTGAAATATACATACACAACGAACTGCAAAAGAATGCTGCGTGCGATATTAAACAAATCGTGGAAACTTCATCCCACAAGGAAGCAGCTGCACGGCCACCTGCCCCCTATCAGCTTCAGAAATGGAGCCTCACCACTAGATCCAGTTTATTTTCATACCTAGGACAACCCCATTTTGGGTAGGGGCTTACCCCTATGCAGGAGATATAATCAGCGTATTCTAAGCCCTGTTGACCGGGTGGTCAAACTTCTATTTGACCAATAGGGAATACCACACCGGATCACAGTGGACCTGGGAGTAATGGAAAATAAAAGGGTGCTCTTCAGATCCATAACTGGAACATCACAACTAGATGAAGTTTAGTGTCATACTCAGGACACTCGTTTGGTGGGTTGGGGTCTCTGCAGTGGGCACAGTCAACATACTATAAGCCCCACCGACTGGACGAACAGTTTTAGGGTGCCACACATAGTGTAATGTGCTTAGCTTGGTTTCTTGATTTAAAGGCATATCAATCTTCGTGGGTTATTTAATGCTAAAGCCATCTTTCTGAAAAAATAGTATTTAACTCAGAGTTGGGGGATGAGGAGGTTCATACCTTTCACAAAGGTATGAGTCTGAAAGTGAACGTTATAGCGCGACTAGGGTTCGAACCCGCTAACAACGATGTCGCAGTATAGTACGTTAGCCACTACGCCACGGAAACTCTCCCTACGTAGTGTAACGGTAAGCGAGTTAAGATAGCAGACTACTGTTGATGAGTTTGATTCTCACAGGGTGGCTCATAGTTCTTATCTTCTACTTAACCCATTGTCTGTTTTGAGAGCCATATGTTTTTCCTGTGACACGTTTGTGGGCCATATGTGGCTCTCAAACCACATTTAAAATAAAGGATAAAATCTTGTTAAAACGTGTGATCATACACCTCTAATTTGCCTTGAACAGAGAAATGGTTAATTAATTTGAGTTTAGTAAATAATACCTGAAAACGTACTCTTCACAAAGATATAATTAACCGTACTGTATAAAACCCAACACAGCTACAAGCCGCACTGTTCGAGGTAATGTTATATATAAACTTTTTCTTTTTTTCTTAAAGAAGGAAATGTTACCCGGTAACCTTACCCTGCGAATCCCCAGCCCAGGATAAGAATCTGAGCAAGGAAAAAAAAAAAAAAAAAAAGAAAGAAGAAAAAAATAACAGTAGGGCACACGGGAAGACGCTGAATGAAAAAGATCTGTTTAATGGGGTTTTTCGTTCAAGTCACAGAGGTTAAGGTTGACTGATTAGTACCGAGTTTTCTCATGGCAGTATAAAAAAAAGCCGTTTTTTTTTTCTTTTTTTGAATGAGAAAACTTTTCTTTTTATTCATTTAGTTTGATTTTTATATATATATATATATATATATATATATATATATATATATATATATATATAGTATTCAATTGCCGCTTTAACTTATATATAATATACATAATATATATATATGTATATAATATATATATAATTTATATATATATAATATATATATATATATATATATATATATATATATATATATACATAATATATATAATATATATAATATATATTACATATATACATATATATACATATATATATATATATATACATATATATATATATACATATATATATATATATATATATATATATATATATATATATACATACATATACATACATATATATATATATACATATATATATATATATACATACATACATACATATATATATATATATATATATACATATATATATATATATATATATATATATATATATATATATATATATATATATATATTCTTTCATGTTTCCTTTTTATTTTTACTGTCTGGTTTCTTAACTTTTAAAGGCAATTTTATTTCGAGTTGAATTTTTTTTTCTTTTTTTTTATTCATTTATGCATTTTTTTAAAAATGTATTTAACGTTAAAAGATGAAATTGCCCTGTTTAAGTTCCGGACATGTATACCGTAAAGGGGGAAGTCCCTTAAGGAAAAAATGTGATATTGTAACAAGTACCTGTTACTATTACTTAAGCAGAACATTTATTATCAAGACTAGCAAAACAAAATAAACAAACACCCACCGGGCGAAAAAATACACAAAAAAAGAAAAGACCATATGCACCGCCTGAAAATAATCAGCCGGCACTATTATAATGGCCAAAAGAAAAAGTAGGCCCAATAAATAAGAGTCAGAATTATCCTAATGATCCATTGGGAAAAACCTAGGTAGATAGTCTCTGAGACAATAGGCTTATTATTAGTTGCTGAGATAAATTTAGGTTAACTTCAAAACAGAATATCTATTTTTATTTAACCATGAGAGAAAAGGAGAAAATATACATTTAATGATAAAAGTGATATTATACCTAAAAGAATGTAAGTTTTGTAGTTGGGCAGTATGTTTGTTTTTGTAGCTCACAGGGACACACACACACACACACACACACACACATATATATATATATATATATATATATAAGTTTGTCAAGAAAGTATCGAGATTTGTTGTACTTTTTAACACACCTGTTTTTCTCTAAAAATAACTTTCCATTCATTAATTTTTCAAAAAGTACCAAGTTTAAAGCTGTATTTACCAAGATAGAAATGAAGAATGAATGGAACGTTTATTTCTTCAAAATACAAGGTGCGTCAAAAAGTACAAAAAACTCGATACTTTTTGACACACCTTGTATATATGGGAGGAGAAGATGGAAGTAAATCCGCCAGTACGAAAAAAATAGAAAAAACAAAAACAAAGTATTATCAAAAAGATAAATTTATTATAGATAGGGAAGTTGATATTAAAACATTTCGGATTTCTATTAAACCTTCATCAGGACATTAGGATGAAAAAGTGTTTATTATATTTCTTTAACATAAGTCGTCGGGGAAACCTAAATTCGGTATCAGCCAATCATCGAGGGAGTCTAAGCCCTTTTCACTAGCGCTAGACCAAGGAGATTGTTTTTGGGTCTGAGGTGGAGCGCCAAACCTTCTATCAGCTCCTTACTTTACCGCACAGATCCCTGTGCTACTGATACGCTGAGTTGGCGAGGACCGGTATCGAACTAGGAAACTTGTGGCTTCTCGCTGAACGCTCTACCGACTGAGCTATACGTCACATTTTAAACGTCCTATACAATATTTTATCTCCCGTTTTATTTTGAAATGATTTCCATCAGACAACTCTTTTTCATCACGAAATATTAAGGAAATATCAAAAAATGAAAAATACAGATAAAGGAATAACATACTCGTTACCTTTTCTTCCTTCGCATTGTTATAAGCCTTCAAAATAAATCTAGCCATGTCGGCTGGGCTGGAGGATACTCCGACTGCACCTCTGCAGAGGGATAAAACTCCCCCAAAGAGGCCAACTATGAACGTGGGTGGCGACCCGTGATGATTAAAGATGGAACCCTGGTGGCTGAGCAGTCCATGACATGCAACACTTCGCCTAGACGGGCGATCGGTAATGTCCCCTCTGATCAATCAGCTGGTCACGTCAAGCCCTAGCACGTATATGATTGTCCCAACCCTATTGCCCTTATGACAAGCCCCAACACTTTTTTATCATAGAGGTGCTAGAAGGCGGTGACTCAGAGTCTTCATGTCCTGGGAATGACGTTAATCTCTATCTGATGGTGAGGTTCCAGTTCTGGAGGTTTGGGGAATGTAGAGCATCCCTTCATCAACATTGCTCCCAGATCCACTCGGAGTGGTAGTACCTGTTAGGTTCCCATCTATGGGTTAAATAGAAAATATGCTTACCCCAAAAAATTGAGTTAAAAAGATTTCTTCCAAACTCTCGCTGCGAATTTTCAAAACTTTGCCGGCATTAAATGACCCACCGTGGTTGATATGCCGTAAAACAAAAAAAGTCACAAAAAAGTCAAAATCAATCTACAAAACAAATGTATTCACAATTGCTTCAAGCGAACTATAAAACTCTTATATTTAATATTATTTCTCTGAATTTTTTAGATGAGGCTTGATGATTAGTATTATTTGTATTATTCGGACTATTGTTATCTGTACAACGTTTTGGCCGATGTACCCTCCGGTCTTCTTCAGGTATTTCTTGTCGGACTTGGGAACCTTCTCGGATTCGCGAACCATCTCGAACTCGGGAACCTTCTTGTAATCGGGAACTTTCTTGTCGTAATCGGGAACCATCACGGAACTATGGACACATGGCATAGTGGATAAATGAGTTAGGTTAAGACAGTTCTAAGTGACAGTTATCTCTAGACTGCAGGTTCAATCCTGGTCAGAGGCAGCAGTAACATAAAATAATAATTAACCCAGCTTAATGCCTCTACCCCAACTATGGTTAGCGGAATGAGAACACGATACCCCCGTGGACTGAATAAAGGGTTAGGTTAAAAGTTCAGTGATAGCTCCCGATTACAAGAAATTTCCCGATTGCGACAAGAAGGTTCCCGAAAATACCTGAAGAAGGCCGGAGGGTACATTGGCCGAAATATCTTATATTTAAGTTTATATTTTTCAAATGTAATCCGAGTCGCAGGATACGTAGAAGAACAAAAAATAAAAATAAAAATGAATTATGTACCTAACCCGTTCGCCACGGGTAAGATTTGACTAAAGGCCACAAGTATGGAGCAACCAGCGAGGATCTTACTTGTTATTCAGTAGTAATAGATCTGTGAAACTATCTTGATAACCATTCTGAGAGGAGCATTTGGAGGATGCTCATGAGAGGAATCTCACTAAGAATCAGTTGGTATAACAATACAGAAGCCAATGCTGGCAAGACCAATGTGAGCCAATAGAAGTGGGCTATCAAAGTTTTACAAATTGTTCAATTTGTAGGACCTTGAGTAGAATTGGTATAACAGGATCTAATAAAAAGGAGGAGGACATTGGAACCATCGTGGGGCCAGTAGGGTTGATCCTGTTTTATGCTCTTACTAATGAAGAGTTCTGAAGAATTCTACAAATCGATTGATTTTTAACTATTGAATTATACCATTTTAAAAAAGACTAAAAAAGTATAAGTTAAATTTTGTACTTTTCCTTATTATAAACATATTAAATGTATTAGCTATTTTAATGTTTAATGACATCTCTTTCCTAAATTATATGTCGATAGATATATACCAAAACAGTGTGTGTGTGTGTGTGTGTGTGTGTGTGTGTGTGTGTGTGTGTGTGTGTGTGTGAAGTCGCTCATTCACACACACACACACACACACACACACACACACACACACACACACATATATATATATATATATATATATATATATATATATATGGAAATGAATACAAGACTTATATTTATATAGGAGCCACAGAGGGGTTCTCGAAAATTAGATTTTATAAGTATAATTTTCTCCATAAAAAAAGATACTGCCCTAACAGCACAACATTAAAAAGACATAAAATATATGCTATGCTAACAGCACAACATTATATAATATATATATATATATATATATATATATATATATATATATATATATATATATATATATATATATATATGGAAAGAAAGAGGGGAAAACCAATAAAACTCCATAATCGAATATAGGTTGATAAAAAAAGAATGGCACGAGGGAGAGGGTCACAAAACCGTAGATTATGAAATGTTCTCTTTCCCCGTGCAAGATTATCTGTTGTATAAGGAGGCCTAAATTGATAAGGAGGTGACAGACACATTAACAAAACATCTTTTTAACTTCGGTAATGATTGCTAAAAATAAAATAACATAATAAGATAGTAGGTTATTTAGGACATTATATTTTGCAATCTCTATCAGTAAGTACTCGCTACTTCAATTTTATTGACGGGGGCGTGTAACAGGGTTGGCACTCGTGGGATATAAATATGGGAGGAATTTGATTTTGAAAAGGAATACTGTGTGTCTGATGATTGAGTACAATTGAATAAATTGTCAGTAATGCGCAGAAAGTGTATGTATATAAAATTCGGACCATATGACCGTAAGGCATCCCTTTTTGACCTCGATTAAGAAAGGACGTGTTTTTCATTTACACTGTCAATATCCGGTTGTTTTAACAGAAGATTTTTAGATTTTTATTTTTTATTTTAAAACTACCCCCTAACCCTAACCCCTAACCCTAATCCATAACCCTAACCCCTAGCAAACAACCAGATATTGACGGTGTAAATGAAAACAAAATGACCTAATTAAACGAAATCGAAAAGGGGTGCCTTAAGGTAATATGGTCCTAAAATTCTATTCACCTTCAACTTTATTGATGGTAGTGTGACAGGTTTGGCGCTCACAGGATATGAATATAAGAGGAATTTAATTTTGAAAAGGAATATTGTGTGTCTGACGATTGGGCAAAATTCAAGAAACTGTCAGTAATGCGAATAAAGTGTTTGTATATATCGTGTTTCCACGGAAATGAGACAGGGCTTATATTAATTTTCACTCCAAAATATAACACTAGGGATTATTTTCGAGGGATGTCAAGTGTTTGCGTCGCATGATGAGATGGTGAACAATGCTTATTTATTTTTTCTGTCAGCCGCTCTCAACTAGGGTTTATTTTTAGGAGGGGGCTTATATTAAAATTATCCTGAAAAATCAGGTTAGGTCTTATTTTGCAGGTAGGTCGAGGAAACACGGTAAAATCCGATTTTAATTTATTTTTTTATCGACGATTTTAACAGGACTTGAATATTTTAAACGTATATAATACTGGCAGAAGTAAAAATTCAAAGAGGTATTTTCCAAGGAGACTCACTATCATCACTACTATTCATTATAGCAATGATGCCACTCAATCCCATACTCAGAAAATGCACAGGGGGATACAAATTCCCTAACTCTCAGGAAAAAATAAACCACCTTATGTAAAGGGATGACATTAAAAAATTGCAAAGAATGAATAAGTACTAGAAACCATGGCACAAACCATCAGAATATATAGCCAAGATATAGGGATGGGATTCGGAATCGGAAAATGTGCTATGCTAGTAATAAAAAAGGGGGAAAGAAAATTAATAGACATAATACAACTACCAAGTCAGGACACTATAAAATCACTTGAAGCAAAAGAAACTTACACATACTTAGGAATTTTAGAAGCAGACAATATCAAGCAAGCTGAGATAAAAGAAATAGTTAAAAAAGAATACCTCAGAAGAACAAGAAAGCTCTTAGAAACCAAGCTCAACAGCAGAAATCTAACCAAAGGAATAAATACCTGGGCCGTCCCCGTTATAAGATACTCTGGGACATTCTTAAAATGGACAAAAGAAGAACTCAGACAGATAGACCAAAGGACTAGGAAATTAATGACGATGCACAAGGCTCTACACCCTAGAGATGATAAAAGCTATATGTACCAAGAAAAGAAGGTCGAAGAAGTTTTGCCAACATAGAGGAATGAGTAGAGGCCACAATCCAAGGACTCGAAGAATACGCAGAAAAGAGCAAAGAAAGATTACTTATAGCAGGCAACAACAGCAGATGCAATGTATGGACAAACAGAAAAACAACAAAAACTAGAAAACAAAGATGGGAAGAAGAACAATTATATGGGCACTTCAAACGACAAATCGGAGAGGTTGCACATAAAAAGACCTGGACATGGTTAAGAAGAGGAAACCTCAAGAGAGAAACTGAATCACTAATAATTGCTGCACAAAATAATGTCATAAGAACAAATTATATTAAAGCAAAAATTGATAAGACACAACAAAACAGTAAATGTAGACTCTGTGGTGACAGAGATGAGATTGTAAACCACGTATTAAGCGAATGTAGCAAACTAGCACAACGGGAATGAAAAGCTAGACACGACTGGGTTGGGACGGTGATCCACTTGGAATTATGCAAAAAATTAAATTTTGACCATAAAACAAAATGGTATATGCATAAACCAGAATCTGTTATTGAGAATGAAATGCATAAAATTCTCTGGGACTTTGAGATAAAGACGGATCACCCTATCCCAGCCAGGATACCAGATCTAGTGTTGATTACCAAAAAAAAAAGAGAACATGTCAACTGATGGACTTAGCGGTTCCAGCAGATCACAGGGTGAAGCTGAAGGAAAATGAAAAGATGGATAAATACCTGGACCTTGCCAGAGAATTGAAAAAGCTGTGGAACATGAGAGTGAAAGTGATACCAATTGTAGTTGGTGCACTTGGAACGGTCCCAATAAACTTGGAAAAAAGACTGGAGGATCTGGAAATCAGAGGAAGAATAGAGACCATCCAGACTACTGCACTGCTGAATCGAATAGAATACTCATAAGAGCACTGGGGACTTGTTGTCACTCAGACTCCAGTGAAATACTATCAGCTAATGCTGATGTGAAAAACCCAAAAGAAGTGAAAATAATAATACAATCTTTGTATTATTTGAATTTTTCGAACTTTTGTCCTCATTTGTAAAATTATATACACAGTATTTCGGTTGATGTACCCTCCGGTACACGGAAAACCTTTTGAACTCAAGAGACTTCGTGTCATAATCGGGAGCCTTCACGGGAATTCAAATTGAGCCCTTTATTCAATCCAACATGGTATACTTTTGGTTACTGAATATCAGTTCTGTAGAGTTTGATAATAAATACTACCTAATAATATCCGTTTTGATACTGGACTATAATTATTTAAGCAACAGGTGTTTAGTTCTCCGTATTTCATTAAATGCAAGAGGTATGGATTTTTGTTAACTTTTCTTCTTTTAAGATATGAATTAATTTAAAAAGAAAGAAATTTGATAAACAATTCTATATAATAAACAGCACTGCTCATGAAGATAAGTGGTCAAACTCCGTACTATATTCAGTTTGCAGTCATTGTTCAGTTTCTCCGAACTTTTAGGTTACTGCAAACACGCACGCACGCAAAAGAAAGTAAGAATATAGTGATGCTGATAGCTTTTTCATTTAGTGCGTCCTGGGACACACATATTTGCTTTGAATTAGTCCCCAGGAAAATGTATGGGTCCCAAACTAAAGACATCTAACTTCTACCTTGAAACCTATCGCGTGTAATTCGATTCTAAGAAACTATTGAAATGTATTTACAGTTAGCTTGAAATGGTGAGGGAAAAAAGGAAAACGCTGGGACACATGGATACGATTTTACTGCGTCCTTTTATATTTTTGTGTCAGTGACGCAGGATGCATACCTATCACCATCTCTGAAAATAAGTAGACAATCAATTGAATTGAGAGCCACCAATACGGTGAATATCCTCAAGTGAGTCAGAAAGGAAAGATAAAAAAAGGAAGAAAGTAAGGAAGATAGTAATTAAGTTTAACTCTTTGCCCACCAAATTTCCCCTACGGTTGTACCAACTTTTTCTTGGTATTCTTTACCTGTTTGATAGGATATTTTAAAGTTCACTATCTATTTACCTCAGAACTCATTCTATTCTAATAAAGTCTTCTTTTTATAGTAATTATGCTCAATTATAATAAACTAGCCATCAATTTTTTACAGTAGAATTTACAGTGGTGCCAGAGCCACTGTGAGCGGTTTAAAGTAGGCAAAGAGTTTTTTTAATGATAAAGAAACAAGTCTATAAAAAGAAGCATTGTGGAAGAAAAAAACACATAAACAAAAATCGAATGGCAGTGGTGGGAGCGCCACTGTGAATGGTTTAAAGTAGACAAGGAGTTTTTTTTTAATGTAGATAAAGAAACAAGTCTATAAAAAGAAATATTGGGAAAGAAAACAAAAACAAAAACGAAAAACAGAAACAAAAGAAACATAAACAAAAATCGAATCGCAGTGTTGGCAGAGCCACTGTGAGCGGTTTAAAGTAGGCAAAGAGTTTGTTTTTTAAATGAAGATAAAGAAACAATTCTATAAAAAGAAGCACCGTTAAAGAAAAAATAAACAAAAATCGGATGGCAGTGGTGGGAGAGCCACTGTGAGTGGTTTAAAGTAGACAAGGAGTTTTTTTTTAATGTAGATAAAGAAACAAGTCTATAAAAAGAAACATTGGGAAAGAAAACAAAAACAAAAACGAAAAACAAAAACAAAAGAAACATAAACAAAAATCGAATCGCAGTGTTGGCAGAGCCACTGTGAGCGGTTTAAAGTAGGAAAATATTTTTTTTAAATGAAGATAAAGAAACGAGTCTATAAAAAGAAGCACTGTGAAGAAAAAAAATACAAAAACACAAAAGAAATACAAAAAACAAAAATCAAGAAACAAAAATCGAATCGCAGTGTTGGCAGAGCCACTGTGAGCGGTTTAAAGTAGGAAAAGAGTTTTTTTAAATGAACATAAAGAAACAAGTCTATAAAAAGAAGCATTGTGAAGAAAAAAATACAAACACAAAAGAAATACAAAAAACAAAAATCAAGAAACAAAAATCGAATCGCAGTGTTGGCAGAGCCACTGTGAGCGGTTTAAAGTAGGAAAATAATTTTTTTTAAATGAAGATAAAGAAACAAGTCTATAAAAAGAAGCATTGTGAAGGAAAAAAAATACAAAAAACACAAAAGAAATACAAAAGAAAAAAAATCAAGAAACAAAAGAAACATAAACTAAAAGAAAAAACAAACAAAAAAAACAAAAAAAAACTATACCTATATAAATTTCAGATATAAAAAAAAAATGAGAACCAACGTTTTTTGGATTGGCTTTTCGGAATGTGTGACCTTATTTTTTCATCTTTTCATTTTTTCATTTGTTTTTGTTCTTGCGAAAGGAGCTTTACGGTTTGTAAAGGAAACATCAGAAATAACTGGTGTTTCCAGGTTTGGGCTGAACGTGGTGAGAACCTAAAAAGGTTAGTGGGAAACTAAAGTCCAAAGTTTCATTTTTCTCTCCTTCACTGATTTCACTTCTTTTCATTGATTAAAAGTTTTCCTTTGAAACGACCATAAACATGTCATTTCCCGGCCAGACGAGATTTTCTTACATACACTGTTTATTTCTTATATAGCTCCGTTCATTGTTGAAACTGATCTTGTGCCTTCTCCTTCCTTACTACGACTGCCTTATTCTTTTCGCAGATCCGTCACAACTGATTAGCGAATACTTACCTTGCTTTCGGGCCCTGTCCAGTGTATTCGGCCATTGGACCGGTAAGATATTAATATCAGTATGATCCTAGGGGGCCACCCCCAAGCAACATCTGTCCCCTTCGTCTATAAAGGACCGGGCTGGATTTATTACCCAGTGACTGGGGCAGCTCAAAAGTGGAATGCCTAGGAGATACAGGTAATTTTTAACACTGGACACGCATGAGCTTCAGTTTATGCGTAGCTACGTATTTTAACTCCCCCCTCTACCTAGGCGACGCCGGGTAGCCGATTCTAGTTTAATATATTTTATTGCATTAAAACACTTGTCCGGTTTTCGGACCCTGTGTCCAGTGGATTCGGCCATTGGACCAGTAAGATATTAATATCAGCGTGATGCCTGGGGACCCCCCCATACAACTCCTGCTCCTTTGATTTAAACGCACAGGGCTGGGTTTATTGATGCTTTAGGATGGAACCCTGGTTGCTGAGCAGTCCATGACATGCAACATTTCATTTTGGTCCATATTTAAACTAGACGGGCGGTCGGAGAGGCCCTTCTGATCAATCGGCTGGTCACGTCAAGTCCTAGCACCTATATGATTTTCCCGACTTTATTACCCTCATGGCAAACCCCTAACATTTATTATCATATATGTGCTAGAAGGTGGTAGCTGAGGGTCTTAATGTCCCGGGTAAGACGTTAAACTCCACCTGATGATGATGTTATAATTCTAGAGATCTGGAGAATATGGAGTATCCCTTCATCACCATTACTCCCAGGTCCACTCTCACACAGAGTGGTAGTACCTGTTACGGTTCCATCTATAATAGAAAAAAATGAGTTTAAAAAAATGTTTTAAAAAATACCATTTTTACCGGAAGGAGATATGCACATATCCACTTTTCGTTATATATAATACAGGACACTATTAAGTCTAGTTTAATTAAAGAAATATAGAATACCCAGTGAGAAGCAAACTCACTAGGTATGGTCTATTATCCTGATTTATTCAATATATAACTTGAGGTATCATTTTACTTATTATGTTTAGTTTAGTTAAATACCAGAACACTTAGGTCTGTTCTAAATGATGGCTTTGGCATTAGATAACCCACAAAGGTTGACTGATGTATGTATTGATCAACAGCGTTACTTGAACAGTTTTCTCAGATTGTTAGATATTGCTGTATTGAAAAATATTGCTATATTGGAGGTGCGTGGTCTAATGGTTAAAGTCGTTGGAAATGGAGTCGTCGACCCGAGTTCAATTCCTGGACGAAGCTGTTTGCATTTCACCATAGTATTAATACCCTTGGGAAAGGTATGAATCCAATTCTCCCTCCAGCTATGGGTAAATAGCAGGACAGAATGGGCTCTTTAACCAATGGCTTGGAGAAGGAAAACTCTGAATTTAAACCTGTTAAACTCCGCTGAAGAAATTGACGTTGTGTCGCATCCTGCTCGTGCGGGGGGTTTGGTAAATATATATACTGGAAGGTATTGTAACACTAAAAGGTATCCTTAATCGACCCCTTAAAAAGCCAGGGGTTCGCGAAACCCGGCATTATTTTTCAAGAACCAAGATCGAATATCACTACCTCTAAACCCTTGTTTTTCCCTCTTTCCTCATGGTCGAAAGGATTTTGTTTGCTTGTTTGTTGTTTTTTTTTTTTGTTTTTTTTTGTTGTTTTTTTTTTTTACTTAAGTAGAGAATACCAAGTGAGAAGCGAACTCACTAATAATGGCCTAATACCATAATTTACTAACCAATATAATACTCGAGGTATGATTTTTAGTTATTTACTTGAAGCGGCTACCCGCTGTCACCTGGATAGTGGAGGATAAAAAAAAGTTAGTCTCGCAGATCTATTATTTCTAATCGTGAGTTGGATCCTTGCAGAATGACCCATAAAAAGAAAAGACCTGTGGGGACGTCAGGAATTCTTTTCCCAAATATAAACCAAATCTTCATTATTTTTGCTCAAAAAGCAAGGTCTGGTGATACTGAATGTGTATATATACTTACTTAGTCATTAATTTTTTTATTTTCATAGTTTCCCCTGGACATACAGACATACACACAATTGCCCTTTATATATGTACTAGAAGCAACTACCCAGCGTCGCGTCAAATAAAGTTAGTCTCGCAGATCCATTATTACTGAATCACGAGTTGGATCCTCACAGGATGTCCCATTAAAATCCCTATGTAAAAAAATAGACCTTGCATTGATCCAGCCACTCTGAAAAGAAATGTTAATGTCTAAAATATTAAATGAAAAAGAAATCCATGCTTTTATCATTTAAATTTTATTTTTCATTATCTTCACAAATATAAATCAAATCTCTAGTATTTTTGCTCAAAAACCAAGCCCTGGTCATATTTATTGTGTATATATACTTACTTTGTCGTTAATTGTTTTATTTTCGAAGTTTCTTCCGGACATACATATACACACAACTGTCCTTTATATATGTATAGATGGATATAGATAGATAGATGTTGGTTGGCTGGTTGGCTGGTTGGCTGGTTAAATTTTTCGACATGCCAATCTTTGGTTTATTCTAGACCGAAGATGTTTCATTCATTCTTGTTGGGTATTCAATATTCTTAACACATTCTTTAAGACATTTAAGACAGGTTTAGCTCAGTAGGTAGAGCATTCCACACGAAATCACCAGGTTCCGGGTTCGATATCGGTCTTCGCCTACTCAGCATATGAGTAGCACAGGGATCTGTGCAGTAAAGTGAGGAGCTAGTGCTAGGTGTGGCGCTCCACCTCAATCACAAAAACAATCTCTTGGTCTAGCGATAGTGATAAAAAAAGTAAGATAGACTCCCTCACTGTTTGGCTGATACCGACTTTAGGCCACCCCGACGACTTTACTTTACTTACTTTAAACCCACAGATAAGACCTTAATGGGTCAGAGTGGACGTGGCTGTAATGAAAGGGTACTTCACACCCCCAGACCTCCAGAATTGGAACCTCACCACTAAATGTAGTTTAACACCATACAGGAAACTATTAAGTTTAGTTTAGAAAAAGAAATATAGAACACTCAGTGAAAAGCGAACTCACTAACAATGGTCTATTACCCTAATTTGCTAACCAATATGTAACTTGAGGTATCATTTTAGTTATTAAGTTTAGTTTAGTTTAGTAAAATAGCAGAAATATTCAACACCCAGGGAGAATCGAACTCACTGACAATAGCCTGCTTGTCTATCTACTTAACTCAGCTGACTCAAAAGCAAGGGGGTAAGGCAGAGTCTCCATGACGTAATAGCTAAAGTGCTGAACTGAGAGATTGTAGTTAGCTTTTACGTTCACTTTCAAACTAATACCTTGGGGAAATGTATAAACAGCCCTCATCCCCCCCACTATGGGTTAGATAGTACCATCATTATTCTTTTACGAGGCTGGCTTTGGTATTAAATAACTCATGAAAGTTTATATGCCATTATACAAAGAAACCAAACAAGTTGAGCAAGGATGTGCCTGGTCACCATGTAGATGGGTGACCTTAGGAACAGCAGATACTAGAAACAACCTTAGGTCCGTTCTACAAGGATGGCTTCTGCATTAAATAATCCACAAAGGTTGATATGCCTTTATACAAAGAAACCAAACCAAATAACAAGTTAAGCAACGATGCACCCGGTCACTATGTAGATGGGTGACCATAGGAATAGCAGGTACTGAAAACAACCTTAAGTATGTTCTACAAGGTTGGCTTTGGCATTAAAATAACCCACGAAGGTTCATATTGCCATTAAACAAAGAAAGCAAACTAAACCAAAATCACTATTCACTAGTACTAGTCCTGTGGGTGTTAGCTAGCTCGTTAACCTCTACAACAATGCTTGTTAACCTTACACAGACGCAATAATTATATTGAAGTAAAATAAATTGAAACATTTGTCGCGATTTGAACGGCTTTTTATTCCCTCATCAAAAAATAGACATAACTTTTTGACAACCCAATATAAAGTATAATATTCGTATTTTATGTAGAAACAATTCGCATATTTTAAGAGATGCTCGGAAGCCCCCATACTGGAATACAGAAAATTCTACGAACGAGGGGCCACTGCGAACAAACAAACCATAGAAATCCCCCTCCCCCCTTACATCGCCTGGTTTTGTTGTTTTTTCCCTCTCTTTCTCTTTCTTATCCAAGTAAAAAAATAAAAAAATCTCTGGGGAACTTCCACATAATTTCAGGCCATAAATCTAGTATAAATCAAACTTGAACTGTAAATATGAATGGAACAATAAATTAACCCCCTTCCCACGGACGAGCAACAACGAACAACGAGGCCAGTACTTCCTCCACCATCTACTGTGGAAACAATAATATTAGCGCAGAAGGTGACAACAAGGGGTAGTACAAGTCTAGTCAGCCTAAACCACACTGGAACGATGGGGCTAGAGGGGGGGGGTTAAGCGAGTGAAGGGCAGGGAGGTTGAGGGTGGATATTGTTTCTTTTTACGACATCCAGTGGCGTCTATCATTGGACGTCTTTTTACGACGAATGCAGCGGCAAGATGGCCGGGGCCGATTTGCTTAGTACGCCAGCTCCGACTGGTTGACGTCAGTTGAGACAAGCCATCATTAACTTATCGGCGGACATGATCAAGAAACAAACAGTAGCGCAGTAAACGAAAGTAACAAAACTCCTAAAAGTAATTCTTTTTGCCTCGTTGTTACAATTTCGGGTAATTGCAAACAAAACAAAATGTCAACCGAACTCAAGAGGCAAACAGAGTGCAGATTTAAACTGAAGTGAGGAGAAATGTTGAGCCAAATCTCTATACAAACCTTCCCTTTACCACTCTACAATTAGGTAAGGTACAATGCAGAATAGCGCGCAAGAGATAATATCATTAGAATCGTACTTTAAGTATAAATCGCATTAGATTACGGAAACTCACGAAGTATCCTAACCCTAACACTAATCTTAACCCTAAAACTAATCTTAATCTCTATACAAACCTACCCTTCACTACTCTACAATTAGGTAAGGTACAATGCAGAATAGCGCGCAAGATAATGATATCATTAGAATCCCTAACCCAATCACAATACAAATCTTTAGGGTTAGGGTTAGGCTATTTCAGGAGTTTCTGTAATCTAATGCTGTTTATACGTAAAATGCCAGTCTAATAATATTATCTCTTGTGCGCTATTCTGCATTGTACCTTACTTAATTGTAGAGTGGTGAAGGGAAGGTCTGTATAGAGATTGGGTTAGGGTTAAGATTAGTGTTGGGGGTTAGTGTTAAGGTTAGGCTACTTCGGGAGTTTCCGTAATCTAATTAAAAACCTTGTCTTCACCACTCTTACGTAAAATGCATTAGAAAACGGAAACTTCCGAAGTAGCCAAACCCTAACCCAAAAACTAATCTTAACCCAAAAACTAACCTCAATCTCTATACAAACCTTCCCTTCACCACACTACAATTAGGTAAGTTACAATGCAGAATAGCACGCAAGAGATAATATCATTACAATGGCATTTTACGAATAAATAGCATTAGATTACGGAGTCTCCCAAAGTAGCCTAACTCTAACACTAACCAACAAAAAAGAAAGAAAAGGGTAGGTGGAAGATATAAAGAGGGATGAACGATAAAGCTAATCTGTTTCAATAAAAAATAATGAAAAGAAAGAAAAAAAGAGAGAGAGAGAGAGTAAAATCAAGATTAAAGTACTTTTTACATATTGAACTATTTTGAAATAGCTCTCAAGTAAATACAGCAAACGCTAGAATAAATAAATTATCTTACTGTGGAATATCCAAATGTCCTGCTAATCTAAATTAATGCGTTAGCTAAGAAGTTTAATGAATTTTGCGTGTGTGTGTGTGTGTGTGTGTTATCACCCAAATTATATCTTATATGTATTTACCAACCCCTCCGCACGAACAGGATGTGACACAGGGCCAATTTTTTAAAGCAGATTTGAACAGATTTGAATTCAGTTATATTCATCTGAATTCAGGTCGGGCGTACCATTGTGGTGTAAGGGTTAGGAAGGTAGTCTCGCAGATCCATTACTAGTGAACAGTGAGTTCAATCCTCGCGGGATACCCCAGAATTGTGATCTTGTATCACATCCTACCCGTGGTGAAAGAGTTAGGTAAATACCTACCTTTCCCAAGGGTATTAGGGCTATGGTACGATTTGAACACATGTCGCGGTGTTCATTCCCTACAATGATAACCGTTATACGACGACCCCCCCCAAAAAAAGAAAAAATTATGTTTTATAATGCTTTCATACATTTAAATAAATGGTTGAATAAATTATTTTCAATAATTTTTGTTATAATGAAAAGTCGGTGAAGTGGCTTATTATCAGTATTAACCGGTTAACGAGGGTGTCTATCACCTCTCCACTAGCGTTAGACCAAGGAGATTCTATTTCTTAGAATCTTTAGATGAGGTTTGATAATTTGTTTTATCTGGATTATTCGGACTATTATCCTCATCTTTATTGTTACCTACGCAACATTTTTGGCCGATGTGCCCTCCGGCCTTCTTCGTGTATTTCTTGTCGGACTCAGAAATCTTCTTGACCTCAGGAACCCCCTCCTTGAATTTGGGAACCTTCTCTTCGAACTCGGGAACCTTTTTGTCGAACTAGCGCACCTTAATGTCGTAATCGGGAGCCTTCACGTGACTTCGAACCTAACCTTTTATTCAATCCACAGGTGTAGACTGTTCTCATTCCGTTAACTATGACTGGGTACAAGTGTTAAGCTGTCTTAATTATTCTATGTTGCTGTCACTCTTGACTAGGATTGAACCTGCAGTCTAGAGATAACTGTCACTTAAAACTGTATTAAATCAACGCCTATATCCACTACACCATGTGTCCGAAACGTTGTGTAGATAACAATAAAGATGAGGACAATAGCCCAAATAATACAAATTACTAAGGAGATTGTTTTACGTCTGAGGTGGAGCACTAGATCCACCGTCAGCTTCCAAAATTACCGAACAGATAAGATTACCCAAGGTTCGCTACTTGAACTCGGAACCATGCGAATTCTAAGCAGATGCTCTACCGACTGAGCTTAAACCGACAATTTTTTTTATAGATTTCTTACGGTCTTTCTTTTTTTATTTTCCCACTTTCTTTCTTTCTTTCTTTCTTTTTGTTCGTTCTCTCATCATTCTCTTTTCTTTTTCTTTCATCTCACTTTTCTTTTTCTATCTTCTTACTTTTTCTTTTCATTATTTGTTTCACTGTCTTTTTTTAATTTTTTTCTTTTTCTTTTTCTTAATACTTTCTTTTCTTTCATTGTTGCTTCTTTTTTTTTTCATAGTTTCTTTCATGCTCTTTTCCTTTATTTTAATATTTTTCTTTTTCTTTCTTCTCACCTATTTCTTTCTTTCTTTCTTCTCTCTGGTTTACTTTTATTCTATCTTTTCATTATTATTTTTTCTTTGACTGTTCTTTCTCTTTTTTCCCATGTTTTTCTCATTATATCTACTCTCACTGTTCTTTCTTTCTTCTTTCTCTCTTTCTTTCACATTTTCTCTCTTTCTCTTCACCGTTTTTTTTCTCTTTCTTTTCGTCTTTCTTTCTTCTCACCCTTTGTCTTTCTTTCTTTCTTTCTTAAATTTCGTATATTATTTTTTTCCCGAGTAGTTTGTTGGGAGAAGTGTGGATTTTTGTTGGTGGGTATTTTATTTTCTGATTATTTGACGTATACTCCAAACCAAAACCACGGGATTTTTTTCGCTTTAGGGTTCCATACTTAAGAATTATGGACATTAGCTTTGGTGGGAACTAGCGAAAAAGAACCGGGAAAAAGTTGTTTATAGAAAAAATGTATAACATTATGAATTCCTTATTAAGAAATTCATAAAGAAAACTCCCAGCTCAGTGGGAAATATGAAATCATTTTGTTAATATTAATATTTTGTATATTTTTATATCATTACTAGCAGAAGTATCCGGTCCTTGACCGGAGTAAAATGATTTTAAGAACATCAATTGAGAATGAGAAACTGTGATTGAGAGAGAAAAGTGGAAGAGAGGAAAATAATTTAGCAAATTCTCATCAAATTAAAAAAAACATCGCCAAGAATTCATATATTAAAATGATTGTTTATTTTAGGAAATGTTTTTATTTTTATTTTTTATTTTACATTCAAAATATTAGAGGAGTCCCATCGTGGTGTAAGGATAAGTAAGCTGGTTTCACAGAACCGTTACTACCGAATAGCGAGTTCGATTCTAGCTGGATGCCCCACACTTGCAACCTTTTGTCATATCCTACCTGTGGTGAACGATTCGGCTAAATGAGCAATGCAGCGCAATGTTGTGTAACAGTCAGC
Source organism: Doryteuthis pealeii (assembly GCA_023376005.1). Taxonomy (NCBI): domain Eukaryota; kingdom Metazoa; phylum Mollusca; class Cephalopoda; order Myopsida; family Loliginidae; genus Doryteuthis; species Doryteuthis pealeii. The sequence goes on along the minus strand of CM042152.1, from coordinate 33,190,981 downwards.
AATCTAGTCTCATAGATCCATTACTACTGCATGACGAGTTCAATTAGGCTGTATTCCCCATACCTACAACCTTGTGTAACGTCCTACCCATGGCGAACGTGTTGGGTAAATAATGATGGTGTCCCATCGTGGTGTAATGTTGTTTTTTTCGTTTTATGCCCCTTACTTGGGACATTGTGTCACATCTTACACATGATGAACAGGTTTAAAATGAGCATACTGTCGGGGTGTAATGGTGAGCAAGATAGTCTTGCCGATCCATTACTACTGAATAATGAATTTGATCCTTGCTGGATTCACCATATTTGTGATTGTGTGTCACAATGTGACACTGTCACATCCAACGTGTGGCAAACAGTTTGTGTAAAGAATAAGGCCGTCCCATCATACTGTAATTATAGCAAGCTAGTCTCGCAAATGCATTACTACTGAATAGCGGGCTCGATCCTCGGTGGATGTCTTATGCTTGCGACGTTGTGTCACATCCTACCCGTGGCGAACGGGTTAGGTAAATAATTACATTTAAAATATTTTTGAAAATTTCACCCTAAACTCGTAAACCAATTTTATTTTTCTTGTTGAGTTACAATGTTAGAAAATGTATTAGGTTAATTTATTTTCTTTTTTACCCCATAAAAATGTAACAATAAAATGGAAGAATTAAAGATAGACATTTTATCGTCCTTCAATTTCTTTTGGGTGGGGCGGGGTTACATTCAAAATAGTACTTCAAATAAAGTTACCCATTAGTCTGAAATATTTTTTCTTAGAATTGGTACTGAATTTTAAAAATGCTGTGGGAATGTGGAATTGGAATTTTTAAACATCATACACCTTAAGACTGTTATTACTTATGAAGAACTGTTGCAAGTCCCGAAAATGATAATTTTAATTATCAAATTATATTATTTCATCAGTAAAAATCAAAAACTAAATTTGCACTTTTATAAACACGTTAAATTATATTGAGATTGTATTTTCTGAAGTATAAGTCAACTCATGAGATAAGATCAATTACTGCTAAGTAGTGAGTTTGATACTCGCTGGATGCTCCAAACTTGCAACCTTGTATCACATCCTACCCATAGTGAAAGGGTTGGGTAAATACTTACTTAGTCCGATAATTTTGTCAACTGAAATCATATCTCCATATTAAATTTGTCAAATTAGCTTGTGCTAAACATGAATATATTTGGTAGTAGGAAGTAAGTCCTCACAAACACACACACACACACACACATACACACACACATATATATATATATATATATATATATATATATATATATATATATATATATATATATATATCAAAACTTCTCCATTTCTTCTGTTGAGTTACGATGGAAAAATGCTGTTGTTTTTACAAAGAAGCTAAAAAAAATCCCTTACAATAAAAAGAAGCTAAGCATTTTAGAAAATTTTTTTTTTTAGATTTAGAAATTTTTTTATTTATTTTTAAAATAACATTTTGATTGATTTTTTTTGTGTGATCTGTTCATAATTGTTTGTTTTACAATTATTACTAATTTGCAACAACAATTTTCGAATAGGCACATGACATTTAAATTTCACCTATGTGATTTTAAAACTTTGAGTCTGTAATAATATTATACTTGATAGAATGGGCTTACGCCTAAGATTTATTGAAATCGAAACGCAGTATTTTCCCAACACAGGTAAGGTGTATGGGGTTGAAAAGTTGTTCAATGGAATTAATGGCCGAGTATAGCCCCAATAAAGGGGAGGGTCAGAGATTATACGATGAATTACTTTTTGTACCTGAAACGTTCCACAAATCGATTGATTTTTAATTGAATTATATCACTTAAAATCAGTAAAAGTGAAACACTAAATTTTCTACGGTTTCTTATAAACATTAAAGAGTACGCGAGATTTTAATGCTGAATGACTTCTCATTTGAGTTATTAGTTATATTTTTCGAAGTGTAATGGTGAGCAAGCTAGGGCGTATTTGGGAATTTGATTCTCGATGGATGCCACATACACACAACCTTGTGCTATATACTCGTGGCAAACGTGTTGGCTAAATACTTAATTTCTTAAATAATTTTATTTTATACTTTTATTTCATATTTTTTTTATTTAGACAAAGAATCTTTATGGTATGAGCGTGTCGTCTTATAACTCCGAAGACATGTTCCATTCAGATTTGAAATCTCGCATATATCTTAATATGTATATAATTAAGAAACGCACAAAATTTACTTACTGATTTTTGCTGATTAAGTGATATAATTAATTAATTAAACAAAAATAGAAATGATTTGTGGAACTTTTCATAATTCTTAATAAGTAAATACAGAAAGACTCGATCAGTAGGTGAATATAGTTCGCCATAGGCTGCCTTCACTTTCAGACCTTTTGACAGTAAGTGTCCAGCCTGGGCGAAGATCAAAATTTGATATCTGCGCAGGGACGGAGAAGCCACAAAAGTTTATCGCTTGATTCCAGAGGGTTATCTCCCCCGGGAGCACCCGCCCTCTCGCTTAAAAAGGGCAGGACTGTTTATTGCCCGGTGCCTTAAGCCACCCCGAAAGGGGTATGCCAATGTCTCATTTGGCTTGATGGGTAGTCAAATACTCAGTAGAAAATCCTTTACAACTGAATACTGAGTTTGATCATTGATAGATGCCACATACTTGTGACACATCCAAGCTGTGGCGAACAATTTAGGTAAATACTAACTCTTCCTTCAGTAGCCATAAGACAATTTTGTCAAGTACAATATTACCACATCTGCTATATTTAGATATAACATATTTCATGGACAAACTCTCAATATAATCCTTTTTCTAAAATTGCTGATTTATAATTTAGTATTAATTGAAAAAAAATCTTAGTTTTTTGAAGAACTAAGAAATATCAAGAATAAATAAGGAATTATTTCTTAGAACAAAATATATTGATTTTTTTAGCACTAGATTTGTCGCCACTTTTATCAAAATCCCAAATGAGAATGTAGTGAGCTATTTACTTGCTACGAGAAAACCGGAATCTAGTGAAAATCTAGACGACTTTGCAGGATTCTAACAACTTAGACGGGATCGCAATTTCAAAGACCGTAAGCTAAACAACATTTTTTTTTTTTGGGGGGGGGGGGGTACCGGACCCTAGAATAGGATGTCAGGCAAGACCAACTAGAATTACTAGGCCAGATGGAGCGAGTCTGACGTCACTGCGATATCATCATATCTAGTCCCAAGTTTGTTTTCACACAAACCGGGGCAAAACGAGACTTGCTACACGTGGCTAAACTCGAAGTTTTTTGCAAATAGTCACCTCGAAGTTTTTTGCAAATAGTCAACGACTTTTTCTTGTAATTATTCAGTCAATTATTTTAATTTTATTTTAATTTATAAACAAAAATGCCCTTTAAGTGTGTTGTGCCTTTTTGTAATGGAAACTATAAAAAGTTAGTGTTTTTTCTTTCCCTCGTGATAACATTTTGTGCGATAAATGGATTTATACTATCAGACGAGAACATTTTTTACCTACAAAGAATTCCAAAGTGAGTAATTTTTTTGTATTAAAACTAAATAAATTTAATTTAAACTTCAATAATTGAAGTATTTTAAAGTCTTTGTAATTCACAAAATCAAGTTTAAGACATTAAAAGCTCTGTCTTAAGTTAACAATTTTTTTCACATAAGAGCGTAAAGTAAAAAGTGTTGTAAAAACTCATATTTTAGAAATAAACTCTAAAGAAATTCTCGATATTAATTCATTAAATTCGTAAAGGGATATTTTTATAAACATAAAGAAATAATTCTGATAATCCTTACAATATTTTTGAATAGTTTTATTCATAAGTAAAAGAGTCTATTAAATTAAATTGACTATTTTGATTAGTCTTAAATGCGAGAAAGTAAATATTTGTCTAATGTCTAATAATCCCACAATTACTTTGATATAAATTTATTCAAATAAAAAAGGGATATTATTATTATTATTGATATTATTATTATTATCGTTATCATTATTATTATTGAACTAAAGTTGGAAAATACTTGACTTTTTTTTTGGTAAGTAATTGTTTTATTTCATCAATAAAAAAAATCTTTCTTTTTTTTTTATTTATTTACTTTATTTATCTATTTTTTTCCTACTTGGCTTTTTTTTTTTGGGGGGGGGGTAAGTCAGGTTAGTTAATTTCATTTATTTAACGAATCTTGAAAATATTGAGGACAATTTGCAAATTTAGCCTTTGTCTCCAGGACTCTTCTGAGTATTCTGGCAGATTGCAGCAGTACAGTGTTCTGGATGGTATCAATCGTTATAATTATTGCTATCATTATTATTAGTTTTTCACACCAGCTGATGGTATTTCCCTGAAGTTATTATTGTTATCATTGTTATTTAAATTATTATTATCATAAAAATACTGATTCTAATAATAATAATAATAATAATAATAATAATAGTAATAATAATGATTCTAATAATGAAGGTTTGGAAAGTTTGGAAATCAGAGGAAGTATTGAAACCATTCAGAACACTGAACTGCTGCAATCTGCCAGAATACTCAGAAGAGTCCTGGAGACCTGAGGAGACTTGCTGTCACTCAGACTCCATTGGAAAGACCATCAGCTAATGCTGATGTGAAAACTCAAAAGGAGTAAAAATAATAATAATAATAATAATAATAATAATAATAACAAAATTATTGATAATAAAATAATTCTAATAGTAATTAAATTAATCTCATGTCTTTGTAATTCACAATTGTAATTCAATTGAAATTTAGGATTAAAATTAAAGGATTAAAAAGGATTAAAATCTATCAAAATTTCAAAATCATTTTATCCAAAAAATAATTATTCATTATTCTAATTCAAAAAATATATAAATGTTAAAAATTCTCTCTTTATTTGTACATAGATTTGTCACTAATAATTTTTTGTTGAATTGGTAAATTATGTTCCTTAAAGATATCAGAACACTCTTCATTTTTCCTAGAATTATAAGAAAAATGCTTCATATTGTAGATTTTTTGCTGACAAACTTTTAAGATTTTTACAAGGATTTAAAATAGGTTTTGATTTTTACAATATTTTTAGGTATGTGAACTACATTTTCGACCAGAGGACATAAGAAGAGAAGCATCAGCATTTGATGAAAAAAGGGGCAGCAATTAAAGTTAAACTTTTAAAAAAATCTCTTTGTGATGGCGCAATTCCTAGAATTCTCCCAAACTGTCCCTCATATCTATCATCATCAATCACCTCTAGAGAGTCACCCAGATTCTAGAAGAATTCGACTGGACAATTCTGCACTTAAAAGTGCTTTAAAATGAAAGTGTTAAGGATACGTTGGCATATACAAAACAAAACACATTTTATGATATTAATGATCTGGTAGGAAAATTAAATTTTCTTGATAGAGATTACTGGAATGTTATTAGGCAGCAAGAAACAGTTATCATATGCAGTATCATAAAAACCCCATATCCAAAAATAAATTTGTCTCTTTTAATCGAGTCTAATTTTGCAGTTCATGTATTTTGTAGGGATGTGAAAATGGATATGATAGGAGATTATAAAATTCCAAAGCATATGAATTATAAGAATGATCTAGAAACTCTAATAGAAACATGAAGAAAATGGACACAGAACAACAGCAAGCTAATCCCCTAGTATAATTTTTATACTAAAATTAATCATGTCATTTTTTATATTGATACAAGATGAATCAAGCAAATATTTTAATTCAATAAAATTCATATATGAGCAGCTAAATTAATGACACAGAATAAGTTTGATTATTCAACAGAAATGATGATATTTCTTCATTATTATATAACTGCTCTCCTAAAGGGTATAGATTATTAAGAGATAGCAAAAATATAATTTTACCTAGTTTTCGACAATTAAAAGAGTAACATTATCAACAAATATGAATCCTTTAATTGAGCAACATGATAACAATTTTCTCATGTATATTAAAAACAAATTCAAGTTACTTGTACAGAAAGACACTACAGTATCTTTACTTGTTGATGAAATTCACCTAAAACCTTATTTTGATTATAAGGGTGGTAATATTGTTGGCTTATCTGACAATAGAAATGAAGCTGCAACAAGAGGTTCTCTCTTATATCCTAATGATACAACTACTAATTTTGTTCTATATAATTATGTAGTCATTGGTAAGCTGATAAAAAATCATTCTTTTCTTCATTCAGTAAATCAAAGGAAATTAGCCATGCATATAACATTGAATGTATTGGCAGACCATGAGCTACTTTTTAATGTTGACACTTGTGATGAAGGTCATAATATTGAAAAAATAGAAAAGATGTTTATCTTAAGCTCTACAAATGCTCTTTTAAATAATTTTTGTTCTAGAGAAAATGATAACATCATTAATAAGTTAAGCAAAAAAAGAAAACTTCAGACATTCAGCTGAATTTTTATATCTATAACCTATTTTTCAATAAGTATTATTTGATTTTTAATTTGTTTGTCTGTTTATATCTAATTATTGATTGTTCATTTATTCATAATTCAGTATATATTGTAAATTTACAGAATAATCATTAAAATTGAAAAAAAAGCAAATCAAAACAATGCTGATTATAATTTATCTAAACTTGGTTTCAAATTTATATTTAATATATTTATTGTAATCTGTCTGTTTATATATAATATAATATTGTAAAAATACAGAATAATCATTAAAATTGAAAAAAAAAGCAAATCAAAACAATGCTGATTATAATTCATATTTAATATATTTATTTATATTTATTGTAATTTGTTTGTCTGTTTATATCTAATTATTGATTGTTCATTTATTCATAATTCAGTTGTTCCTGTATTAAGTAATTATCACTTGATAATTACAATATTGTAAATTTACAGAATAATCATGAAATTTAAAAAAAAAAGCAAATCAAAACCATGTTGCTTATAATTTACCTAAACTTTATCAAATTTATATTTAGTATATTTATTTATATTTGTTTGTTTGTTTATCTAATAATTGATTGTTCATTTATTCATAATTCAGTTTACAGTTTTTTTAAATTAAAAAAAAACATGCAAATCAAACAATGTTGCTTATCATTTATAAAAAAAATGTTTTCAATTTAAAAAAAATATATATTATGAACGAATTTCAGTTATTAAAGTTTAATGTAATGGTATTTGTTTTTTTTTGTACCTCAACGTTGCCTTTACAAGTTTTTTTAAAATTAAAATAAAAAACATGCAAATCAAAACAATGTTTGTTATCATTTATAAAAGTTGTTTTCAAATTTGAAATAAAAAAAAAACATGCAAATCAAAACAATGTTGCTTATCATTTATAAAAAATGTTTTCAATTTAAAAAAAATATATTATGAACGAATTTCAGTTATTAAAGTTTAATGTAATGGTATTTGTTTTTTTTATGTACCTCAACGTTGCCTTTACAAGTTTTTTTTAAATTAAAATAAAAACATGCAAATCAAAACAATGTTTTTTATCATTTATAAAAGTTGTTTTCAAATTTGAAATAAAAAAAAACATGCAAATCAAAACAATGTTGCTTATCATTTATAAAAAAATGTTTTCAATTTAAAAAAAATATATATTATGAACGAATTTCAGTTATTAAAGTTTAATGTAATGGTATTTGTTTTTTATGTACCTCAACGTTGCCTTTACAAGTTTTTTTAAATTAAAATAAAAAAATGCAAATCAAAACAATGTTTGTTTCATTTATAAAAGTTGTTTTCAAATTTGAAATAAATAAAATTATGAACGAATTTCAGTTATTAAAGTTTAATGAAACATAACACTTGTTTATTTACTGTCTTTACGAGACAACGGTATCTATTTCGCTTGCTCTAAGTTGGGCCCACTTTTGTGACGTCACACACCCAAAGAACGGGCCTTCTATATCGGTGGCCTCGGTCCAGGTCGGTAAGCCAGATGTTAGAAAATATCTTCTAAACAGCTACAGTATGTCAGTCTGGAGTAACAAATGCATTTAAAAAAATAAAAAAAGATTCATTCGAAGCAGGTAACTATGGCACAGTCTAACCGTCAAACTAGAGGATTCGTCGTTGAGTCTTAAACTTAAAAGACTATATCCAGCCATTCGCCTGTCGTGAAATACTTGTGCTCAGGAAGGATTTCCATATATGAAGCCGATAGCTATGAAATATTGATACCTTTGTCTAAATAAGAAAATATGAAATAAAAGTATAAAATAAAATTATTAAAGAAATTAAGTATTTAGCCAACACGTTTGCCTATTCACCTACTGATCGAGTCTTTCTGTATTTACTTATTAAGAATTATGAAAAGTTCCACAAATCATTTTTATTTTTGTTTAATTAATTAATTATATCACTTAATCAGCAAACATCAGTAAGTAAATTTTGTGCGTTTCTTAATTATATACATATTAAAATATATGCGAGATTTCAAATCTGAATGGAACATGTCTTCGGAGTTATAAGACGACACGCTCATACCATAAAGAATCTTTTGTATATATAGATATCAGATTTTATATATATATATATATATATATATATATATATATATATATATATATATATATATATATATGGTAAAGAAAAAAAAATCGACAATTTTGTGGTTAGAGATTTATTTCTGCCCACAGGTATCTGCGTATACCTATGAGTTTCTTCAGACCGCTAACTTTATTGAAAATAGTACACAGATAATTCATAACGCTTTATATGTACTTTTTTCTGCTGATTCCTGTATCTTTTTATTGTATAATTATATCATTATATAGATATATATGTAATGTGTATTATATTATATATAAAAGGCGCATTTTATTGTATATATATATATATATATATATATATAATATATATATATATATATATATATATATAAGGTGCATTGTATCGTATTGCATTATATATAAACTTTTGTGTGTAAGGTGTATTGTAATAATATATAAGATGTATTGTACAATGTATATGTAAGGTGCATTGTATTATATACATACATACATACATACATATATATATATATATATATATATATATATATATATGATACAATACACCATATATGTATATATATATATGATACAATACACCATATATGTATATATATATATATGATACAATACACCATATATGTATATATATATATATATATATATATATATATGTGTGTGTGTGGTGTGTGTGTGTGTGTGTGTACATAAAGGTATGTTTATATATGTGCGTGTGTTTCCGTGTGCACGAGCATGTCTATGTGACTCTGAAAGTGTTTACGTTCTGCTATAACAATTCCGCGAAAATAATTTATTCCGGAAATGCAAGTTATCTCCAATAATTTACATTATTAATTCATATTTGGAATTAACTCTATGGAACATAACCCTTCAATAAACGCTGTATTTTTAATTATAAATTTTAATTGAATTTTTTAAGAAATAAAATCCCCCATAGCTGTTACGTTAGCACCATATATCTTTGTAAGGTCCAGTTTAGCTCAGTCGGTAGAGCGTCTGACTAGGAACCACAGGGTTCCGGATTTGATACCGGCCCTCGCAAACTCAGCGTATGAATAGCACAGGGATAATGTTGAAAACAAAATTTTATTATAATGGAGATTATGTTTCTATCTCTCTGTAACCGAAACTACGTTACTGTTTACGTCACAATACCCTCAGTAATTGCGTAAGGTTATCAATGATTATATAATTTATAGTCAAAATTATTAATAACAGAATAAATCGTATTCATGAATAATGTCTATGAAAACCTGAGATAGATTTCCCTCAAAACAGCTCATGTTATTAGTGCGTATAAAATCTTGCAATGTGCGTTATATATCACTAAGAAATAAAGGTTTACATAATATATGGTGTTGTTAATTTGCATACTGGTTTTAACAAAACCTGGTTTAGTAGATAATTAATTTGTGTTGTAGATCTCTGATATTGTTGTTCTATTTTCCGATGAATTAAAATTAATCACATGAACGATTTTATATAGAAAACAATTAAAATATAATTAAAATAAGTGTAATCTTTTTTTGTGTTCTTATTTAATTTTATTAGTCTTTCTAATTCAATATAATATTCAATTATATGAAAACTTGGACACTTTTTCTTATATACATTAAAGTAAAACAGTAAATACAAATATCTCAGAAAAGATTAAATTTCATCAGTATATTTGTCATTATAAGTAACAATATCACAGAGAAAAATATTAGAATAAACTTTGATAAAATAATGATATTTGTAGATAGATTTTGTAGTTTAAAAACAAAATTATAGAAAAAAAGTCCTCCAAAATCATACCTATCAAAATATTGACATTAAATTTATACATTATACAAATCTGCAATAAATTATATTTTTCTTTGATTTTAAGATGTAAAATTGTTACATTATGGCAAGATCAATAAAAATTATGTTAAAAAAAATCAACATAGACTTTTACTAGTTAAAACCATATACTGAATACACATAATAATAAACTTGTTTTTTTTTTGGGGGGGGGTTGTTTGTTTGTTTTTTTCTCACTAGTATTCCTAATATTGTGGACGGACGAGTCCAAAATTGATTTCTTTTAATAGTAAGAGGAAATTGTATATGAAAAGAAAACTTGGAGAATAAGAGCAAATACCTTGTAGTTACTGAAATCTTTTACTTAAAAAAATGCCAAAACATTTCATTTTAATGTATTTTTTTTAAGAAAAGAAATGCGTAGGGGCCCATACTTTTGGCTGTAGTTATAGAGTATAATACATTTAAGGTGAGATTGTTAGCATTGGTTTCAAAGCAGTGTGTTAGCCACTTATCAACAAAACAACGCGGCCGTGCAAGAAAACATATATTCTTACTCGGGCACGTTGTCTTGACGATAAATGATTAACACGCTGCTTTGAAACCTATGGTAACAATCGCACCTTAAATGTATTGTACCATATAACAATTAAATACAATTCTTACACACGTAATTGAGCACTTTAATTTAAATTCGCCAATACTAGAAAAATCTAATATTAAATACATATGTATATATGAATATGTATATATGTATATATATATGTATATACATACATATAATACAAATTATATATATATATATATATATATATATATATATATATATGTATATACATATATTATATATATGTATATACATACATATAATACAAATTATATTATATATATGTATATACATATAGTTTTTAGTGCTTGGTACTTGTGACTTTGATATACCATATTTGTAGTGTCTCTGTCTGTCTGTCCGTGTATGTAATTGAAAACCAAGATCAAACAAAACTTTTCTATGGTAGAAATTTATTAAATATTCACTGATATAAATTTCTATTTATACCTGAATTCATTTGGGGTCATTAGGGACAAAAATTACCGGCTATAAAAGCTAATATTATTGCATTATCGGTAAATAGGGGTTAACATACAAAAGTTTCGGTTGTAACATTTTCCCAATAAACACATCGAGCGATAGGTACTGCTATCCACTGGAAAGCAACATGAGATCTAAAAAGTGTATACTTAAATTTAGTCGGATACTATAAAAGCCATAACAGGCTGAGAACACACACACACACACACACACATATATATATATATATATATATATATATATATTAACAGTGTATCTACGTTCAATAAGTACGGTGGTTCGTTGCAATTATAATGTCCGAGCAACAATGATAGCATCCCTCACACCCGTAAATAGCCTCCTTAGCAACCATAAATAGCACTCAATCTCCAAATAGTTTAACTACCAACTGTAAATATTGTCCTAATAAAACCATAAATAGCGTCCCTAGCAACAATAGATAGTGATCTAGCGACAAATAGCGTCCCGAGCAACAAAAAGTAGAGTTCCTAGAATAGTGTCCTAGCAACAAGTAGCATCCCTAGCAACCATAAATAGCATCACAGGCAACAAGAGTTCTTACATAGATAAACATACATAGCAACAATAAACAGCGTTTAGCAACAGCTAGCACCAATTAACAATAACAGCGTCCCTAGCAACCGTAAATAGTATCCTAGAAACCATAAATAGTGTCCCTAGCAACTGTAAATAGTGTCCTAGCTACAATGAATAGCGTCTTAAGCAACAATGATGCTGTCCCCAGCAACCATAAATAGCATCCCTAGCAACAAAACATAGTTCTTAGCAATGATATACAGCGTCCTAGTAACAAATCGCACCGCTAGCAACAATAAATAGCGTCCCTAGTAACCATAAATTGAGTCTTAGCAAACAAAAATAGTGTTACTAGCAACTGTAAATAGTGTCCTAGCTACAAAGATTAGCGCCCCTAGCAACAATAATGATGTCCCTGGCAACTGTAAATAGTTTCCTAGCAACCATCAATAGCGCCCCTAGCAACAATAATAGCATCCTTATCAACCATGCATAGCGTCGTTGTAAGCGATATTGTCTCTAGCAAAAGCAAATAGTGTCCTAGCAACAATAAATAACGTCCTTAGCAATCATAAATAGTGTTAATGGCAACAATAATGCCGTCCCTAGCAACCATAAATAATGTCCTAGTAAAACTATTAATAGCGCCCCTTGCAAAAATAATAGCATCCTTATCAACCATAAATAGCATCCCTCTCAACAATAATGTCTCTAGCAACCGTAAATAGTGTCTAACAACAATAAATAGTGTCCTTAGCAATCATAAATAGTGTCCCTGACAACAATAATGTATCTAGCAACCATAAATAGTGTCTAGTAACAATAGTGTCCTTACCAATTATATATAGTGTCCCTGACAACAATAATGCCGTTCCTAATAACCATAAATAGCGTCCTAGCAACAAAGACCATCCCTAGCAACAACAGCAAGCAAAAACAAATAGCACTACTATCTACAACCATAAATAGCACCCTAGAAGCCGAACATCAAATTGCAGCTCACGTTTTTCAGGGTCCGGGTCAACCAGTTATTAAAAAACACTGATTTTTCATTATGTTCATAGTTCGCACTGTTGTCCTCATATTTATTGTGAAATATATTGTGAAATATACATACACAACGTTTCGGTCGATATACCCTCCAGCCCAAACGTTGTATATGTATATGTATATTTCACAATAAAGATGAGTACAACAGTCCGAAAATTAAAATAATACATCTCCAAAAAATCAGACAAATAATACTGTTTTTAATTGATTCACACCACTTTCTATTGATGAGATATTACTACCTAGGAAGGTGAATTGGTCCGCCAGATTTAGAGGATTGCCATCGAGTGTGGAGATGCCCCCATCACATTCTTGTGCAGCTCCCATCTAGCTTATTCTCTATGCGCTTCATTAGGGTCCAAGTGGTTCAGCCATACAGTAGCACTGATACAACTACGGCTTGGAAGAATTGTCGCTTTAACTTGTCAGAGAGATCGGATTTCCATATGACTGATAATCTATGGTAGACCATGACTGCATTAACATTGTTTTCTGTAGATGACATTTTACTACCTAGGTATGTGAATTGTTCCACCGAGTTTAGAAGTTTTCCATCGAGTGTGGAAATGCCTCCTTCATTTTTAAAATACAAGGAATCAGTTTTATCAGAGTTCGCATGGAGGCCGATGTTTTGTGCTGTCTTCTCTAAGTTTTGTGACAAGGATTCAGCTTGTGCAGGTGTATTTGCAAGAAGTGCCAGATCATATACGTAGTCTGCATCCGTAGTAATATGTGCGGGATATCGCCTGCTTCTTGCCTTTTTTAGTGTGAGGACATTTTCTTTTTTGGGGAGATTGAATTATTTTCGAAGTACGTAGTCTAGGCATATAATAAATATATATAGTGCTATCATATCTCCTTGCTTTAGTGTCTTTGTAGAGAATCATTAATGCGGTAACTGTTTTGGGGGGAGGTCGTATCAAAGTAGTATTTGCTGTACTTTTCTCTGCTTGAAGCCCTTCCATGATTCGACGAATATTATAAGTAAAAATAGATTCCGAAAATAAACAGGGTGATTGTAAAGTAACTCCCTTCCCTATTTTAAAAAATCTTATAATTTATTTCTGAATCATTATTAATAGTATATTATCTCCAACCTCTCAAGACGCTTGGTAGTAGCATCAACTGATCTTCCCAGGAACTCTTGTTGAATGGCAGAAATAAATTCTCATATTCGTCCTTCAAGTTCTTTCAAAGTTGTTGGTTTCATAGAGTAGACTTGCTCCTTCAACTAACCCCAAAGAAAAAATCGCAGGGTGTTAAATCCGAGCCGGCCACTCATACGGACCACGTCTACCCATCCATCTCCCAGGAAAATGGTGATTCAGCCATTCACGAACAACAATAGCAAAATCTGGAGGAGCATAATCTTGCATAACAAAGATTTAATTGCCAATATATTAACAAACATACATTAAGGAATTGAGAAAAATGTAACTGTATATAAAATAATTTATAAATGATTCAAAATAGGGAGTTACTTTTCAATCAATCTGTAGGATAGCCAACTTGAGTTAAAATCTGGTATTCACTGTTCAAGTTCTTGCGTAGGCTTACTTCTTTAACCAACCCAAAGAAAAAAGTCGCAGGGTGTTAAATCAGGACTTCTTGCCAGCCTCTCATGCGGACCACTACCCATTCACCTCCCAGGAAAATGTTGATTCAGCCATTCACGAACAACAATAGCAAAACATAGAGGAACACCATGTTGCATAACAGATATTCAATTGCTTTTATAGGGTTTCGAATTTTGATACAAATTAGTCAATCTGAAAAGAAAAACAACACAAATTTAATTGTCATGTATTAAGGAACTTATATTAAAGAATTGAGAAAAATATAACTGCATATAAAAAGTTACATATAGTTCAAAATAGGGAGTTACTTTTCAATCAGCCTGTATATTAAAGAGCATACATTAAAGAATTGAGAAAATGTAAATGCACATAAAAAATTACATATAGTTCAAAATAGGGAGTTACTTTTCAGTCACCCTGTAGATTAAGGAACATACATTAAAGAACTGAGAAAAATGTAACTTCATATTAAAAAATTACATATAGTTTAAAATAGGGAGTTCGTTTTCAGTCACCCTGTAGATTAAGGAACATACATTAAAGAACTGAGAAAAATGTAACTGCATATTAAAAAATTACATATAGTTTAAAATAGGGAGTTCGTTTTCAGTCACCCTGTAGATTAAGGAACATACATTAAAGAACTGAGAAAAATATAATTGTATATTAAAAACATTACATATAGTTTAAAATAGGGAGTTACTTTTCAATCACCCTGTAGGATAGCCAACTTGAACGTCGGGATCTTTTTCCTAAAGTTGTTTTCCTCTGTTGTTACAATCACATAAGCGCAAACCGCTTCACTAATTTGCGCATATGTTTGCTATAATGCTCGGGTAGAATTGCTCGCTTCCTTCTTCCGACATGAGTGGCTGCGACTGTTAATTAAATCACTGATTAATTGCAATGATCCAGGGTGACACTGACACCAGTTGTGTTGATACTTGTTTCTCACATATTAAACACACACAAAAAATGGGGGGGCGAGGGAAGTGGTCCACCCTGGAAAATAGGGTTGGTAATCCGAGTTCAAATTCTGGTCGCACCCATTAATGAAATATTGGCTAATATTGTTGGGAAACGTTTGAATAGCAAACGTTTTTCCATGTTTGAGCTGACCATTTGTAGGTCGGTTGGTTGGTTGGTTGGTTGGTTGGATTTTACGGCATTTCAACCCTTGTAGGGTTATTTTATGCCGAAGACGTTTTGATTTATTCATTCTTGGTGAGTATTCAATTTTTTTCAAACTCAAATTTTTAAACACATTTCTGTAAACTCATTTTTTTAACTATTTAACCCATAGCTGGGACCCTATCAGGTACTACCACTCCGGGTGAGAATAATTACGATGAAGGGGTAAATCCACACTCCTCAGGCCTCCAGAATTAGTACTTCACCATTGGATGAAGTTTAACGCCATACCCAGGACACTAAGACCATCTACCACCACCTTTTAGCTAATATATGATGAAAAGGATTGGGGTCTGCCATAAGTACAATAGGGTTGGGACAAACATACAGGTGCTAAGGTTTGTCTGTACCAGCCGATTGATTGTAGGGAACCTCTCTGATCGCCCGTCTAACCTAAGTAAGAGCCAAAGTCGAGTGTTGCATGACATGGACTGCTCAGCCACGATACATACCTTAATCATCACGGGTCGCCACCCACGCCCAACAGGGGCCTACCCCTCTGCAAAGCTGCAGTCGGTGTATTCTAAAACACCAACCGACAGGGCTGATGAAATTTTGGATAACTTCGTTTGGAAACCTTTGAATTGAACATATTTTTTTCCAGGTTTGAGCAGACCAGATCATTTGGTTTGATTTGTTTTGTATTACGGCATATCAACCTCAGTGGGTCTTTTAATGCCGACAAAGTTTTGAATTCTTAATTTTTGTGTAGTTTCTTAAGAGTTTTTTGCACACGGTTTATAATATCAAGTATTCCTATCTAATACATATACGAGGTATGTCAGAAATGTTCCAGGCTGATTGCATTCCTCGATGCGAGGGGCATCGTCCACTGCGAGTTCTTGCCACAAGACCAGACAATCAACCAGCATGTCTACAAAGAGATGCGGCGGCGTTTGCTTCGTTGAGTGCGCGAGAAGAGGTGAGAAATGTGGCAGGACAACTCATGGGTGCTTCGTACCTGCCCACACTGCCCTGAGTATCCGAGAGTTCCTGGCCCAGAAGAACATCACTGTGTTGGAGCAACCTCCCTACTCGCCCTACCTATTCTCCATGTGATCTTTTCCTCTTACCCAAGCTTAAGGGAACCCGTTTTGAGGATGCGCACGACATAAAAAACGCCGTGATGACAGAGCTGCGGAGAATCCCGGAAAAATCAAGTACATGCAAGCGTGGCAGAGAAGGATGGGAAAGTACATTAGACTCCAGAAGGATTACTTTGAAGGGGATAACTTGTAGTTTGTAGTCTGGATTTGAAATAATTTTTGTGACACCAGTCCTGGAATTTCTCTGGCACACCTCGTAATTTCATAAAATATTTGACTCATACATGAGCCCCTAACAGGTACTAGCACTGACAGTGACGGTTTTAATACCAAGGTTATTTATATTCTCTTCTATAAAGTTAGGGGAAGAGTTATTAGGCACAATTACGTGTCTCTGGGAAGTTTAAATGTATTAGAAAGTGTGTGGTGGGGGGTTGAGATTGATTTCTTTTGTGGATTTTGAGAGGTTTAGATTTTTCAAATTGTATAAAAGGTTTAGAAAGTTTAGAAAAGAATTTCAAGATAAGATCCTTAAGATAAAAAATTTAATAATTCCTCTCTTGGTGTTGGTATTGAAATGTGAATAAAAATGTATGTGGTCATTTTTAGAGGTGGGTTGGTGGTGGACTTTAAACTCTTAATTTGTCGTTGATTTTAACAAGTAAACTGTTTTAAAAAGGTCAAGATTTGTTGCGTAAACTTTATGGTAGGTTCAATTTTATTTAGTTTGTCTGTGATCTTTTTTAGATTCAGTTTTTTGTGGGTTATTAAGCAAAAGGTCTATGTATCGAACATAACTAGAGTTATATCAAAATGAACCAAGGAGTAATAGTGTAGCGATTGTCTGACCCTGTTGGGATGGACTAGAGTCCAGAATGCTTATCTTCCCTTACCGCGGGGGTTTCACCACTAGGTGAGACTACTAGCTGGGTATTTAAACTCAGCCCTGGAAACCCTCCGCCTCTCTTGTTCTGGCATCCACAAAAGCTGGACTAGACACGTGGTTTCTCTGTCCCTTAAGTGTGTGCGGGGTGCGCTTTGGCCCCCAACTATCCGTAAGGGACTCATATTCTTTGGGAACTCTTTCTTACTTACAAAGGACCTTCGTCCTATCTGTTTTGTATCTTGTCATGTATGTCATGTTCCATGCGCTCAGACAATAAAATCTGTATTGTTGTTATGTAATACTGTTTTGTTCGGATTTATTCATGAATATACTCACCTACGTTGAACGGTTATTCTGAGCCTTCTAACGTATAATAAGAACCACCCATTCAATTCTTATAATGGCAATAAAGGTATACTCCACATTTCCAAAATCTCTAGAAATGAACATTCACCACTAGATGTAGTTTAGTGTCATAACCAAGACACTAATTTGAAGTGTGCTGATTTCCACAGGAGAATGTCACTTATGAGTTCGTCATTGCTTCTCCAGCAATGTCCAGCATGTCTTGTTTGTCTCACTTGGATATTTTGTATGATAGGCGACAAGTGGCCGTACACCGGCTTCCACTTAGGGTTTTGTTTCCACGATTTGTTTAAAATCATACGGAGAATTCTTTTGCAGTTTCCATCTAACTTGTTTTCTCGGCGCTTCCTTATGGTCCTAGTGGTGCAGCCATACAGAAGCACTGATACAACAACGGTTTGGAAGAATTGTCACTTTAGCTTGTCAGTGAGATCGGATTTCCATATGACTGATAATCTGTTTATAGCCGACCATGCTTTCCCTATACATGCATTAACATCGCTTTCTGTGGATAAGATATTACTAGCTAGGCACGTGAATTGTTCCACTAGTTTTAGAGGCTTACCGTCGAGTGTGGAGTAGTCTGCTTCTTCCTCGGCCTTCGGGGCCTGTGTCCAGTAGCTTCGGCGTTTAGACCAGTAAGATATGTAATAAAGCGTGAATTCCAGGGGGTTATCCCCTACGCAACACCTGTCCATCGGTTTCTGTGAATGGGCCGGAATCTTTTCTTTTAATAAATCACGATAAAGACGAGAACAACATACCGAAAAAAAGAAATAATAGTATACAAATAAATGAACACACGGTCGGACTTGAGAAAGCTTTATTGTACTTAGAATACAGTTGCAGTTTTCTTGGGAGTTTATATACTTTCAGAAAGCTAAAGATTTACACAAAGGGGGGGGGGGTAATAATAAAACAGGGGAAGTAACTCTCAATTACTTATTACAAATAGTTTTTTTCAGTGTTCGTATATTTCGAATACACCTCGTATGCACAAAGCATTTTAGGGTAGCAACAACTGGTGTGGTGTTGCTGCTGTCTCGAATATGTGTGGCTAGATACTGGGCGGGGGGTGGCAGAGACTAGCTGCATAATATGAATTTCATGGTAAGTATAGTGGCTGCTTTCGCAAATAAGTGTAAATCGGTGTAACTAAATATGACAAAAAACTAATAACAAAGTAGCCGTTCATACATTTCTATAGTAGAAAAGCCGAAAAATAACTTAAATCCCATTGAAAACGGTGTTATTAAGTAACGAGAAGTGTTTCTGCTCGGGTTATTATTTTTTCTTATGACACGACCTCACACGAAGATATTATACGCACTTTGAACTTGTGAAAAGCAAATAAATAAACTAAACCTTGCCAAGAAAGTGTATACTTTAAAATAACAGAAAATAACAACGATATGCTCTTACAAAGTTCAAGAACAGCAGTCGAAATAATCATTAAAATACGAAGTCAATAATAATGATCGTACATCCTGAACCTTTGAAAATACTGCAATAGGTTCACAATTGCTGAACATGTGGTTAAATTCTTTATCGAATACAGGGAACAGTTAGAAAGTAGCAGAGAACTATAGAAGGATAATCTGTAGCCTTTTTTTTTTAATCTTTTAGGAGACTTGTTGTGTCAAATGTCATTCATATTACCCAGGGGGCGCTGATGTTGTAAGTCAGTGAGCTGTGCACACGTATTCATTCAAACTAGCGGGACCTGTGGATATACCAGAGCATAATAATGTAATTATTACAAGGTTTGATATGTTTAATTAAGATCTATTTAAATATAGTTCAATAAGTAAAATGTATAATAATCTGGATTTAACTCTCTCTCGCACTGTTTTTTTCTTTCTTTCCTTCTTTTTATCTTTTCATTATGTTCGATTGAAACAGATTAGCGTTATCGCTTCCACGCGCACCCCCTCTCTATTTCTTTTTTCTACACCCTTTTTTTTTCTTTCTTTCTTGTGAAATTTTTTCTGTGTAGTATTTCCTTTTTCTTCCCTTTCTTTCTTTATAATAAAAACGGAATGGTCCATTATTTAGCTGAGACGACAACACTCATAAGAAATAAGAATTCGGCGGATAAGCAACACCAGATAATAAAGATTTACATTTTTTTTTTCATTTCATCTTGGACGATTTGAATGGTCTCATTTTCAACAATGGACAAGGTGCTGCAAGATGATAACGATCGTACAATTATGGAATACGAATATTAATATAAAGATTTGCTGGACTCTTCATTTTAAACTGGAAATGGAAAAAATTATGACGACTCGGCAATTAACCTTGGGCTGCCCATCTGTCAAATACACCCCACACCCTACACATACGCCACACACAATATGGCGTGCAGGTTGAAAATCATATTCTGCATTCTTTACATGCTAGAACATTAGAAACAGCATGATTCTTCGAAATTCTGAAGAATACAATGATAGTTTAATTAAAGACAGGCACGGTAGACCTCTTTGCAATTTTGAATAATGCATGAAAAGCGAGTATAATCGGAATCGGTAGATAAAGAGCTAAAGGTTTGCATACGGCAATATACAAGGTGTGTCAAAAAAGTATCGAGATTTTTTGTACTTTTTGACACACCTTGTATTCTGAGAAAAATAACGTTCCATTCATTCTTCATTTCTATCTCGGTAAATACAGCTTTAAACTTGATACTTTTTGACACACCTTGTATTCTGAAAAAAAAAATAATGTTCTATTCATTCTTCATTTCTATCTTGGTAAATACAGCTTTAAACTTGGTACTTTTTTGACATACCTTATATTCTGAAAAAATTAACGAATGGAACGTTATTTTTTTCAGAATACAAGGTGTGTCACAAAGTCCAAAAAATCTCGATACATTTTTGACACTTTGTATATTGCCGTATGCAAACCTTTAACACCTGGGAGAAATTGAGTGAGTGATTTTGCTCTGCAATGTGTGCGAATAATGCGTTTAAGTTATCGTGTGTTTTTATCGATCTTTTATGTTCCTTGACACGTTGTGTGAGATTTCGTTGAGTTTCTCCGGCGTAGCATTGTTGCAGTTATTGCAAGGGATGGTATAGATGCCGGCGCTGCGGGTATACCATATATATATATAATATATATATATATAATATATATATATATATATAATATATATAATGATAGTAACAGTGGAAAAGAGTTATGGGTCTACCACGGTTTCGATCTATATGATCTCATCAGGACCCTACCTTATACTTGACTAAATTGATGTCATTAGTTAGTTATATTGAGATAAACGTCTTTTCTGATAGTAACTGTTGAACGCTATATTAGGCTGGGGCTGTAGAATACGCCTATGCAGATCCTCCCAATATGGTCGCCTGTTGGCTGCGGGTGGCGATCCATGATGCTTAAAGATGGAACCCTAGTGGCTGAGTAATCCATGACATGCTTTGACTCCACTTTGACTCTTACTTAGGCTAGACGGGTTATCGGAGAGGCCCCCTCCAATCAATCGGCTCGTCACGTCAAACCCTGTCACCTATATGATTTTCCCAACCCGTTTGCTCTTATGGCAACCTCCCAGCTCTCCCAGTCAATAATGTTTATACATAATGTCTATTATATCGTACAACTATCGCAAATAATTTTTCTTCTTTTTTTTTTTTTGTATTTTTAGTTAGTTGTCATGGTGATATGATTCGCCCCCAAACATCAATGTATTCAGAAATGTATCACATTAAATTTCTTTCTTTACAAATAAACTAAAAAGTAAAATTGGCGAAGTGGCCTATTGTCAGTATCAGCCGGACAGCGAGGAAGTCTATCCTCTTTTCGCTAGCGCTATACCAGGGAGATTGTTTTTGTTGAGGTGGAGCGCCACATATACCACCAGATTCATACTTTACCGCACAGATCAGATTAATTAATCGGTGTTCCTGAGTTGGTGTGGACCGGTATCGATCTAGGAACCTTGTGATTACCAGGGCGGATGCTTAACTGAGCTAAATCGGCCCGACGTGTTTATTTGTATTTGTAGAGAAAGACTTATTTTTATTACTCCGTTCTTACCCAAACAACGTAATTCTTTGCTTTCGTTAAGACCCAATATATATATATATATATATATATATATATATATATTCCGCCAGTTTAGCAATTTGTCTTAAAAGTATAGCTTATACAATTGTTCGTCATAACTAGATTTATTTAAACACTAGCAGCAGTACGCAGTAGTACCCTGGATAGATGGGGTTATTCGTATTTTCCAGAGTGCATCTGAAAATTCTAGCGATCCTGGGTGCTCATACTGGATTTTCAAGACGTTTTTGCTTTATTCATTCTCGCTGGGCATTCAAATTTTTAAACCCATTTTTTAAACAGGTTTTAACTATTTTATCTATTCAACCCATAGATAGTACCCTGACAGGTATTACCAACCCGGGTCAAAGTTGACCTGGGCATAATGGCGTAGAATGGGTACTCCACATTCTCCAGAACTCCAGAATTGGAACCTCACAACTAGATGCAGTTTTTCATACCCAAGACACTAAGTCCCTCAACCACCACCTTCTAGCACATATATGATAAAAGGGTAGGGTTTTTTTCCATAAGATTAATGCGGTCCAGACAATCATATAGATGCTGGATTTTCAATAGCAACCTTATGTCAGATCAATTTTTTGTATGGAACTATCAATAGCTGTTTAAGTCATAAGATTTTTAAATTCAAAATGAATAAGCTAGTGAAGTAAAGATCTACAGCGACAAGGTCTGTGTGGATACTGGTTGCTGCGCAGAGGACCTCCCGATGGCAATGAATGGTAGGGACGGTTGATGAGAGATTGTCATGGATATCCGTGCTACTAGCGCAACACGAGGGATCATGATGACCCTCCGATATTTTCAGGTGTGTCTTGTCTATCGGAGCATAGCAATGATTCAACTTGTTAAATTATTTTGAATAGTTTGGTTGTTGAGCAAACAATGCTATTAAAAGTTTATGAAAATCTCATTCAAATAATGACATTATTGTGCCTATCAATTCGAGAAGCGTTACAATAATTAAAAATAATGACATTAGGTATTTTTCAAATATTTTAATTTGTAAAGTCATTTAGAAACAAGGGTAATTCCATGTCAAATAATCCAGGCCATGTGACCCACCCACTTCAATTTTTGTCCATGTGTGGATTATAATAAAGTTAGACAATCCTCAAAATTTGAGCTTCCAATTCCAAAAATTGACGTAGTTATGTCAATTTTTAACTCTCCAAATTTGAGGGGGATCGCGAAAAATGGCGACTTTTTGTAACCTATTTTTGTCTGTAAAATGTATTCTTGAGCTTCCCTACTACTGAAAATTGGTTTATAAAAGCATTTTTGTCCAAGAAATCCAAAAATACTATCAAAGAAAGTCTTAAAGTCAACCACTTTCAATGATTGATGATTTCTGAATTCTTCATAGCAAGATCAATATCCCGATATGGCATTGCATCTACGACAAAAAAAAAATTCTATTATTTCACTTATATTGAACATTAAATCGACATAACTCCGCCAATTTTTGGAATTGGAAGCTAAAATTTGGAGGATTGTCTAACTTTAACATAGTCCACACCAGGAAAAAATTCAGAAAAATTGAAGTGGGTAGGTAACAATTTTACTTTTTTCTGGATGATTTGAGCCACAATTTAATTATTTTCAATTATTGGTTCCAATGTTGTGTTCATCTTTATACCTGCTTTACTCAAGAGGTCACTGTAGCCCAACATATGTGCTGCTTCTTTGACATGTCTTCTTCTCCAATGTTCTTCATTGTCTATTATTTTAACTTTATCCCACGGACAAAACAGAAATGAACAAGGAATAAAACAATAATATTCTTCAAAATAGTCCATTTGTTAAACAATAGACAGGTCATCATCATCACGTAGCGATAGTAGCACAGATATTCATGATAATCTCTCGCCAACCGTCCCATGACTGTCGAGAGGTCCTCTGCGCAGCATCCAGTATCAGCATAGAGCTGGTAAATGTAGGAATTTGCTGGGTGGCCCGCACTGGCGTGCTCATGGGATAGTTTCAATATGAGAACGTCACTTATGAGTTACTCATTGATAAACTTGTGCCATTTCTGGAGGTATTGTAACGTAAGTAGTGATACAGTTTCGGTTACAGACAGACACACGCTGAATCTCCATTATAGAAAGATTCTAATGGTGTTTTGCCATAAATAAGATATCTGAATTCAGTCAAACTTTACTATAAAATAGGGGTAACGTTTTTGGTGATTTACGTTTTATTAACAGAAGAAAAAACGTGATAAAAGAGATTTCAGTACTCAAGTTATGGGTTTCCAAAATTTTCACCTGCCCTGTCGGTGGGGCGTTAGAATATACCGACTGCACCTTTGCAGAGGGGTAAGACTCCCCCAATGGGATCACCTGTTGGTCTTGTGTGGTGACCCGTGATGCTTAAGGATACGACCCAGGTGGTTGAGCAGTTCATGACTTGCAATACTCCACTTTGGCCCTTTCTTGGGCTATACGGGCGATCAGAGAGGTTCCCTCCGATCGATCGGCTGTTCACGTTAACCCCTTGAACCTATTTATATATATACAAATTTCATGGTATTTTCTACCAATATAGCTGTAACTTGATAGTACTGAGGAGAATTTTTATATATTGTGATAATTATAACTATAAAAAGAATGGTGTTACTATACTCATGTTTTCCAAACTTTATTTGTGAAAACGCCTTTTAAAAAATAAAGATAAAAAATATTATTTCGAATCTGGTAACTATGGTACATACTAACGGTCAATCTAGAGGATTCGTCATTGAGTCCTAAACTTAATAGACTATATTCGGCGCGTGGTCTAATGGTTACAATCGTAGGAAATGGACTCGTCAACGCGAGTTCAATTCCTGGACGAAGCTGTTGGAATTTCACATGGCGCTAATACCCTTGGGAAAGGTATGAATTCAATTCTCCCTCCAGCTATGGGTAAATAGCAGGACAGACTGGACTCATTAACCATGGCTAGGTAACCAGTTTAGGAGAAGGAAAACTCTGAATTCAAACCTGCTAAACTCCGCTAAAGAAATTGACCTTGTGTCGCATCCTGCTCGTGCGGAGGGGTTGGTAAATGTATATTCGGTCATTCGTCTGTCATGAAATCCCTGCGGTCCGGAAGTATTTTCATATACGGAGCCGATAGCTATGTAATCTTAATGCTTTAGTCCAAAAAAAGGAAATTTATTGACAGATATAAACTTCTAGCCGACAAAATTATTAAAGCAATTAAGTATTCATCCAGCACGTTTGCCTCGAGTATATGACACAAGGTTGAGTGTATGGGGCACCCATCGAGGATCAAACTCCTTATTCAGTAGTAATGGGTCTGAAAGTTCTAGCTTGCTACCACACAATCCTAAAAAAAATGATAATAACTCAAATGAAAGTCATTCAGCATTAAAAATTCGCGTTACTCTTTAAGGTTCATAAGAAACAGTGGAAAATTTAATGTTTTGACATTTTGATTAGTATTAAAATCAATCGTTTGTGGAACGCTTCAGGTACAAAAGTAATTTATTGAATATAATCTATGACCCTCCCCCTTTATTGAAGCCACATCTGTCATTAATCCACTGAGAACAGCAATTCAACCACATTCGTCTTATCTGTGGAGAACTGGTTGGGGAAAAATACCGGCTGTCTTCATATTTTGATAAATCTTAAGGGCTAAATCTAGTCTATCAAGTTTATGATATTATCACAGCCACCATGTTAAATATCACACAGATTTCCATGTAATCTAAATGTAATGGGTCTATTCGAAAATTATTGTTGTAATTTAGTACTAATGATAAAACAAACAATTTTGACAAGAAAAAACAAAAATAATAAACGAAAGCAAAAAAGAAAAAAAAAATTAATCAAAACCTTATTTTAAAAGTAAATTATTAAAAATTGGAATTCGATAAATTTAACTTTTCTAAAATTCTTTGCTTTTTATTGTAAGGACATTTTTTTTCTTACTTTTTTTGTAAAAACGCTACATTTGTTCATTGTGACTCAACAGAAGGAATGAATTATATATATATATATATATATATATTATATATATATATTATAAGATATATATATATATCATCTTGGTAAATATAGCTTGATTTTGGTATTTTTGACACACCTTGTATTCTGAAAAAAAATTAAAGAAAATTAAGGACGTTATTTCTATCGGAATACAAGGTATGTCAAAAAGTACAAAGTATCTCGATACTTTTATGACACAGCTTGTATATATATATATATATATATATATATATATATATATATATATATTATATATATATATATATATAATTAGATGGTTCCAAGAAATAAGTCTCATATATATTATATATTATATATATAATTATATATATATTATATATGAGGACTTATTCTTCTAGAACCAAATATATTAATATCTAGCATTTGACCTGAAGATAAAATTTAAACTGACAAAATTATCGAGTCAAGTAAGTATTTCCCCAAAGCGTTCACCATGGGTAGGATGTGATACTAGGCTGCAAGTTTGGGACATCCAGTGAGGATCGAACTTATACTTCAGAAAAATGTCAGTGAGAAATAAAATCTCAAATATAATTTAACATGTTTAGAATGAGAAAATGTTCAAATATAGTTTTTGATTTTTACTGATTAAATGATATAATTCAATAATTAAAATTAATTGATTTAAATGAGCCCCTCACCCCCAAAAAATGAATGACGACAGAATTTCAATTTCTAATTATTACTTTTTTATTATTACATTTTTATGGGCTGAATAACAAAATAAATTAAACTAATACATTTTCTAACATTGGAACTCCACAGGAAAAATAAATATACGCGTTTAGGGTAAAATTTTTAAAAGTATTATTTTGAATATAGGTAATTACCTAACCCGTTCGCCACCGAGGATCGAGCTCGCTATTCAGTAGTAATGCATTTGCAAGACTAGCTTACTAACAATTACACTATGCTGTATTTCTGCTCGTGTATATATATATTATATAATATATATAATATATATATATATATATAATACATTAATAATATATACATTACATATTTACTGTGTAATGTATGTAATGTATATATATATGTATGTATAATATATGTATATATATGTAATGTATATATAATGTATATAAGTAATGTATATATATTGTATATATATACTATAGTACTGTATATGTAATGTATATATATGTATATTATACATATATATATGTAATGTATATATTATATTATATATGTAAAATGTATATATATATTGTATATATATATAATATAATATACTATTATATAATATATATGATGTCATTTTATATTTATATATAATGTAATTTATTATAAATACTTTTATATATACGTATATATTTAATACAAATAATACATATAAAACAATGTAATACATACAACACATACCTATATATATATATATAATGTAATAAGTATTATATATATATATATATTATATATATATATATATATATATATACAATGTTATGCAAATAATATATTTATATATATATATGTGTGTGTCTGTGTGTCTGTTTGAATTTCTTTCCAAATGAAGAATTCATTGGTTGTTAATTGTTTTGTTTATTTTATATTCCTGATTATTTTGGAATTAATTTGGTAATTTTAAAAGTAAGATTAAATGTTATTAAAAAAATTAAGACATAATTATATTTCATATTTTATGGGCAAATGATGGATTATCTGGAGAGTTGAAAATATTTAAATTGTAACAATTGTTAGTATATATCCAGGATGTATAATTACTTTTGTATGTGTCGATGGATGTGTCAGTTTGCCCGTGTGTGTGTGTGTGTGTGTGTGTGTGTGTGTTGTGTGTGTGTGTGTGTGTCGGGGTGAGTGGGGTAGGAGGTCAACTAAACTCCAATTTGAATTAATTCTCGGGTGACATTTCAATTTTGTGGGACCAGATCCCATTACCGTCTTAGTGTTATTCGTATCAATGAAATTAATTTCGGAATAGTTGGATTTAGTAAGTTCTGTATTGGATTACTAATTATTAAATGTAAAGGAAAGAAAAAAGAAAGAAAGAAAGAAGAAAAGAAGAAAGTGAGAAAGAATGAAACGAAGGAAGAAAACAATGAAAAGAAGAAAGAAAAAAGGAAGGAAGAAAGAGGAAGGAAGGAAGGAAGGAAGGAAGTGAAGAATGAAACGAGAGGAAGAAAACAATGAAAAGAAGAAAGAAATGAAGGAAGGAAGGAAGGAAAGGAAGGAAGAAGTGAGAAAGAATGAAAGGAAGGAAGAAAACAATGAAAAGAAGAAAGAAAGAAGAAAAGGAAGGAAGGAAGTGAGAAGAATGATACGAAGGAAGAAAGCAATGAAAAGAAGAAAGAAAGAAAGGAAGGAAGGAAGGAAGGACGGAAGTGAGAAAGAATGAAACGAAGGAAGAAAACAATGAAAAGAAAGAAAGAAAGGAAGGAAGGAAGAGTGAGAAAGAATGAAACGAAGGAAGAAAACATGAAAGAAAGGAAGGAAGGAAGGAAGTGAGAAGAATGAACGAAGGAAGAAAACAATGAAAGAAGAAAGAAAACGAAAGGAAGAAAAGAAGAAAGAAAGGAATGAAGGAAGGGAGAAAGGAAGGAAGGAAGGAAGGAAGGAAGGAAGGAAGTGAGAAAGAATGAAGCGAAGAAAGAAAACAATCAAAAGAAGAAAGGAAAAACGAAAGGAAGAAAAGAAGAAAGAAAGAAAGAAAGAAGGGAGAAAGGGAGGAAGGGAGGAAGTGAGAAAGAATGAACGAAGGAAGAATACAATGAAAAGAAGAAGGAAAACGAAAGAAGAAAAGAAGAAAGAAAGAACAAAAAGAAAAGAAAGAAAGTAAGGAAGGGAGGAAGGGAGGAAGTGAGAAAGAATGAAACGAAGGAAGAAAACAATCAAAAGAAGAAAAGGAAAAACGAAAGGAAGAAAAGAAGAAAGAAATGAAGGAAGGGAGGAAGTGAGAAAGAATGAAACGAAGGAAGAATACAATGAAAAGATGAAAGGAAAAACGAAAGAAAGAAAAGAAGAAAGAAAGAGAAAAGAATGAATAATAAGAAAGGAGTTAATAAAGAGACAAAAATTCAAAAGGAAAAAAATCTAGTGATGGAATAGAAAGAAAAAATGAAGAAAGAGAAGTAAATGAGAAAAAGAAAATGTAAATAGATGGAAAGGGAGAGAGAGAGGGGGTGGAATGAATAAGAAGAAACGAACGAAGAAAGAGATAAACATTAAGACATAAAAAATAAAAATCTAGTGAGATGGAATGGAAAGAAAAATGAAGAAAGTGAAAAACAAAATGAAGAAACCGAAAGAAAAGAAAAACAGAGAGATTGAAGGAAGAAATCAGGGAATGAGAGAAAGAAAGAAAAAAGAACGAAAAAGAAAGAAAGAATGAAAATTTTATTATGGGACCAAAATAAATTAAGGAAAAGAAAACCTTGATAAAAGATCAAACTTTAAAATCCCAGATATATCTATCTATACATATAAGGTGTGTCATAAACGTATCGAGATTGAAGCTGTATTTACCAAGATAGAAATGAAGAATGAATGTAACGTTAATTTTTTCAGAATACAAGGTGTGTCAAAAAGTACCATGTTTAACGCTGTATTTACCAAGATAGACATGAAGAATGAATGTAACGTTCATTTTTCAGAATGCAAGGTGTGTCAAAAAGTACCATGTTTAATGCTGTATTTACCAAGATAGAAATGAAGAATGAATGTAACGTTAATTTTTTCAGAATACAAAGTGTGTCAAAAAGACAAAAAATCCCGATACTTTTTTGACACACCTTGTATATAAAGTGCAGTTGGTTTATATGTATATATGTATGTATGTCCGGGGGAAACTACGTAAATAAACGATTAACGACAAAGTAAATATATAGACACATTCACTATCACTAAATCTTGCTTTTTGAGCAAAAACAATGAAGATTTCATTCATATTCGGTAAGATGATTAAAAAATAAGATTTAAATTGTAACAGCATGGATTTTTTTTGCATTTAATATTTTAAATAGGAAATATTATTTTTTTCTTTTCAGAGTGTCAGTGTACTTTTTTTTTTCTGACGTCCCACCAGGCCGGATTAACGCAGGGTCTTTTATATATTGAGATTTTAATGGGGCATTCGCCGAGGGTCCAACTCGTGATTCAGTAATAATGCGTCTGCGAGAGTAACTTTTTTGTTCCACCCCCACCTCTACCCAGGCGACGCCGAGTAGCCGCTTCTAGTTTAATTATAAGAACATGCCTTGAGAATGGATATCGGTGTAAATGTATCACTCTATTAGCAACATCTTTACGTTTCCTGTCGTGGCACTGAAAACAAATTAATTTTCATTATTCCTCCAAGATTTGCTCCTTCTTGAATTGTGACAAGTTCGAATTAAAATGTTTTATATTTCAGGTTTCAATTGCGGTTTTGTCAGGAAAATTAACAAATGTTAGTTTTTTTTTTTTGTTGTTTTTTTTTTTGGGGGGGGGGCTTTTATTCATAATTTTTTTTAGTTCACGTATTTGCTGTATTGGCTTTGTGTTTCTTTATACAAACGCATTTAAATTTAGAGTGGACTTTTCTGATTTTTGTGTTCAGCAAGGGGTGAGAATTATCACAGAAACTATCCGAGTAATACGAACAAGACATGCTGGACACTGTTGGAGAAGCAGGGACGAACTTTTAAGTGACGTTCTCCTGTGGACACCTGCATATTCTACAGCCCCAAACGACGGGCGATGAAAATAAATAGTAACACATTAACTAGATGGAGCTACCATTACTACTTGCACCACGCAGGGGACTGTTTAAATTTGTGGGAGGCATTTCTGCCTCACCCGTTACTTATATTTATCCCGTAAGTACGAGGGTTAGTTCAAAAAGTAATGCCATTTTTCTTTATTTTCTGTGAAGTATTTGATCAAACTAAAAACTTACATTGAAACCCTACCGAGGCTCAGAGCAAGGAATCTGACGCAGTCAGACCCCAAACCTACAAACCGACAATGTCTTCCTTCTGCATGACAATGCTCGACCAAACACAAGCATTCAGGGACAAGGGAGAAATTTCGCCTCATTCGGGTGGACAACTTTACTGGCATCCTCCATACTCACCAGATTTAAACGCCTTCAGACTATTATTCTCTTCGGCCCCATGAGAGAGGGTTTGAGAGACAAAACATTATTCGGTGTCGAGGAAGTGAAATCTTGCTGTTGAAGAAGTGGCTCAAAGAACAGTCAACCAGAATTTTACGGGGAAGTGATATATGCTCTCATTCGAAGGTCTAAAATTGCTATTGAGAGAAAAACCGTGACTAAGTGGGCAGAAAAAGGATGTGATCCACAGATGGACCAGCTTCATTGATGTATAATACATGTTTTCAGGGTTGGTAAGTATACCTGTTCATAAACAAAATGGCATTTACTTTTTTGGAAAAAAAACTCTTTATCGTATTTACTATTTTGAGTAGATTTTATCATATATACCATATTATATATATATATATATATATACGATTATATATAAGAAATGCGGGTATGAAAATAAATGCTCAAAGAGCAAAATAATCTCTGATGAAAACGATAACATCACTGTGAATGACGCAAAGGCAACGAATGCACATTTCAGGATCAGTTGGCACATTCTGATGTAAGAAGTGCGGATAGGCTCTAGCCTCTTCCGTTTTAGACTGAAGAAAAAAGAAACATGGCGAATAAAGATATCTTTCAAGCGGCAATCAAGAATTCGTCTATACAAGCGTTCTCCAACCGTGGCGTTCCCCGGAACCCTAAGGTTCTGCAAAACGTCCCAACGGATTCCGCGGAGAACAAGTGAGATAAGCTAATGCACTTTAGACTTTTTATCCATTTCATTATAAAGTAAATGTTAACGGGGTGGCCTTAATTGTTGCCGTATCAGACACAAAACAGAGAAGGAGTCTATGCCCCTTTTCACTAGCGCTAAGACAAAGTAGATTGTTCATGCGTCTAAGGTGTTAGTGCCACATCTAGTATAACTCATCACTTTACCGCCACAGACTCCTGTGCTTCTCATACGCTGAGCTGCGCCTAGAGGACCGGAATCGAACCAGAAACCTTGATGATTCCATGGCAAATGCTCTTCCGACTGAGCCTAAAACGACCCTATTCATATGTATTTCATTATTTAATTACATATAAGATTTTTGTGTTTTGAATGAAATTCTACTTGATGAAGTATTTATAAACGAACCAGTATGAATTTTTATTTAGCATTACGAAAAATTGACAAAGATAAGTATTCATTTTTCCTTTAAATATTTTTGAAATATATACTATGATTATTTATCCACTTGAACTACGCATGGAAATAAAATGAAAAGATATGGTATTATAATTTTGTTTTGCGCAGTGGTCCTTGCAGACATGTAATTATTTAAGTGTTTACGCAAGGGTAAATGGGTTGAGAAACGCTGGTCTCTACAACGCACTTGTTGAAGTCAGTCAGTATACTGTTGGTTTAACAACAGCAACTGGCTAAGCTCAACCTGCACTAGTGGCCAGTCAGCTGGTACATATGGAACCAACGAATAGTCCATCATATATTGGGTGATTACATTCATTGAGTCCTTTTAGGCTGCTTGGTTTCAATTGATGATTATGAGGCTCATAAATACGCTGGCATTGCTGTAAGGCATTGCAACAAGCGTTAGATCCGTTATTGGGTTACGGCTACTTGTTGCCTTGTCTTACCAATTCGGACCGGTATTTGAACTTTAGTATGATTATTCTACATCACTAATAGTCTCAGTAGCCATTATGACACATTCGAGTTTGAAAAGCGAAGAAAGGAAGCAGAAACCATAGTAGATATGTAAACAAAATATAAGAAAGAAGGCCCGGCAGTAGACAATTAAAGCGATTAACTAACTCTAATAAGAGACGATTCTATATATCAATGCACGTGTTCCTATTTGTACGACCGTTATCATCTTGCAACACCCTCATCTCTCT
>CM042152.1:33109429-33157788 GCA_023376005.1 Doryteuthis pealeii | reverse complement strand
TTTTATCGGCGTTTTATAATTTATATCATCTTAAAAACTAATTTTTCTTTAATGTTCTGGAAAAGATTGAATTTTATAATTAAATTTAGTAAACTTCAATGCCGTGAAATAGGTTTACAGTTTCTTTTTCTTTTTTTAAGGTCAGAGTCCGAGAAGATTTCTTTATTGCATGGCGTCGTTCAAAGGTTTTTTTAGGTTTCACAACCTCTATTCTTTTTTATTAGTCATTTGCCAGCAACATTTTTTTATTTTCAATCATCATTATCATCATAAGTCATGGCTGATAGCACGGCTTGCCTTGACTGACTCTCTCTCTCTCTCTCTCTCTCTCTCTCTCTCCTCTCTCTCTCTCTCTCTCTCTCCATCCGTTTCTGTCGATTATCGCTATTGGCTGGTCCTCTACACGGCATCAAGCGTCCGCACAAAGCTTATAAATTTAATTATTTGCCGGTCTGTCCATAAGTAAATTAAAGTCGTCGCGTTGGCCTAAAGTCGGTATCAGCCAGACAGCGAGGGAGTCTATCCCCTTTTCACAAACGCTAGACAAAGAAGATTATTTTTGGCGTCGGAGGCGGGGCATCACACCTACCTCCAGCTCCTCGATTTACTGCGCAGATCCTTATGCTGCTCATACACTGAGTTGGTGAGGGACGATATCGAACCAGGAACCCTCTATTTCCTAATCGAACGCTCTACCGACTGAGCTAAAGCCCCTCTTTCAGTATTATATATATTTAGCAACCCCTTCGCAGAAGTAGGATGTGATACAAAGTCATTTTTAAGCAAAGTTTAATGGGTTTGAATTCAGAGTTTTCCTTTTCCTGGACTAGTTACCAAGCCATGGTTAAAGAGCCCAGTCTGCCCTACTATTTACTCATAGCTGGAGGGAGAGTAGTTGGATGCATACCTTTCCAAAGGGCATTAATCGCTAGTTGAAATGCAGACAGCCTCGTCCATAATTTGAACTCGGGTCGGTGGGTCCATTTCCTGTGATTCTAACCATTACATTATTTACTCTTTCGGTATTATAAGGTACTGGTAACAGTTATTATCGTAAGAAATGAACATGGTGACCAGAGTTCAAATCCTGAACGACGCAGTTGGCATTTCATGTAGTGCTAATATCCTCGGGAGAGGAATGAATCAAACTATTCTCCCTCCAGCAATGGGTAATTAGTAAGGCAGGCTGAGGTCTTCAATCTTAATATAGGTTACCTTAGATTTGACCTTGTGTACCTTGTTAGAACTCAGGTCCCTGCTTATACATCGAAAATCTTGGCTTCAAGTAGCACGTAGCGTTTATCTAAAAGGTGCAGTCGGATTATTCTAAACATCCGGTCAACAAATTATCAAATAAGATCAAAAACAGCAATAGTGTATTTTTTAAAAAAAGATTAAATTGGATGATTTCAGAAATAATAGCAAAAATTATTTCATTTATTATATATATATATATATATATATATATATATATATATATATATATATATATATATATATATATATATATTCACACACACACAAGGTGTGTCAAAAAAGTATCGAGATTTTTTATATTTTTTGACACACCTTGTATTTTGAAAGAAATAATGTTCCATTCATTAATTTTTTTCAGAATGCAAAGTGTATCAAAAGAGTACCAAGTTTAAAGCTGTATTTAACAAGATAGAAATGAAGAATGAATGGAACGGTATTTTTTCAGAATACAAAGTGTGTCAAAAAGTACAAAAAATCTCGGTACTTTTTTTGACACACCTCATATATATATATATATATATATATATATATAATATATATATATATATATATGAATGAATGGATACCTTGGTACAGATATAAATTTATTTTTGCATTTCTTTGCCTCCTCAGTCTGATTTTTACTGATTGGAAGACCTCACACTCGCTATAATTGGTATGATCTTCCCGTTTCCTTAATTTATTTTTTTTTTTTTTTTGGTTGGGGGCACTTTTTTTCAAATTTGTCCTTCTGCGTTTGTTAGATATGCCATCTCACGGGCACGCGTACCCTCGCGATTTAAAAAAAATATGGTTAGCGCGTGATAATCATGTTTCTGACATAGCAGTTTTTATATTTGATTTTTTAATTGTGAATATGCATGTTCTAATTTCATGTAGTTTATTTTCCGATTGTCAGAGTTTTGTATGTGTATATATGTGTAAACGTTCTTATCTTTTTAAAAAGTGTTTTTTTATATAAGTTTAAAGTTATTTGCATGTTTATATTTGAATATGATTTCATTTCTTCTATTCAATAGTTCCTTCCGGTTTTCTTTTAATTTTATCATTGCTATTTTTATATCCAGACAAAGATGGCATTTGTTTTTGAATTCTGTTGGTGTTTTCGACTTTTTTATTTATTCATTTATATATATAATCACCAACGTATCTATTTATTCATTTATTTGTAATACTCCGTATATGTAAAAATATATACACAAATCTTTATATGTACGTTTAAGTCCTCACTTTTGGTTGAATCCTATCAAAGTAACACTTGATATCATACACACGTACACACACACGCACACACACACATATATATACATATATATATATATATATATATATATATATATATATATATTCTATTCATGTTGACCCACTGAGGGCTTGTGTTGAATATAGCCAGTTAGATTTGCCTCAAAACAACCCATGTTATTAGTGCGTTTAAAATCCTGCAGTGTGTCTTATATATCACTAAGAAATTAAGGTTTACATAATATATGGTGTGGTTAAATTGCATACTGGTTTTAACAACACCGGTTTTAATAAATAATTACTTGTTTTCATTGATCTTTAATATTATTGTTTTATTCTCCAACGTATCAAAATCAATCCGATTAATGATTTTATATAGAATCTAAGTAAAATCTAATTAAAATAAGTGGTCTTTTTATATGCGTTCTTATTCAATTTCGTTAGACTTTCTAATTTAATATATTTCATTACATTGAAATTCAAATGCTTATGTCCGGGGGAGGGCGCATATTTTCTAGTTGGTTTCGATAATTTCATATGGAAACCATTTGCCTGTTTCATAATTTCTGAATTGTTTCTAAAATGCTTGTAAATGTCGTCGTAATACAGTTGACTGATTGCGAAAGTCGTAAAGAACAGAATAAACTTTTAAAAGATATTTTAAAGACTTTTTTTTTAATATTGTGCAAAAATAATAAAAAAAAAATGAAAAAAAGAGAGAGAGAGAGAGAAGAGAGAGAGAAGGCATGGCGAACGTTTGCACCAGAACTCGTTCACACTGTTCTTTTCAAGTTTATATCAATTTTTATTATTATTGTTTTGACTATTTTAAATTAGGCGTAACTTTGGTTCAAACTCAAAGTGAACATTTTTCACTAGCATTTAACTTTCTCCGCCTTCTTTCTCAACAGACTTTTTTTATTTTTTAGGGGGGGGTGCTTTTTTTGACAAAGTCACAAAACTTTGATGTCTTTAAAGCATATCTTACTATTTCCTCCAATTTAAATTTAATTTTTTTAAAATTTTAGCACGTAATATCTAAACGTCTTGCAACAGTGAATTTTGATACATTTTTAATCACCTAAAGGCAGCATTTGGCGACAATTAAGCTGAACGTCGAGTCATGTCCTACGTATAGAATCTATATTAAAATGAACTGAAAATGAATAGATAAGGGGAAGTACTCTATGATCTTTATTTTATTGTTTTGTTTCTAGAGAAATTACACTTATTGAGCCGAGTGCTAGTGCAAACACTATCATTATTTCACTCCTTACGAGTTTTTCACTCTGGTTTTAACAATTAAGCTGAATGTCGAGTCACATCCTATGTATAGAATCTACAGGGTGTCCACAAAGTCTGGGTACAATTCCCGACGGTAGTAAAATAAATACGTCGCCTATAAGGGTGTCGAAGATTGAATTCTTCCGCAATTTTGCGATAAGACCACCCCTCTCGTCCACTTAAGAGTACTAACTCGATTCTTTCTTCTTTAGACAGAGCCATCATTCGATCTGGGTAGAAAAAAAAACATAAATAAATTTAGAAAAGTAAAGTATTTTTTATTTAATTTAAACAAAAGTAAAAAAGGAAAATTATCTATCTATCTATTATTATACTAAAGCTGAGATAAACACCTTTCTCTTCCATAAGGATTTTTTTTCTATTCATGTTATTGACACAAAATTTATACTGAAATATTCCTTGGTTTCAGGACTACCTATTGTTTGAAAAAAATTCAACTTTAATTGATTTTAATTAGTTGTAATTACCAATTAAGTCAACAGCTGACCCGTCCCTGTCTGTCACTCTGCATTACTCTCACCCTCTCTATGTATGAAAAAGAATGAGAGTGAAAACGGAGAGTTATTGTGTTAGAGACATTTAACTATGTTAAAATTGATTAGGGGCTAGCAGGTGGTGTAATAACCCCCATTGACATATATTGGACTCACCCGTCCAAGAAACCAGTAGATATAAAAAGGGTATTTTTTTGCTATGACCTCGGGGAGAGGTGGTGTAATGCGGCGCGTCTCGTTATTTCTTATATTTAATTGTTTTTGTTATTATTTTATTTACTGCTAAATTACCTTACCTACATTCTCGGAAAAATAACATAAATAAATACAATAGTGAAATCTCCATGTACCCAGACTTTGTGGACACCCTGTATATTAAAATGAATTGAAAATGAATAAATAAGTGGAAGTACTCTATAATCAGTATTTTATTGTTTTGTTTCTAGAGAAATTACACTGATTGAGGTGAGTGTGAGTGAAAACTCTATCATTATTTCACTACTTGCGTGTTTTTAGCATCGTGGACTTTCACTGGAGGACGAGTGACAACAAGTCTCCTCAGATCTCCAGGACTCTTCTGAGTATTCTTGCCGATCTTAACAATGCTGCGATTTGTATGTTTTCTATTCTTTCTCTGATATCCAATTCCTCCAGTATATTTCATAAGCCTTTAGGGACCGTTCCAGGTACACCAACTACAGTTTAAAGTATACATTAAAACAGAGAGACTAACGAAACACATATAAAAAGATTACACTTATTTTTATTTCATTTTAATTTATTTCGATATAGAATAATACATATTATTTATTTTGATAAATGTGAGAATAAAACAATAATATCAGAAATCAATAACACCAAGTAATTGATTATTAAACCCGGTTTTGTTAAAACCAGTATGCAAATTATCAACAAACCTTTATTTCTTATTCATATGTAAGGCACATTACTGAATTTTAAACGTATACATAACGTGGGCTATTTTGAAGCAAATATATCTCGGCTAGACTTTAATAAAGATTTAAATAAGAAGCTAATTAAGATTGAATAATGATATTTAACTAGCAGGACCTCTGGGTATACCACAGTATTATAATTTTAATTATTACAACGTTTGATATGTTTACTTAAGAGTTTTTGCGAATTGTTCAATATTGTAAAAAAGTTTAATAATCTTGATTTAACTCTCTCTCTCTCTCTCTCTCTCTCTCTCTCTCTCTCCTCTCTCTTTCTCTCTCCTCTCTCTCTCTCTCTCTCTCTCTCTCTCTCTCACACACACACACACTGTTTTTCTTTCTCTCACACTTTCATTATGTCACCCCCTCTATATATAATTAATCCCCCTTTCTCTCTCTCTCTCTCCTCTCTCTCTCTCTCTTCTCTCTCTCTCTCTCTCTCTCTCTTATTACATTTTTCTGTGTTGCATATCCTTTTCTTCCCTTTATTTCTTTTTAATAAAAACGTAATGTTCCATTATTTAGTTGAGGTGACGACATTCATAAGAAATGAGAATTCTGCGGAAAACAACACCAGATACTCAGGATTTACATTTTAGCATTTCATCCTGAACGATTTAGACAGTCTGATTTTTAACCTGAGGGTGATGGTATCGGTCGGAAGACTAAGGAACAAGCGTATTGATATATAGATAATAATAATAATAATAATAATAATAATAATAATAATAATAATAATAATTGAGAAGATAAGGTAAACAACGAAGAGAATTGTGACGTCGTTGGTGACGTACTTTCGGTTGCAGACTAACACATAATCTCCATTAGAGATGATAATAAGTCTTCAATCCATTCCAGGTAAGTTTCTAGAGAGAAAATTCGTCCTTAAATACTCTTAGACATTAAGTAAGTAAAGTAAAGTCGTTCGGGTAGCCTAAAGTCGATATCAGCCAGACCGAGAGAGTCTGTCCCCTTTTCACTAGCGCTAGATCAAGAAAATTGTTTTTACATCTGAGGTGGAACATCACACCTACCATGAGCTCCTTATTTTACCGTACAGATTCCTGTGCTACTCATACGCTGAGTTGGCGAGGGCCGGTATCGAATCAGGAACCTCGTGGTTTCTAGTCGGATCTTCTACCGACTGAGTTAAACCGGCCCTATCTTAGACATTAACGAAGCATCAAATATTGCAAACTTGGATATTGTAATATTCACTTTTGATGCATGTAGTAGACATGTAGTCTGTGGGCATCCGCTTTGTATATTCATTTTTAATACAAATGCATGAAAAATAAACTGATAAGAAACATTTAGATTCAAATAGTTAAGCTTTATCAATGAGTAATATGGAAATCCGATCTCACTAACAAGTTAAAGGGACAATTTTTCCAAGTCGTAGTTGTGTCAGTGCTACTGTATGGCTGCACAACTTGGACCCTAACGGAACGCCTAGAAAATAAGCTAGATGCACAAGAATGTGATGGAAGCATCACATAAACGTGATAGAGACATCTCCACACTCGATGGCAATCCTCCAAAACCGGGGGACCAGTTCACGTACCTTGGTAGTAATATCTCATCAACAAAAAGTGGTGTGAATCAATAAAAAAAAAAACAGTATTATTTGTCTGATTTTTTTGGATATGTATCATTTAAATTTTTCAGACTGTTGTCCTCATCTTTATTGTGAAATATACATACACAACGAGAATGCTGTGAGCGATATTAAACAAATCGTGGAAACTAAATCCCACAAGGAAGCAGCTGCACGGCCACCTGCCCCACATCAGCTTCAGAATTGGAGCCTCACCACCAGATCCAGTTTAGTTTCATACCTAGGACTCCCCCATTTGGGGTAAGGGTCTTACCCCTATGCAGGAGATATAATCAGCGTATTCTAAGCCCTGCTGACAGGGTGGTAAAACTTCTATTTGACCAATAGATAATACTCTAACAGGTAATACCACTCCGGATCACAGTGAACCTGGGAGTAATGGAAAATAAAAGGGTGTTCTTGAGATCCATAATTGGAATCTCACAACTAGATGAAGTTTAGTGTCATACTCAGGACACTCGTTTGGTGGGTTGGGGTCTCTGCAGGGGGCACAGTCAACATACTATAAGCCCCACCGACTGGACGAACAGTTTTAGGGTGCCTCACATAGTGTAATGTGTTTAGCTTGGTTTCTTGGTTTAAAGGCATATCAATCTTCGTGGGTTATTTAATGCTAGAGCCATCCTTGTGAAAAAATAGTATTTAACTCAGAGTTAAGGTATGAGGAGGTTCATACCTTTCACAAAGGTATGAGTCTGAAAGTGAACCTTATAGCGCGACTAGGGTTCGAACCCGCTAACAACGTTGTCGCAGTATAGTACGTTAGCCACTACGCCACGGAAACTCTCCCTACGTAGTGTAACGGTAAGTGAGTTAAGATAGCAGACTATTGTTGATGAGTTTGATTCTCTCAGGGTGGCTCATAGTTCTTATCTTCTACTTAACCCATTCTCTGTTTTGAGAGGCACATGTTTTCCTGTGACACGTTTGTGGGCCATATGTGGCTCTCAAACCACATTTAAAATAAAGGATAAAATCTTGTTAAAACGTGTGAGCATACACCTCTAATTTGCCTTGAACAGAGAAATGGTTAATTAATTTGAGTTTAGTAAATAATACCTGAAAACGTACTCTTCACAAGATATAATTAACCGTACTGTATAAAACCAACAC
Organism: Doryteuthis pealeii; assembly: GCA_023376005.1. Lineage (NCBI taxonomy): Eukaryota > Metazoa > Mollusca > Cephalopoda > Myopsida > Loliginidae > Doryteuthis > Doryteuthis pealeii. Next base: position 33,149,803 of record CM042152.1, on the reverse strand, counting down.
AGCTACAAGCCGCACTGTTCGAGGTAATGTTATATAATAAACTTTTTTTTTTTTTTCTTAAAGAAGGAAATGTTACCCGGTAACCTTACCTGCGAATCCCCAGCCCAGGATAAGAATCTGAGCAAGGAAAAAAAAAAAAAAAAGAAAGAAGAAAAAATAACAGTAGGGCACACGGGAAGACGCTGAATGAAAAGATCTGTTTAATGGGGTTTTTCGTTCAAGTCACAGAGGTTAAGGTTGACTGATTAGTACCGAGTTTTCTCATGGCAGTATAAAAAAAAGCCGTTTTTTTTTTTTTTTGAAATGAGAAAACTTTTCTTTTTATTCATTTAGTTTGATTTTATATATATATATATATATATATATATATATATATATATATATATATATATATATTATATAGTATTCAATTGCCGCTTTAACTTATAATATATATACATAATATATATATAATGTATATAATATATATATAATTTTATATATATAATATATATATATATATATATAAATATATAATATTATATATATATATATAATATATATATATATATATATATATATATATATATATATATATATATATATATAATATATATATATATTATATATATATAATAATATATATACATATATATACATATATATATATATATATATATATATATATATATATTATATATATATATATATATATAATATATATATACATATATATATACATATATATAATATATATATAATATATATATATATATATATATATATATACATATATATATATATATAATATATATATATATATATATATATATATATATATATAATATATATATATATATTCTTTCATGTTTTTTTATTTTTACTGTCTGGTTTCTTAACTTTTAAAGGCAATTTTATTTCGAGTTGAATTTTTTTTTTTTTATTCATTTATGCATTTTTTTTAAAAATGTATTTAACGTTAAAAGATGAAATTGCCCTGTTTAAGTTCCGGACATGTATACCGTAAAGGGGGAAGTCCTTAAGGAAAAAATGTGATATTGTAACGTACCTGTTACTATTACTTAAGCAGAACATTTCTTATCTAGACTAGCAAAACAAAATAAACAAACACCCACTGGGCGAAAAAATACACAAAAAAAGAAAAGACCATATGCACCGCCTGAAAATAATCAGCCGCACTATTATAATGGCCAAAAGAAAAAGTAGGCCCAATAAATAAGAGTCAGAATTATCCTAATGATCCATTGGAAAACCTAGGTAGATAGTCTCTGAGACAATAGGCTTATTATTAGTTGCTGGGTAAATTTAGGTTAACTTCAAAACAGAATATCTATTTTTATTTAACCATGAGAGAAAAGGAGAAATATACATTTAATGATAAAGTGATATTATACCTAAAAGAATGTAAGTTTTGTAGTTGGGCAGTATGTTTTGTTTTTGTAGCTCACAGGGACACACACACACATACACACACACACACACACACACATATATATATATATATATATATATATATATATATATATATATATATATATATATATATAAGTTTGTCAAGAAAGTATCGAGATTTTTTGTACTTTTTAACACACCTGTTTTTCTCAAAAAATAACTTTTCATTCATCAATTTTTCAAAAAAAAAGTTTAAAGCTGTATTTACCCAGATAGAAATGAAGAATGAATGGAACGTTATTTTCTTCAAAATAAAGGTGTGTCAGAAAGTATAAAAAAACTCGATACTTTTTTGACACACCTTTTATATATGGGAGGGGAATATGGAAGTAAATCCGCCAGTATGAACAAAATAGAAAAAAACACAAACAAAGTATTATCAAAAAGATAAATTTATTTTAGATAGGGAAGTTGATATTAAAAAATTTCGGATTTCTCTTAGGACATGAGGATGAAAAAATGTTTATTATATTTCTTTAACATAAGTCGTCGGGGTAACCTAAATTCGGTATCAGCCAATCAGCGAGGGAGTCTATCCCCTTTTCACTAGCGCTAGACCAAGGAGATTGTTTTTGAGTCTGAGGTGCAGCGCCAAACCTACTATCAGCTCTTTACTTTACCGCACAAATCCCTGTGCTACTCATACGCTGAGTTGGCTAGGGCCGGTATCGAAATAGGAAACTTGTGGTTTCTCGCTGAACGCTCTACCGACTGAGTTATACATCACATGTTAAACGTCCTATACAATATTTTATCTCCCGTTTTATTTTGAAATGATTTACATCAGACAACACTTTTTCATCACGAAATATTAAGGAAATATTAAAAAATACAGATAAAGGAATAACATACTCGTTACCTTTTCCTCTTTCCCGTTGTTATAAGCCTTCAAAATAAATCTAGCCATGTCAGCTGGGCTGGAGAATACGCCGACTGCACCTCTGCAGAGGGATAAAACTCCCCCAAAGGGGCCACCTGTTGGCCATGGGTGGCGACCCGTGGTGATTAAAGATGGAACCCTGGTGGCTGAGCAGTCCATGACATGCAACACTCTGCCTAGACGGGCGATCGGTAATGTCGCCTCCGATCAATCAGCTGGTCACGTCAAGCCCTATTACCTATATGATTGTTCCAACCCTATTGCCGTTATGGCAAGCCCCAACCCTTTTTATCATAGAGGTGCTAGAAGGCGGTAACTAAGGATCTTCATGTCCTGCGTATGACGTTAAACTCTATCTGATGGTGAGGTTCCAGTTCTGGAGGTATGGGTAATATGGAGCATCCCTTCATCAACATTGCTCCTAGATCCACTCTGGCCCAGAGTGATAGTACCTGTTAGGTTCCCATCTATGGGTTAAATAGAAAATATGCTTACCAAAAAAATTTGAGTTAAAAAAATTTCTTCCAAACTCTCGCTGCGAATTTTCAAAACTTTGCCGGCATTAAATGACCCACCGTGGTTGATATGCCGTAAAACAAAAAAAAAGTCACAAAAAAGTCAAAATCAATCTACAAAACAAATGTATTCTCAATTGCTTCAAGCGGACTATAAAACTTTTATATTTAATATCATTTCTCTGAATTTTTTAGATGAGGCTTGATGATTAGTATTATTTGTATTATTCGGACTATTGTTATCTGTACAACGTTTTGGCCGATGTACCCTCCGGTCTTCTTCAGGTATTTCTTGTCGGAATCGGGAAACTTCTCGGACTCGGGAACCTTCTTGTAATCGGGAACTTTCTTGTCGTAATCGGGAACCATCACGGAACTATGGACACATGGCATAGTGGATAAATGAGTTAGGTTAAGACAGTTCTAAGTGACAGTTATCTCTTGACTGCAGGTTCAATCCTGGTCAGAGGCAGCAGTAACATAAAATAATAATTAACCCAGCTTAACGCCTCTACCCCAACTATGGTTAGCGGAATGAGAACACGATACCCCCGTGGACTGAATAAAGGGTTAGGTTAAAAGTTCAGTGATAGCTCCCGATTACAAGAAATTTCCCGATTACGACAAGAAGGTTCCAGAGTCCGAGATGGTTCCCGAGTCCGACAAGAAATACCTGAAGAAGGCCGGAGGGTACATCGGCCGAAATATCTTATATTTAAGTTTATATTTTTAAAATGTAATCCGAGTCGCAGGATACGTAGAAGAACAAAAAATAAAAATAAAAATGAATTATGTACCTAACCCGTTCGCCACGGGTAAGATTTGACTCAAGGCCACAAGTATGGAGCATCCAGCGAGGATCTTACTTGTTATTCAGTAGTAATGGATCTGTGAAACTATCTTGATAACCATTCTGAGAGGAGCATTTGGAGGATGCTCATGAGAGGAATCTCACTAAGAATCAGTTGGTATAACAATACAGAAGCCAATGCTGGCAAGACCAATGTGAGCCAATAGAAGTGGGCTATCAAAGTTTTACAAATTGTTCGATTTGTAGGACCTTGAGTAGAATTGGTATAACAGGAGCTGATAAAAAGGAGGAGGACATTGGAACCATCGTGGAGCCAGTAGAGTTGATCCTGTTTTATGCTCTTACTAATGAAGAGTTCTGAAGAATTCTACAAATCGATTGATTTTTAACTATTGAATTATACCATTTTAAAAAAGACTAAAAAAGTATAAGTTAAATTTTGTACTTTTCCTTATTATAAACATATTAAATGTATTAACTATTTTAATGTTTAATGACATCTCTTTCCTAAATTATATCTCGATAGATATATACCAAAACAGTGTGTGTGTGTGTGTGTGAAGGAGTCGCTCATTCACACACACACACACACACACACACACACATATATATATATATATATATATATATATATATATATATATATATATATATATATGGAGATGAATACAAGACTTATATAGGAGCCACAGAGGGGTTCTCGAAAATTAGATTTTATAAGTATAATTTTCTCCATAAAAAAAGATACTGCCCCAACAGCACAACATTAAAAAGACATAAAATATATGCTATGCTAACAGCACACATTTATATATATATATATATATATATATATATTATATATATATATATATATATATATGGCAAGAATAGGGGAAAACCAATAAAACTCCCATAATCGAATATAGGTTGATAAAAAATAGAATGGCACGAGGGAGAGGGTCGCAAAACCGTAGATTATGAAATGTTCTCTTTTCCCCGTGCAAGATTATCTGTTGTATAAGGAGGCCTAAATTGATAAGGAGGTGACAGACACATTAACAAAACATCTTTTTAACTTCGGTAATGATTGCTAAAAATAAAATAACATAATAAGATAGTAGGTTATTTAGGACATTATATTTTGCAATCTCTATCAGTAAGTACTCGCTACTTCAATTTTATTGACGGGGGCGTGTAACAGGGTTGGCACTCGTGGGATATAAATATGGGAGGAATTTGATTTTGAAAAGGAATACTGTGTGTCTGATGATTGAGTACAATTGAATAAATTGTCAGTAATGCGCAGAAAGTGTATGTATATAAAATTCGGACCATATGACCTTAAGGCACCCCTTTTTGATCTCGATTAAGAAAGGACGTTTTTCATTTACACCGTCAATATCCGGTTGTTTTAACATATGATTTTTAGATTTTTATTTTTTTATTTTAAAACTAACCCCTAACCCTAACCCCTAACCCTAACCCTAATCCTTAACCCTAACCCCTAGCAAACAACAAGATATTGACGGTGTAAATGAAAACAAAATGACCTAATTAAACGAAATCGAAAAGGGGTGCCTTAAGGTAATATGGTCCTAAAATTCTATTCACCTTCAACTTTATTGATGGTAGTGTTACAGGTTTGGCGCTCACAGGATATGAATATAAGAGGAATTTGATTTTGAAAAGGAATATTGTGTGTCTGACGATTGGGTAAAATTCAAGAAGCTGTCAGTAATGCGAATAAAGTGTTTGTATATATCGTGTTTCCCCGAAAATAAGACAGGGCTTATATTAATTTCCATTCCAAAATATAACACTAGGGCTTATTTTCGAGGGATGTCAAGTGTTTGCGTCGCATGATGAGATGGTGAACCATGCTTATTTATTTTTTCTGTCAGCCGCTCTCAACTAGGGTTTATTTTTAGGAGGGGGCTTATATTAAAATTATCCTGAAAAATCAGGTTAGGTTTTATTTTGCAGGTAAGTCGAGGAAACACGGTAAAATCCGATTTTAATTTATTTTTTTATCGACGATTTTAACAGGACTTGAATATTTTAAACGTATATAATACTGGCAGAAGTAAAAATTCAAAGAGGTATTTTCCAAGTAGACTCACTATCACCACTACTATTCATTATAGCAATGATACCACTTAATCACATACTCAGAAGATGCACAGGGGGATACAAATTCACAAACTATCAGGAAAAAATAAACCACCTAAGTACAGGGATGACATAAAAAAATTGCAAAAAATGAATAAGTACTAGAAACCATGGTACAAACAATCAGAATATATAGCCAAGATATAGAGATGGAATTCGGAATCGAAAAATGTGCTATGCTAGTAATAAAAAAGGGGGAAAGAAAATTAATGGACGGAATACAACTACCAAGTCAGGACACTATAATATCACTCGAAGAAAAAGAAACTTACAAATACTTAGGAATTTTAGAAGCAGACAATATCAAGCAAACAGAGATGAAAGAAAAGGTTAAAAAAGAATACCTCAGAAGAACAAGAAAGTTCTTAGAAACCAAGCCCAACAGCAGAAATCTAATCAAAGGAATAAATACCAGGGCCGTCCCTGTTATAAGATACTCTGGGACATTCTTAAAATGGACAAAAGAAGAACTCAGACAGATTGACCAACGGACTAGGAAATTAATGACGATGCACAAGGCTCTACACCCTAGAGATGATAAAGATAGGCTATATGTACCAAGAAAAGAAGGTCAAAAGAGTCTTGCCAACATAGAGGAATGTGTAGAGTCCACAATCCAAGGACTCGAAGAATACGCAGAAAAGAGCAAAGAAAGATTACTTATGGCAGGCAACAACAGCAGATACAATGTATGGACAAACAGAAAAACAACAAAAACTAGAAAACAAAGATGGGAAGAAGAACAATTATATGGGCACTTCAAACGACAAATCGGAGAGGTTGCACATAAAAGAACTGGACATGGTTAAGAAGAGGAAACCTCAAGAGGGAAACTGAATCACTAATAATTGCTGCACAAAATAATGTCATAAGAAATTATATTAAAGCAAAATTGATAAGACACAACAAACAGTAAATGAATATGAGAGTGAAAGTGATACCATTGTAGTTGGTGCAATTGGAACGGTCCCAATAAACTTGAAAAAAAGACTGGAGATCTGGAAATCAGAGGAAGAATAGAGACCATCCAGCTGCATGCTGCATCGAATAGAATACTCAGAGAGCACTGGGACTGCAGACATCTGCACTCATGCAACAATTTACTGACAAGTGACTTTATTCAACAACTTTTGGTGAAGTAAAACTGGAAAAATAATCACAATCTTTGTATTATTTGAATTTTATTCAATGCTAACTTGGACATAATAGTTCTGTTATTTTGCTTAGGTGGTAACTCTTTTAACATTTTTTCGACTTGTTTAAATTAATGGAGAATTTATCGGGAACTTCAAATTGAAGTCCCTTTAAAGTGTGGATATTCATTCGTTGTGTTAACTTTCTAAATGTTTTAAGAACTATGATATTTGAGGTTTATATAACAAAATTCTATTTGTGTGTTAACACAACCTAAAAATCACGCACTGCTCATAGAGTAGTGGTCAAACTCCGTCTATATTCAGTTTGCAGTCATTGTTCAGTTCTCCGAACTTTGAGGTTACTGCAAACACGCACGCACGCAAAAGAAATATAGAGATCTGATAGCTTTTTGATTTAGTGCGTCCTGGGACATACATATTTGCTTTGAATGAGTCCCCGGGAAAATTTATGGGTCCCAAATTAAAGACATCTAACTTCTACCTTGAAACCTATCATGTGTAATTCGTTTCTAAGAAACTATTAAAATGTATTTACAGTTAGCTTGAAATGGTGAGGGAAAAAAAAGGAAAACGCTGGGACACATGGATACGATTTTACTGCGTTCTTTTATATTTTTGTGTGTCACCATCTCTGGAAATAAGTAGACAATCAATTGAATTGAGAGCCACCAATACGGTGAATATCCTCAAGTGAGTCAGAAAGGAAAGATAAAAAAGGAAGAAAGTAAGGAAGATAGGAATTAAGTTTAACTCTTTGCCCACCAAATTTCCCCTACGGTTGTACCAATTTTTTCTTGGTATTCTTTACCTGTTTGATAGGATATTTTAAAGTTCACTATCTATTTACCTCAGAACTCATTCTATTCTAATAAACTCCTCTTTTTATGGTAATTATGAGTTCTTCTGCTCAATTGTAATAAACTAACCATCAGTTTTTCTACTTTGCTTGGGTATGGTATATGTATAAACTATTCCTTGGTAGTAGAGCTGCTGTGAATGGTTTAAAGTAGACAAAGAGTTAATAATCAAATAATTATTTCTTTTCGTGTGTATGTTTTTTTTTTTACGTTAGAATTACAGTGGTGGCAGAGCCACTGTGAGCGGTTTAAAGTAGGCAAAGAGTTGTTTTTTTTAAATGAAGATAAAGAAACAAGTCTATAAAAAGAAGCACCGTGAAAGAAAAAAAAACATAAACAAAAATCGAATGGCAGTGGTGGGAGAGCCACTGTGAGTGGTTTAAAGTAGACAAGGAGGTTTTTTTTAATGTAGATAAAGAAACAAGTCTATAAAAAGAAACATTGAGAAAGAAAACAAAAACAAAAATAAAACGAAAAAAAAAAACAAAAGAAACATAAACAAAAATCGAATCGCAGTGTTGGCAGAGCCACTGTGAGGGTTTAAAGTAGGCAAAGAGGTTTTTTTAATGAAGATAAAGAACAAGTCTATAAAAGGAGAATTGTGAAAGAAAAGAAAACAAAAACAAAAACAAAAGAAACATAACAAAAATCGAATCGCAGTGTTGGCAGAGCACTGTGAGCGGTTTAAAGTAGGCAAAGAGGTTTTTTTTAATGAAGATAAAGAACAAGTCTATAAAAGGAGAATTGTGAAAGAAAAGAAAAAGAAAAACAAAAGAAACATAAAACAAATCAATAGCAGTGTTGGCAGAGCCACTGTGAGCGGTTTAAGTAGGCAAAGAGGTTTTTTTAATGAAGATAAAGAACAAGTCTATAAAAAGGAGAATTGTGAAAGAAAAGAAAAACAAAAACAAAAACAAAGAAACATAAACAAAAATCCAATAGCAGTGTTGGCAGAGCCACTGTGAGCGTTTAAAGTAGGCAAATAGTTTTTTTTTAAAATGAAAGATAAGAAACAAGTCTATAAAAAGAAGCATTGTGAAAGAAAAAAGAAAAAAGAAACATAAACAAAAATCGAATCGCAGTGTTGGCAGAGCCACTGTGAGCGGTTTAAAGTAGGCAAAGAGGTTTTTTTTAATGAAGATAAAGAACAAGTCTATAAAAAGGAGAATTGTGAAAGAAAAGAAAAACAAAAACAAAAACAAAAGAAACATAAACAAAAATCCAATAGCAGTGTTGGCAGAGCCACTGTGAGCGGTTTAAAGTAGCAAAGGGTTTTTTTAATTAAGATAAAGAACAAGTCTATAAAAAGGAGAATTGTGAAAGAAAGAAAACAAAAACAAAAAACAAAAGAAACATAAACAAAATCCAATAGCAGTGTTGGCAGAGCCACTGTGAGCGGTTTAAGGTAGGCAAATAGTTTTTTTTAAATGAAGATAAAGAAACAAGTCTATAAAAGAAGCATTGTGAAGAAAAAGAAAAAGAAACATAAACAAAATCGAATCGCAGTGTTGGCAGAGCCACTGTGAGCGTTTAAAGTAGGAAAGAATTTTTTTTAAATGAAGATAAAAACAAGTCTATAAAAAGAAGCATGTGAAAGAAAAAGAAAAAAGAAACATAAACAAAAATCGAATCGCAGTGTTGGCAGAGCACTGTGAGCGTTTAAAGTAGGCAAAGAGGTTTTTTTAATGAAGATAAAGAACAAGTCTATAAAAGGAGAAATTGTGAAAGGAAAAAAAAAAAAAAACAAAAGAAAACATAAACAAAAATCCAATAGCAGTGTTGGCAGAGCCACTGTGAGCGGTTTAAAGTAGGCAAATAGTTTTTTTAAATGAAGATAAAGAAACAAGTCTATAAAAAGAAGCATTGTGAAAGAAAAAGAAAAAAGAAACATAAAACAAAATCGAATCGCAGTGTTGGCAGAGCCACGTGAGCGGTTTAAAGTAGGAAAAAGATTTTTTTTAAATGAAGATAAAGAAACAAGTCTATAAAAAGAAGCATTGTGAAGAAAAGAAAAAAGAAACATAAACAAAAATCGAATCGCAGTGTTGGCAGAGCCACTGTGAACGGTTTAAAGTAGGAAAAGAATTTTTTTTAAATGAAGATAAAGAACAAGTCTATAAAAAAGCATTGTGAAAGAAAAAGAAAAAAGAAACATAAGCAAAATCGAATCGCAGTGTTGGCAGAGCCACTGTGAGCGTTTAAAGTAGGAAAATATTTTTTTTTAAATGGAGATAAAGAACAAGTCTATAAAAAGAAGCATTGTGAAAGAAAGAAAAAAACATAAACAAAAAATCGAATCGCAGTGTTGGCAGAGCCACTGTGAGCGGTTTAAAGTAGGAAAAGAATTTTTTTTTTAAATGAAGATAAAGAAACAAGTCTATAAAAAGAAGCATTGTGAAAGAAAAGAAAAAGAAAAAGAAACATAACAAAATCGAATCGCAGTGTTGGCAGAGCCACTGTGAGCGGTTTAAAGTAGGAAAATATTTTTTTTAAATGAAGATAAAGAAACAAGTCTATAAAAAGAAGCATTGTGAAGAGAAAAAAAATACAAAAACACAAAAGAAATACAAAAGAAAAAAATCAAGAAACAAAAGAAACATAAACTAAAACAAAAAAAAACAAAAAAAAACAAAAAAAAACTATACCTATATAAATTTCAGATATAAAAAAAAATGTGAACCAACGTTTTTTGGATTGGCTTTTCGGAATGTGTGACCTTATTTTTTCATCTTTTCATTTTTTTCATTTGTTTTTGTTCTTGCGAAAGGAGCTTTACGGTTTGTAAAGGAAACATCAGAAATAACTGGTGTTTCCAGGTTTGGGCTGAACGTGGTGAGAACCTAAAAAGGTTAGTGGGAAACTAAAGTCCAAAGTTTCATTTCTCTCCTTCACTGATTTCACTTCTTTTCATTGATTAAAAGTTTTCCTTTGAAACGACCATAAACATGTCATTTCCCGGCCAGACGAGATTTTCTTACATACGCTGTTTATTTCTTATATAGCTCCGTTCATTGTTGAAACTGATCTTGTGCCTTCTCCTTCCTTACTACGACTGCCTTATTCTTTTCGCAGATCCGTCACAACTGATTAGCGAATACTTACCTTGTTTTCGGGCCCTGTGTCCAGTGTATTCGGCCATTGGACCGTTAAGATATTAATATCAGTATGATCCTAGGGGGCCATCCCCCCAGGCAACATCTGCCTCCTTCCTCTAAAAAGGACAGGGCTGGGTTTATTACCCAGTGACTGGGGCAGCTCAAAAGTGGAATGCCTAGAAGGTACAGGTAATTTTTAACACTGGACACGCATGAGCTTCAGTTTGTACGTAGCTCCTTATGTTACCTCCTCCCCTCTACTTTGGCGGCGCCGGGTAGCCGATTCTAGTTTAATATATTTTATTGCATTAAAACTTGAATACTTGTCCAGCTTTCGGGCCCTGTGTTCAGTGGATTCAGCCATTGGACAGGTAAGCTATTAATATCAGCGTGATCCCTGGGGACCATCCCCACCCAGACAACTCCTGCTCCTTCGATTTAAACGGACAGGGCTGAGTTTATTGATGCTTTAGGATGGAACCCTGGTAGCTGAGCAGTCCATGACATGCAACATTCCATTTTGACCCTTATTTAAGCTAGACGGGCGGTCGGAGAGGCCCTTCTGATCAATCGGCTGGTCACGTCAAGCCCTAGTACCTATATGATTTTCCCGATTTTATTACCCTTATGGCAAACCCCTGACATTTATTATCATATATGTGCTAGAAGGCGGTAGCTGAGGGTCTTAATGTCCCGGGTATGACGTTAAACTCTACCTGATGATGAATTTAAAATTCTGGAGATCTGGAGAATATGGTGTATCCCTTTATCACCATTACTCCCAGGTCCACTCTCACACAGAGTGGTAGTAGCTGTTAGGGTTCCATCCATGCGTTAAATAGAAAAAAAATGAGTTTAAAAAATGTTTTTAAAAATACCATTTTTACCGGAAGGAGATATGCACATATCCACTTTTCGTTATATATAATACAGGACACTATTAAGTTTAGTTTAATTAAAGAAATATAGAATACCCAGTGAGAAGCAAACTCACTAGGTATGGTCTATTATCCTGATTTATTCAATATATAACTTGAGGTATCATTTTACTTATTATGTTTAGTTTAGTTAAATACCAGAACACTTAGGTCTGTTCTAAATGATGGCTTTGGCATTAGATAACCCACGAAGGTTGACTGACGTATGTATTGATCAACAGTGTTACTTGAACAGTTTTCTCAGATTGTTAGATATTGCAGTATTGAAATATATTGCTATACTGGAGGTGAGTGGTCTAATGGTTAAAGTCGTTGGAAATTGAGTCGTCGACCCAAGTTCAATTCCTGGACGAAGCCGTTTGCATTTTACCATAGTATTAATACCCTTGGGAAAGGTATGAATTCAATTCTCCCTCCAGCTATGGGTAAATAGCAGGACAGAATGGGCTCTTTAACCAATGGCTTGGAGAAGGAAAACTCTGAATTTAAACCTATTAAACTCCGCTGAAGAAATTGACGTTGGTCGCATCCTGCTCGTGCGGAGGTTTGGTAAATATATATACTGGAAGGTATTGTTACACTAAAAGGTATCCTTAATCGACCCCTTAAAAAGCCAGGGTTCGCGAACTCGCATTATTTTTCAAGAACCAATATCGAATATCACTACCTCTAAACCCTTTTTTTCCCTCTTCCTCATGTCGAAAGGATTTTGTTGTTGTTTGTTTTATGTTTTTTTGTTTGTTTTTTTGTTGTTTTTTTTTACTTAAGTAGAGAATACCAAGTGAGAAGCGAACATCACTAATAATGGCTAATACCATAATTTGCTAAACAATATAAACTCGAGGTATGATTTTTAGTTATTTACTAGAAGCGGCTACCCGGTGTCACCTGTAGTGGAGGATTAAAAAAGTTAGTCTCGTAATCTATTATTTCTAATCGTGAGTTGGATCCTTGCTGAATGCCCCATAAAAATCTCCATGTAAAAAAAAAAGACCTGTGGGGACATCAGAAATTCTTTTCCCAAATATAAATCAAATCTTCATTATCAAAAAGCAAGGTCTGGTGATAGTGCATGTGTATATATATTTACTTTGTCATTAATTATTTTATTTTCATAGTTTCCTCCGAGCATACAGACATACACACAATTGCCCTTTATATATGTACTAGAAGCAACTACCCAGCGTCGCATCAAATAAAGTTTGTCTCGCAGATCCATTATTACTGAATCACGAGTTGGATTCTCACAAGATGCCCCATTAAAATCCTTATGTAAAAAAATAGACCTTGCATTGATCCAGCTACTCTGAAAAGAAATGTTAATGTCTAAAATATTAAATGAAAAAAAATCCATGCTTTTATCATTTACATTTTATTTTTCATTATCTTCACAAATATAAATCAAATCTTTAGTATTTTTGCTCAAAAACCAAGCCCTGGTGATATTTATTGTGTATATATATTTACTTTGTCGTTAATTGTTTTATTTTCGAAGTTTCTTCCGGACGTACATATACACACAACTGTCCTTTATATATGTATAGATGGATATAGATAGATAGATGTTGGTTGGCTGGTTGGTTGGCTGGTTGGTTGGTTAGATTTTTCGACATGCCAATCTTTGGGTTAATTTAGGCCGAAGATATTTAATTCATTCTTGTTTGGTATTCAATATTCTTAACACATTCTTTCAGTCATTTAAGACCGGTTTAGCTCAGTAGGTAGAGCATTCCACTCGGAATCACCAGGTTCCGGGTTCGATATCGGTCTTTGCCTACTCAGCATATGAGTAACACAGGGATCTGTGGAGTAAAGTGAGGGGCTAGAGATAGGTGTGGTGCTCCATCTACCGACTTTAGGTCACCCCGGCGACTTTACTTTACTTACTTTAAACCCACAGATAAGACCCTAATGGGTCAGAGTGGACGTGGCTGTAATGAAAGGGTACTTCACACCCCCAGACCTCCAGAATTGGAACCTCACCACTAAATGTAGTTTAACGCCATACAGGAAACTATTAAGTTTAGTTTAGAAAAAGAAATATAGAACACTCAGTGAAAAGCGAACTCACTAACAATGGTCTATTACCCTAATTTGCTAACCAATATGTAACTTGAGGTATCATTTTAGTTATTAAGTTTAGTTTAGTTTAGTAAAATAGCAGAAATATACAACACCCAGGGAGAATCGAACTCACTGACAATAGCCTGCTTGTCTATCTACTTAACCAGCTGACTCAAAAGCAAGGGGGTAAGGCAGAGTCTCCATGACGTAATAGCTAAAGTGCTGAACTGAGAGATTGTAGTTAGCTTTTACGTTCACTTTCAAACTAATACCTTGGAGAAATGTATAAACACCCTCATCCCCCCCCCCCGCTATGGGTTAGATAGTACCATCATTATTCTTTTACGAGGCTGGCTTTGGTATTAAATAACTCATGAAAGTTGATATGCCATTATACAAAGAAACCAAACCAAATAAGTTGAGCAAGGATGTGCCTGGTCACCATGTAGATGGGTGACCTTAGGAACAGCAGATACTAGAAACAACCTTAGGTCCGTTCTCCAAGGATGGCTTCTGCATTAAATAATCCACAAAGGTTGATATGCCTTTATACAAAGAAACCAAACCAAATAACAAGCTAAGCAACGATGCACCCGGTCACTACATAGATGGGTGACCATAGGAATAGCAGGTACTGAAAGCAACCTTAGGTATGTTCTACAAGGTTGGCTTTGGCATTAAATAACCCACGAAGGTTGATATGCCATTAAACAAAGAAAGCAAACTAAACCAAAATCACTATTCACTAGTACTAGTCTGTGGTGTTAGCTAGCTCGTTAACCTCTACACAATAAGCTCGTTAACCTCTACACAGACGCAATAATTATATTGAAGTAAATAAATTGAACATTTGTCCGATTTGAACGGCTTTTTATTCCCTCATCAAAAATAGACATAACTTTTTGAACAACCCAATATAAAAGTATAATATTCGTATTTTATGTAGAAACAATTCGCATATTTTAAGAGATGCTCGGAAGCCCCCATACTGGAATACAGAAAATTCTACGAACGAGGGGCCACTGCGAACAAACAAACCATAGAAATCCCCCTCCCCCCTTACATCGCCTGGTTTTGTTGTTTTTTCCCTCTCTTTCTCTTTCTTATCCAAGTAAAAAAATAAAAAAATCTCTGGGGAACTTCCACATAATTTCAGGCCATAAATCTAGTATAAATCAAACTTGAACTGTAAATATGAATGGAACAATAAATTAACCCCCTTCCCACGGACGAGCAACAACGAACAACGAGGCCACTACTTCCCCACCATCTACAGTGGAAACAAAATATAGCGCAGAAGGTGACAACAAGGGTAGTACAAGTCTAGTCAGCCTAAACCACACTGGAACGATGGGGCTAGAGAGGGGAGGGGGTTAAGCGAGTGAAGGGCAGGGGTTGAGGGTGGATATTGTTTCTTTTACGACATCCATGCGTCTATCATTGGACGTCTTTTTACGACGAATGCAGCGGCAAGATGGCCGGGGCCGATTTGCTTAGTACGCCAGCTCCGACTGGTTGACGTCAGTTAGACAAGCCATCATTAACTTATCGGCGGACATGATCAAGAAACAAACAGTACGCCTGAACGAAAGTAACAAAACTCCTAAAAGTAATTCTTTTTGCCTCGTTTTACAATTCGGGTAATTGCAAACAAAACAAAATGTCAACTGAACTCAAGAGGCAAACAGAGTGCAGATTTAAACTGAAGTGAGGAGAAATGTTGAGCCAAATCTCTATACAAACCTTCCCTTTACCACTCTACAATTAGGTAAGGTACAATGCAGAATAGCGCGCAAGAGATAATATCATTAGAATCGTACTTTAAGTATAAATCGCATTAGATTACGGAAACTCACGAAGTATCCTAACCCTAACACTAATCTTAACCCTAAAACTAATCTTAATCTCTATACAAACCTACCCTTCACTACTCTACAATTAGGTAAGGTACAATGCAGAATAGCGCGCAAGATAATGATATCATTAGAATCCCTAAACCAATGACAATACAAATCTTTAGGGTTAGGGTTAGGCTATTTCAGGAGTTTCTGTAATCTAATTCTGTTTATACGTAAAATGCCAGTCTAATAATATTATCTCTTGTGTGCTATTCTGCATTGTACCTTACTTAATTGTAGAGTGGTGAAGGGAAGGTCTGTATAGAGATTGGGTTAGGATTAGTGTTGGGGGTTAGTGTTAAGGTTAGGCTACTTCGGGAGTTTCCGTAATCTAATTAAAAACCTTGCCCTCACCACTCTTACGTAAAATGCATTAGAAAACGGAAACTTCCGAAGTAGCCAAACCCTAACCCAAACACTAATCTCAACCCAAAAACTAACCTCAATCTCTATACAAACCTTCCCTTCACCACACTACAATTAGGTAAGTTACAATGCAGAATAGCACGCAAGAGATAATATCATTACAATGGCATTTTACGAATAAATAGCATTAGATTACGGAGTCTCTCAAAGTAGCCTAACCCTAACACTAACCAACAAAAAAGAAAGAAAAGAGTAGGTGTAAGATATAAAGAGGGATGAGCGATAACGCTAATCTGTTTCAATAAAAAATAATGAAAAAATGAAAAGAAAGAAAAAAAGAGTTCGTGAGAGAGAGAGAGAGAGAGAGAGAGAGAGTAAAATCAAGATTAAAGTACTTTTTACATATTGAACTATTTTGAAATAGCTCTCAAGTAAATACAGCAAACGCTAGAATAAATAAATAATCTTACTGTGGAATATCCAAATGTCCTGCTAATCTAAATTAATGCGTTAGCTAAGAAGTTTAATGAATTGTGTGTGTGTGTGTGTGTTATCACCCAAATTATATCATATATATTTACCAACCCCTCCGCACGAACAGGATGTGACACAAGGTCAATTTTTTAAAGCATATTTGAACAGATTTGAATTCAGTTAAATTCATCTGAATTCCGGTCGGGCGTACCATTGTGGTGTAAGGGTTAGCAAGGTAGTCTCGCAGATCCATTACTAGGAACAGTGAGTTCAATCCTCGCGGGATACCCCAGAATTGCGATCTTGTATCACATCCTACCCGTGGTGAAAGGGTTGGGTAAATACTTACCTTTCCCAAGGGTATTAGGGCTATGGTATGATTTGAACACATGTCGCGGTATTCATTCCCTACAATGATAACCGTTACACGATGACCTCCCACTACCACCAAATTATGTTTTATAATGCTTTCATACATTTAAATAAATGGTTGAATAAATTATTTTCAATAATTTTTGTTATAATGAAAAGTCGGTGAAGTGGCTTATTATCAGTATTAACCGATTAACGAGGGTGTCTATCACCTCTCCACTAGCGCTAGACCAAGGAGATTCTATTTCTTAGAATTTTTTAGATGAGGTTTGATAATTTGTTTTATCTGGATTATTCGGACTATTTATTGTTATCTACGCAACATTTTTGGCCGATGTGCCCTCCGGCCTTCTTCGTGTATTTGTTGTCGGACTCGGAAATCTTCTTGACCTCAGGAACCCCCTCCTTGAACTTGGAAACCTTCTCTTCGAACTTGGGAACCTTTTTGTCGAACTAGGGCACCTTAATGTCGTAATCGGGAGCCTTCACGTGACTTCGAACCTAACCTTTTATTCAATCCACGGGTGTAGACTGTTTTCATTCCGTTAACTATGACTGGGTACAAGTGTTAAGCTGTGTTAATTATTCTATGTTGCTGTCACTCTTGACTAGGATTGAACCTGCAGTCTAGAGATAACTGTCACTTAAAACTGTATTAACTCAACGCCTATATCCACTACACCATGTGTCCGAAACGTTGTGTAGATAACAATAAAGATGAGGACAAGAGCCAAAATAATACAAATTACTAAGGAGATTGTTTTACGTCTGAGGTGGAGCACTACATCCACCGTCAGCCCCCAAAATTACCGAACAGATAAGATTACTCAAGTTTCGCTACTCAGACCCAAGGTTCGCTACTGGAACTCGGAACCATGCGAATTCTAAGCGGGTGCTCTACCGACTGAGCTTAAACCGACAATTTTTTTATAGATTTCTTATTGTCTTTCTTTTCTACTTTTCTCACTTTCTTTCTTTCTTTCTTTCTTTTTGTTCGTTCTTTCATCATTCTCTTTTCTTTTTCTTTCATCTTACTTTTTCTTTTCGTTATTTGTTTCACTGTCTTTCTTATTTTTTTTTTATTTTTATTTTTCTTAATACTTTCTTTTCTTTCATTGCTTCTTTTTTTCATAGTTTCTTTCATGCTCTTTTCCTTTTTTTAATATTCTCACCTATTTCTTTCTTCTTTTTTCTTCTCTCTGGTTTACCTTTATTCTATCTTTTCATCATTATTTTTTCTTTGGCTGTTCTTTCTTTATTTTCCATGTTTTTCTCTTTATATCTACTCTCACTGTTCTTTCTTTCTTCTTTCTCTATTTCTTTCACATTTCTCCTTTCTCTTCACCGTTTTTTTTTTCTTTCTTTCTCTTCTTTCTTTTCACCCTTTGTCTTTCTTTCTTTCTTTCTTAAATTTCGTATATTATTTTTTCGGAGTAGTTTGTTGTGAGAAGTGTGGATTTTTGTTGGTGGCTGTTTTGTTTTCTGATTTTTTTACGTATACTCCAAACCAAAACCACGGGATTTTTTTCGCTTTAGGGTTTCATACTTAAGAATTATGGACGTTAGCTTTGGTGGGAACTAGCGAAAAAGAACCGGGAAAAAGTTGTTTATAGAAAAAATGTATAACATTATGAATTCCTTATTAAGAAATTCATAAAGAAAAATCCCAGCTCAGTGGGAAATATGAAATCATTTTGTTAATATTAATATTTTGTACCTTTTTATATCATTACAAGCAGAAGTATCCGGTCCTTGACCGGAGTAAAATGATTTTAAGAACATCTGTGATTGAGAGAGAAAAGTGTAAGAGAGGAAAATAATTTAGCAAATTCTCATCAAATTAAAAAAAAAACATCGCCAAGAATTCATATATTAAAATGATTGTTTTTATTTTTATTTTTTATTTTACATTAAAAATATTAGAGGAGTCACATCGTGGTGTAAGGATAAGCAAGCTAGTTTCACAGAACCGTTACTACTGAATAGCGAGTTCGATTCTAGCTGGATGCCCCACACTTGCAACCTTTTGTCACATCCTACCTGTGGTGAACGATTCGGCTAAATGAGCAATGCAGCACAATGTTGTGTAACAGTCAGCAAGCTAGTCTCACAGATCCATTACTACTGCATGACGAATTCAATTAGGCTGTATTCCCCATATCTACAACGTTGTGTAACATCCTACCCATGACGAACGTGTTGGATAAATAATGATGGTGTCCCATCGTGGTGTAATGGTTATTTTTTTTCGTTGTATGCCCCTTACTTGGGACATTGTGTCACATCTTACACATGATGAACAGGTTTAAAATGAGCATCCTATCGGGGTGTAATGGTGAGCAAGATAGTCTTGCCGATCCATTACTACGGAATAATGAATGTGATCCTTGCTGGATTCACCATATTTGTGATTGTGTGGCACAATGTGACACTGTCACATCCAACGTATGGCAAACAGTTTGTGTAAAGAATAAGACCGTCCCATCATAGTGTAATTATAGCAAGCTAGTCTCGCAAATTAATTACTACTGAATAGCGGGCTCGATCCTCGGTGGATTCTTTATACTTGCGACTTTGTGTCACATCCTACCCGTGACGAACGAGTTAGGTAAATAACTACATTTAAAATATTTTTGAAAATTCTACCCTAAACTTGTAAACCAATTTTATTTTTCTTGTTGAGTTACAATGTTAGAAAATGTATTAGGTTAATTTATTTTCTTTTTTACCCCATAAAAATGTAACAATAAAATGGAAGAATTAAAGATAGACATTTTATCATCCTTCAATTTCTTTGTACATTCAAAATAGTACTTCAAATAAAGTTACTCATTGGTCTGAAATATTTTTTCTTAAAATTGGTACTGAATTTTAAAAATGCTGTGGGAATGTGGAATTGGAAATTTTAAACATCGTGCGCCTTAAGACTGTTATTACTTATGAAGAACTGTGGCAAGTCCCGAAAATTGATTAATTTTAATTATCAAATTCTATCATTTCATCAGTAAAAATCAAAAACTAAATTTGTACTTTTATAAACACGTTAAATTATATTGAGATTGTATTTTCTGAAGTATAATTCGACTCAAGAGATAAGATCAATTACTGCTAAGTAGTGAGTTTGATACTCGCTGGATGCTCCAAACTTGCAACCTTGTATCACATCCTACCCATAGTGAAAGGGTTGGGTAAATACTTACTTAGTCCGATAATTTTGTCAACTGAAATTATATCTCCAGATCAAATTTGTCAAATTAGCTTGTGCTAAACATGAATATATTTGGTAGTAGGAAGTGAGTCCTCAGACACACACCCCCTCCACACACACACACATATACATATATAATATATATATATATATAATATATATATATATATAAACTGGACTCTATTCTTCCGTTGAGTTAGGATGGAAAAAAGCTGTCGTTTTTACAAAGAAGCTAAGAAAAAAAATCCCTTACAATAAAAAGAAGCTAAGCATTTTAGAAAATATTTATTTTTAGATTTAGAAATTTTTTTATTTACTTTTAAAACATTTTGATTGTTTTTTGTGTGTTCCTTCCATAATTGTTTGTTTTACAATTAGTACTAATTTGCAACAACAATTTTCGAATAGATACATGACATTTAAATTTCATCTATGTGATTTTAAAACGATGAGTCTGTAATAATATTATACTTGATAGAATAGGCTTACGCCTAAGATTTATCGAAATCTAAAGACAGTATTTTCCCAACCCGTTCGCCACAGGTAAGGTGTATGGGGTTGAAAAGTTGTTCAATGGAATTAATCGCAGAGTATAGCCTCAATAAAGGGGAGGGTCAGAAATTATACCAATAATTACTGAAGCGTTCCACAAATCGATTGGTTTTTAATTGAATTATATCACCTTATCACTAAATTTTCTACGGTTTCTTATAAACATTAAAGAGTACGCGAGATTTTAATGCTGAATGACTTCTCATTTGAGTTATTAGTTTTATTTTTCGAAGTGTAATGGTCAGCAAGCTAGGACGTATTTGGAAGTTTGATTCCCGATGGATGCCCCATACACTCAACCTTGTGCTATATACTAGTGGCAAATGTGTTGGCTAAATACTTAATTTCTTTAATAATTTTATTTTATACTTTTACTTCTTATTTTTTTATTTAGACAAAGGTATCAAGATTTCATAGCTAATCGGCTTCGTATATGGAAATCCTTCCTGAGCACAAGTATTTCATGACAGACGAATGGTTGGATATAGTCTTTTAAGTTTAAGACTCAACGACGAATCCTCTAGTTTGACGGTTAGACAGAACCATAGTTACCTGCTTCGAAGGATTTTTTTTAATGCATTTGTTACTCCAGACTGACATGCTGTAGACGTTTAGAAGATATTTTCTAACATCTGGCTTACCGACCTGGACATTCTATTCTAGGGTCCGGTACCCCCCCCCCCCAAAAAAAAACGTTGTTTAGCTTACGGTCTTGAAATTGCGATCCCGTCTAAGTTGTTAGAATCCTGCAAAGTCGTCTAGATTTTCACTAGATTCCGGTTTTTTCGTAGCAAGTAAATAGCTCACTACATTCTCATTTGGGATTTTGATAAAAGTGGCGACAAACCTAGTGCTAAAAAAATCAATATATTTTGTTCTAAGAAATAATTCCTTATTTATTCTTGATATTTCTTAGTTCTTCAAAAAACTAAGAATTTTTTTTCAATTAATACTAAATTATAAATCAGTAATTTTAGAAAAAGGATTATATTGAGAGTTTGCCCATGGAATATGTTATATCTAAATATAGCGGATGTGATAATATTATACTTGACAAAATTGGCTTCGGGCTACTGAAGGAATAGTTAGTATTTACCCAAATTGTTCATCTTGGGCTAGACGGGTGATCAATCGGATGGTCACGTCAATCCCTAGCACCTGTATGATTTTCCCAACCCTATTGCCCTTATGGCAAGCCCCAACCCCTTTTTATCATATGGGTGCTAGAAGGCGGTGGCTGCGGGTCTACATGTCCTGGGAATGACGTTAAACTCTATCTGATGGTGAGGTTCCAGTTTTGGAGGTTTGGGGAATGTGGAGCACCCCTTCATCACCATTTCTCCCAGGTCCAATCTGATCCGGAGTGGTAGTACCTGTTAGGGTCCCATCTATGGGTTAAATAGAAAAATGTATTCATAAAAAAATTGTATTATCCATTAAGAATTGATTTATTTCAAAACTTTATCGGCATTAAATGACCCACTGAGGTTGATATGCCGTAAAACAAAACAAAAAAAAAAAAAAAAAAAAAAAAACAAATTGTTCACCACAGCTAGGATGTGTCACAATTATGGGGCATCTATCAATGATCAAACTCAGTATTCAGTTGTAAAGGATTTTCGACTGAGTATTTGACTACCCATCAAGCCAAATGGGATATTGACATACCCATTTCGGGGCGGCTTAAGGCACCGGGCAATAAACAGCCCTGCCCTTTTTAAGCGAGAGGGCGGTGCTCCCGGGGGAGATAACCCTCTGGAATCAAGCGATAAACTTTTGTGGCTTCTCCGTCCCGGCGCAGATATTAAATTTTGATCTTCACTCAGGCTGGACACTTACTGTCAAAGGTCTGAAAGTGAAGGCAGCCTATGGCGAACTATATTCACCTACTGATCGAGTATTTCTGTATTTACTTATGAAGAATTATGAAAAGTTCCACAAATCATTTTTATTTTTGTTTAATTAATTAATTATATCACTTAATCAGCAAAAATCAGTAAGTAAATTTTGTGCGTTTCTTAATTATATACATATTAAAATATATGCGAGATTTCAAATCTGAATGGAACATGTCTTCGGAGTTATAAGACGACACGCTCATACCATAAAGATTCTTTTGTATATATATATATATATATATATATATATATATGGTAAAGAAAAAGGCTTAAAAATCGACAATTTTGCGGTTAGAGATTTATTTCTGCTCACAGGTATCTGCGTATACCTATGAGTTTCTTCAGACCGCTAACTTTATTGAAAATGGTACACAGATAATTCATAACGCTTTATATATACTTTTTCTGCTGATTCCTGTATCTTTATATCGTATAATTATATCATTATATAGATATATATGTAATGTGTATTGTATTATATATAAAAGGCGCATTTTATTATATATATATATATATATATATATATATATATATATATATGAGGTGTATTGTATCGTATTGCATTATATATAAACTTTTGTGTATAAGGTGTATTGTATAATGTATATGTAAGGTGCATTGTATTATATATATATATATATATATATATATATATATGTATGTATATAATACAATACACCTTATATATGTATGTATGTATATATATATATGTGTGTGTGTGTGTGTACATAAAGGTACGTTTATATATGTGCGTGTGTTTCCGTGTGCACGAGCATGTCTATGTGACTCTGAAACTGTTTACGTTCTGCTATAACAATTCCGCGAAAATAATTTATTCCGGAAATGCAAGTTATCTCCAATAATTTACATTATTAATTCATATTTGGAATTAACTCTATGGAACATAACCCTTCAATAAACGCTGTATTTTTAATTATGAATTTTAATTGAATTTTTTAAGAAATAAAATCCCCCATAGCTGTTACGTTAGCACCATATATCTTTGTAAGGTCCAGTTTAGCTCAGTCGGTAGAGCGTCTGACTAGGAACCACAGGGTTCCGGATTTGATACCGGCCCTCGCAAACTCAGCGTATGAATAGCACAGGGATAATGTTGAAAACAAAATTTTATTATAATGGAGATTATGTTTCTATCTCTCTGTAACCGAAACTACGTTACTGTTTACGTCACAATACCCTCAGTAATTGCGTAAGGTTATCAATGATTATATAATTTATAGTCAAAATTATTAATAACATAGAATAAATCGTATTCATGAATAATGTCTATGAAAACCTGAGATAGATTTCCCTCAAAACAGCTCATGTTATTAATGCGTATAAAATCTTGCAATGTGCGTTATATATCACTAAGAAATAAAGGTTTACATAATATATGGTGTTGTTAATTTGCATACTGGTTTTAACAAAACCTGGTTTAGTAGATAATTAATTTGTGTTGTAGATCTCTGATATTGTTGTTCTATTTTCCAATGAATTAAAATTAATCATATGAACGATTTTATATAGAAAACAATTAAAATATAATTAAAATAAGTGTAATCTTTTTTGTGTTCTTATTTAATTTTATTAGTCTTTCTAATTCAATATAATATTCAATTATATGAAAACTTGGACACTTTTTCTTATATACATTAAAGTAAAACAGTAAATACAAATATCTCAGAAAAGATTAAATTTCATCAGTATATTTGTCATTATAAGTAACAATATCACAGAGAAAAATATTAGAATAAACTTTGATAAAATAATGATATTTGTAGATAGATTTTGTAGTTTAAAAACAAAATTATAGAAAAAAAGTCCTCCAAAATCATACCTATCAAAATATTGACATTAAATTTATACATTATACAAATCTACGATAAATTATATTTTTCTTTGATTTTAAGATGTAAAATGTTACATTATGGCAAGATCAATAAAAATTATGTTAAAAAAAATCAACATAGACTTTTAATAGTTAAAACCATATACTGAATATACATAATAATAAACTTGTTTTTTGGGGGTTTTTTTGTTTGTTTGTTTTTTTCTCACTAGTATTCCTAATATTGTGGACGGACGAGTCCAAAATTGATTTCTTTTAATAGTAAGAGGAAATTGTATATGAAAAGAAAACTTGGAGAATAAGAGCAAATACCCTGTAGTTACTGAAATCTTTTACTTAAAAAAATGCCAAAACATTTCATTTTAATGTATTTTTTTTTAAGAAAAGAAATGCGTAGTGGCCCCATACTTTTGGCTGTAGTTATAGAGTATAATACATTTAAGGTGAGATTGTTAGCATTGGTTTCAAAGCAGCGTGTTAGCCACTTATCAACAAAACAACGCGGCCGTGCAAGAAAACATATATTCTTACTCGAGCACGTTGTCTTGACGATAAATGATTAACACGCTGCTTTGAAACCTATGGTAACAATCGCACCTTTAATGTATTGTACCATTTAACAATTAAATACAGCTCTTACACACGTAAGAGCACTTTATTTTAAATTCGCCAATACTAGAAACATCTAATATTATATACATATGTATATATTAATAGTATTATATATATATAATATATATATATATATATAATAATATGTATATGTATATATATATGTATATACATACATATAATACAATTATATATATATATATATATATATATATATATATATATATATATATATCATTTGTATTATATATATGTATATACATATAGTGTTTAGTGCTTGGTACTTGTGACTTTGATATACTATATCTGTAGTGTCTTTGTCTGTCTGTCTATCCGTGTCTGTAATTGAAAACCAAGATGAAACAAAACTTTTCTATGGTAGAAATTATGAGATATTTACTGGTACTATTTATATTTATATCTGAATGGATTTGGGGTCATTAGGGGCAAAATTACCGGCTATAAAAGTTAATATTATTGCATTATCGGTAAATAGGGGTTAACACGCAAAAGTTTCGGTTGTAACATTTTCCCAATAAACACATCGAGCGATAGGTACTGCTATCCACTGGAAAGCAACATGAGATCTAAAAAGTGTATACTTAAATTTAGTCGGATACTATAAAAGCCATACAAGGCTGGGAACACACACACACACACACACAAACATATATATATAATATATATATATATATATATATATATATATAATATATATATACACCTTAACAGTGTCTCTACCTTCAATAAGTAGCGTGGTTCGCAGCAATTATAACGTCAGAGCAACAATGATAGCGTCCCTCACACCCGTAAATAGCGTCTTAGCAACCATAAATAGCACTCAATCTCCAAATAGTTTAACTACCAACTGTAAATATTGTCCTAATAAAACCATAAATAGCGTCCCTAGCAACAATAGATAGGGATCTAGCGACAAATAGCGTCCCGAGCAACAAAAAGTAGAGTTCCTAGAATAGTGTCCTAGCAACAAGTAGCATCCCTAGCAACCATAAATAGCATCACTGGCAACAAGTGTTCTTACATAGATTAACACACATAGCAACAATAAACAATGTTTAGCAACAGCTAGCACCAAGTAACAATAACAGCGTCCCTAGCAACCGTAAATAGTATCCTAGAAACCATAAATAGCGTCCCTAGCAACTGTAGATAGTATCCTAGCTACAAATAGTAGCGTCTCAAGCAACAATAATGCTGTCCCCAGCGACCATAAATAGCATCCCTAGCAACAAAACATAGTTCTTAGCAATGATATACAGCGTCCTAGTAACAAATCGCACCGCTAGCAACAATAAATAGCGTCCCTAGTAACCATAAATTGAGTCTTAGCAAACAAGAATAGTGTTACTAGCAACTGTAAATAGTGTCCTAGCTACAAAGATTAGCGCCCCTAGCAACAATAATGATGTCCCTGGCAACTGTAGATAGTTTCCTAGCAACCATCAATAGCGCCCCTAGCAACAATAATAGCATCCTTATCAACCATGCATAGCGTCGTTGTAAGCGATATTGTCCCTAGCAAAAGCAAATAGTGTCCTAGCAACAATAAATAACGTCCTTAGCAATCATAAATAGTGTTCCTGGCAACAATAATGCCGTCCCTAGCAACCATAAATAATGTCCTAGTAAAACTATTAATAGCTCCCCTTGCAAAACTAATAGCATCCTTATCGACCATAAATAGCATCCTTGTCAACAATAATGTCTCTAGCAACCGTAAATAGTGTCTAGCAACAATAAATAGTGTCCTTAGCAATCATAAATAGTGTCCCTGACAACAATAATGCCGTCCCTAATAACCATAAATAGTGTCCTAGCAACAAAGACCATCCATAGCAACAACAACAAGCAACAACAAATAGTACTACCATCTACAACCATAAATAGCATCCTAGAAGCCAAACATCAAATTACAGCTCACTTTTTTTAGGGTCCGGGTAAACCAGTTATTAAAAAACACTGATTTTTCATTATTTTCCTATTTCGGACTGTTGTCCTCATCTTTATTGTTAAATATATTGTAAAATATACATACTCAACGTTTCGGCCGATGTACCCTCCGGCCCAAACGTTGTATATGTATATTTCACAATAAAGATGAGGACAACAGTCCGAAAATTAAAATAATACATCTCTAAAAAAATCAGACAAATAATACTGTTTTTTAATTGATTCACACCACTTTCTATTGATGAGATATTACTACCTAAGAAGGTGAATTGGTCCGCCAGATTTAGAGGATTGCCATCGAGTGTGGAGATGCCCCCATCACATTCTTGTGCAGCACCCATCTAGCTTATTCTCTATGCGCTTCATTAGGGTCCAAGTGGTTCAGCCATACAGTAGCACTGATACAACTACGGCTTGGAAGAATTGTCGCTTTAACTTGTCAGAGAGATTGGATTTCCATATGACTGATAATCTGTCTATGGTGAACCATGACTGCATGTTTGGAAACCTTTGAATTGAACATATTGCTCCTTCAACTAACCCCAAAGAAAAAATCGCAGGGTGTTAAATCCGAGCCGGCCACTCATACGGACCACGTCTACCCATCCATCTCCCAGGAAAATGGTGATTCAGCCATTCACGAACAACAATAGCAAAATCTGGAGGAGCATAATCTTGCATAACAAAGATTTAATTGCCAATATATTAACCAACATACATTAAAGGAATTGAGAAAAATGTAACTGTATATAAAATAATTTATAAATGGTTCAAAATAGGGAGTTACTTTTCAATCAATCTGTAGGATAGCCAACTTGAGTTAAAATTTGGTATTCACTGTTCAAGTTCTTGCGTAGGCTTACTCCTTTAACCAACCCAAAGAAAAAAGTCGCAGGGTGTTAAATCAGGACTTCTTGCCAGCCTCTCATGCGGACCACTACCCATTCACCTCCCAGGAAAATGTTGATTCAGCCATTCACGAACAACAATAGCAAAACATAGAGGAGCACCATGTTGCATAACAGATATTCAATTGCTTTTATAGGGTTTCGAATTTTGATACAAATTAGTCAATCTGAAAAGAAAAACAACACAAATTTAATTGTCATGTATTAAGGAACTTATATTAAAGAATTGAGAAAAATATAACTGCATATAAAAAGTTACATATAGTTCAAAATAGGGAGTTACTTTTCAATCAGCCTGTATATTAAAGAGCATACATTAAAGAATTGAGAAAATGTAAATGCACATAAAAAATTACATATAGTTTAAAATAGGGAGTTACTTTTCAGTCACCCTGTAGATTAAGGAACATACATTAAAGAACTGAGAAAAATGTAACTGCATATTAAAAAAATTACATATAGTTTAAAATAGGGAGTTCGTTTTCAGTCACCCTGTAGATTAAGGAACATACATTAAAGAACTGAGAAAAATGTAACTTCATATCAAAAAATTACATATAGTTTAAATAGGGAGTTCGTTTTCAGTCACCCTGTAGATTAAGGAACATACATTAAAGAACTGAGAAAAATGTAACTTCATATTAAAAAATTACATATAGTTTAAAATAGGGAGTTACTTTTCAGTCACCCTGTAGATTAAGGAACATACATTAAAGAACTGAGAAAAATGTAACTTCATATCAAAAAATTACATATAGTTTAAAATAGGGAGTTCGTTTTCAGTCACCCTGTAGATTAAGGAACATACATTAAAGAACTGAGAAAAATGTAACTTCATATCAAAAAATTACATTATAGTTTAAAATAGGGAGTTCGTTTTCAGTTACCCTGTAGATTAAGGAACATACATTAAAGAACTGAGAAAAATGTAATTCATATCAAAAAATTACATATAGTTTAAAATAGGGAGTTCGTTTTCAGTCACCCTGTAGATTAAGGAACATACATTAAAGAACTGAGAAAAATGTAACTTCATATCAAAAAATTACATATGTTTAAAATAGGGAGTTCGTTTTCAGTCACCCTGTAGATTAAGGAACATACATTAAGAACTGAGAAAAATGTAACTTCATATCAAAAAATTACATATAGTTTAAAATAGGGAGTTCGTTTTCAGTCACCCTGTAGATTAAGGAACATACATTAAAGAACTGAGAAAAATGTAACTTCATATCAAAAAATTACATATAGTTTAAAATAGGGAGTTCGTTTTCAGTTACCCTGTAGATTAGGAACATACATTAAAGAACTGAGAAAAATGTAACTTCATATCAAAAAATTACATATAGTTTAAAATAGGGAGTTCGTTTTCAGTCACCCTGTAGATTAAGGAACATACATTAAAGAACTGAGAAAAATGTAACTTCATATCAAAAAATTACATATAGTTTAAAATAGGGAGTTCGTTTTTCAGTTACCCTGTAGATTAAGGAACATACATTAAAGAACTGAGAAAAATGTAACTTCATATCAAAAAATTACATATAGTTTAAAATAGGGAGTTCGTTTTCAGTCACCCTGTAGATTAAGGAACATACATTAAAGAACTGAGAAAAATGTAACTTCATATCAAAAAATTACATATAGTTTAAAATAGGGAGTTCGTTTTCAGTTACCCTGTAGATTAAGGAACATACATTAAAGAACTGAGAAAAATGTAACTTCATATCAAAAATTACATATAGTTTAAAATAGGGGTTCGTTTTCAGTCACCCTGTAGATTAAGGAACATACATTAAAGAACTGAGAAAAATGTAACTTCATATCAAAAAATTACATATAGTTTAAAATAGGGAGTTCGTTTTCAGTTACCCTGTAGATTAAGGAACATACATTAAAAGACTGAGAAAAATGTAACTTCATATCAAAAAATTACATATAGTTTAAAATAGGGAGTTCGTTTTCAGTCACCCTGTAGATTAAGGAACATACATTAAAGAACTGAGAAAAATGTAACTTCATATCAAAATTACATATAGTTTAAAATAGGGAGTTCGTTTTCAGTTACCCTGTAGATTAAGGAACATACATTAAAGAACTGAGAAAAATGTAACTTCATATCAAAAAATTACATATAGTTTTAAATAGGGAGTTCGTTTTCAGTCACCCTGTAGATAGGAACATACATTAAAGAACTGAGAAAATGTAACTTCATATCAAAAAATTACATATAGTTTAAAATAGGGAGTTACTTTTCAGTCACCCTGTAGATTAAGGAACATACATTAAGAACTGAGAAAATGTACTTCAATATCAAAAAATTACATATAGTTTAAAATAGGGAGTTCGTTTTCAGTCACCCTGTAGATTAAGGAACATACATTAAAGAACTGAGAAAAATATAATTGTATATTAAAAACATTACATATAGTTTAAAATAGGGAGTTCATTTTCAATCACCCTGTAGGATAGCCAACTTGAGCGTCGGGATCTTTTTCCTAAAGTTGTTTTCCTCTGTTGTTACAATCACATAAGCGCAAACCGCTTCACTAATTTGCGCATATGTTTGCTATAATGCTCGGGTAGAATTGCTCGCTTCCTTCTTCCGACATGAGTGGCTGCGACTGTTAATTAAATCACTGATTAATTGCAATGATCCAGGGTGACACTGACACCAGTTGTGTTGATACTTGTTTCTCACATATTAAACACACACAAAAAAGGGGGGGGCGAGGGAAGTGGTCCACTCTGAAAAATAGGGTTGGTAATCCGAGTTCAAATTCTGGTCGCACCCATTAATGAAATATTGGCTAATATTGTTGGGAAACGTTTGAATAGCAAACGTTTTTCCACGTTTGTGCTGACCATTTGTAGGTCGGTTGGTTGGTTGGTTGGTTGGTTGGTTGGATTTTACGGCATTTCAACCCTTGTAGGGTTATTTTATGCCGAAGACGTTTTGATTTATTCATTCTTATTGAGTATTCAATTTTTTTCAAACTCAAATTTTTAAACACATTTCTGTAAACTCATTTTTTAAAACTATTTAACCCATAGCTGGGACCCTATCAGGAACTACCACTCCGGGTCAGAGTGGACTTGAGAATAATTCCGATGAAGGGATAAATCCACACTCCTCAGGGCTCCAGAACTGGTACTTCACCATTAGATGAAGTTTAACGCCATACCCAGAACACTAAGACCACCTACCACCACCTTTTAGCAAATATATGATGAAAAGGATTGGGGTCTGCCATAAGTACAATAGGGTTGGGACAAACATACAGGTGCTAGGGTTTGTCTGTACCAGCCGATTGATTGTAGGGGACCTCTCTGATCGCCCGTCTAACCTAAGTAAGAGCCAAAGTGGAGTGTTGCATGACATGGACTGCTCAGCCACGATACATACCTTAATCATCACGGGTCGCCACCCACGCCCAACAGGGGCCTACCCCTCTGCAAAGCTGCAGTCGGTGTATTCTAAAACGCCAACCGACAGGGCTGATGAAATTTTGGATAACTTCGTTTGGAAACCTTTGAATTGAACATATTTTTTCCAGGTTTGAGCAGACCAGATCATTTGGTTTGATTTGTTTTGTATTACGGCATATCAACCTCAGTGGGTCTTTTAATACCGACAAAGTTTTGAAATAAATTCATTCTTAATTTTTTGTGTAGTTTCTTAAGAGTTTTTTGCACACGGTTTATAATATCAAGTATTCCTATCTAATACATATACGAGGTATGTCAGAAATGTTCCAGGCTGATTGCATTCCTCGATGCGAGGGGCATCGTCCACTGCGAGTTCTTGCCACAAGACCAGACAATCAACCAGCATGTCTACAAAGAGATGCGGCGGCGTTTGCTTCGTTCAGTGCGCGAGAAGAGGTGAGAAATGTGGCAGGACAACTCATGGGTGCTTCGTACCTGCCCACACTGCCCTGAGTATCCGAGAGTTCCTGGCCCAGAAGAACATCACTGTGTTGGAGCAACCTCCCTACTCGCCCTACCTATTCTCCATGTGATCTTTTCCTCTTACCCAAGCTTAAGGGAACCCGTTTTGAGGATGCGCACGACATAAAAAACGCCGTGATGACAGAGCTGCGGAGAATCCCGGAAAAATCAAGTACATGCAAGCGTGGCAGAGAAGGATGGGAAAGTACATTAGACTCCAGAAGGATTACTTTGAAGGGGATAACTTGTAGTTTGTAGTCTGGATTTGAAATAATTTTTGTGACACCAGTCCTGGAATTTCTCTGGCACACCTCGTAATTTCATAAAATATTTGACTCATACATGAGCCCCTAACAGGTACTAGAACTGACAGTGACGGTTTTAATACCAAGGTTATTTATATTCTCTTCTATAAAGTTAGGGGAAGAGTTATTAGGCACAATTACGTGTCTCTGGGAAGTTTAAATGTATTAGAAAGTGTGTGGTGGGGGTTTGAGATTGATTTCTTTTGTGGATTTTGAGAGGTTTAGATTTTTCAAATTGTATAAAAGGTTTAAGATAGAGAAAGTTTAGAAAAGAATTTCAAGATAAGATCCTTAAGATAAAAAATTTAATAATTCCTCTCTTGGTGTTGGTATTGAAATGTGAATAAAAATGTATGTGGTCATTTTTAGAGGTGGGTTGGTGGTGGACTTTAAACTCTAATTTGCCGTTGATTTTAACAAGTAAACTGTTTTAAAAAGGTCAAGATTTGTTGAGTAGACTTTATGGTAGGTTCAATTTTATTTAGTTTGTCTGTGATCTTTTTTAGATTCAGTTTTTTGTGGGTTATTAAGCAAAATGTCTATGTATCGAACATAACTAGAGTTATATCAAATTGAACCAAGGAGTAATAGTGTAGCGATTGTCTGCCCCTGTTGGGATGGACTAGAGTCCAGAATGCTTATCTTCCCTTACCGCGGGGGTTTCACCACTAGGTGAGACTACTAGCTGGGTATTTAAACTCAGCCCTGGAAACCCTCCGCCTCTCTTGTTCTGGCATCCACAAAAGCTGGACTAGACACGTGGTTTCTCTGTCCGTTAAGAGTGTGCGGGGTGCGCTTTGGCCCCCAACTATCCGTAAGGGACTCATATTCTTTGGGAACTCTTTCTTACTTACAAAGGACCTTCGTCCTATCTATTTTGTATATTGTCATGTATTTCATGTTCCACGTGCTTAGACAATAAAATCTGTATTGTTGTTATGTAATACTGTTTTGTTCGGATTTATTCATGAATATACTCACCTACGTTGAACGGTTATTCTGAGCCTTCTAACGTATAATAAGAACCACCCATTCAATTCTTATAATGGCAATAAAGGTATACTCCACATTTCCAAAATCTCTAGAAATGAACATTCAACACTAGATACAGTTTAGTGTCATAACCAATACACTAATTTGAAGTGTGCTGATTTCCACAGAAGAATGTCGCTTATGAGTTCGTCATTGCTCCTCCAGCAATATCCAGCATGTCTTGTTTGTCTCAATTGGATAGTTTGTATGATAGGCGACAAGTGGCCGTACACCGGCTTCCACTTGGGGTTTTGTTTCCACGATTTGTTTAAAATCATACAGAGAATTCTTTTGCAGTT
Source organism: Doryteuthis pealeii (assembly GCA_023376005.1). Lineage (NCBI taxonomy): Eukaryota > Metazoa > Mollusca > Cephalopoda > Myopsida > Loliginidae > Doryteuthis > Doryteuthis pealeii. The sequence goes on along the minus strand of CM042152.1, from coordinate 33,116,185 downwards.
TCCATGTTTTGCTTGTTTTCTCAGCGCTTCCTTATGGTCATCGTGGTACATCCATACAGAAGCACTGATACAACAACGGTTTGGAAGAATTGTCACTTTAGCTTGTCAGTGAGATCGGATTTCCATATGACTGATGATTTGTTTATAGCAGACCATGTTTTCCCTATACGTGCATTAACTTCGCTTTCTGTGGATAAGATATTACTACCTAGGTACGTGAATTGTTCCACTAGTTTTGGAGACTTATCGTCGAGTGTGGAGTAGTCTGCTTCTTCCTCGGCCTTCGGTGCCTGTGTCCAGTAGCTTCTGCGTTTAGACCAGTAAGATATGTAATAAAGCGTGAATTCCAGGGGGTTATCCCCTAGGCAACACCTGTCCATCACTTTCTGTGAATGAACCGAAATGTTTTCTTTTTATAAATCACGATAAAGAAGAGAACAACATACCGAAAAAAAAAAGAAATAATAGTGTAATAATAAATAAACACACGGTCGGACTTGAGAAAGCTTTATTTTACTTAGAATACAGTTGCAGTTTTCTGGGGAGTTTATATACTTTCAGAAAGCTAAAGATTTACACAATGGGGAGGTAATAATAAAACAGGGGAAGTAACTCTCAATTACTTATTACAAATAGATTTTTCAGTGTTCGTATATTTCGAATACACCTCGTATACACAAAACATTTTAGGGTAGCAACAACTGGTGTGGTGTTGCTGCTGTCTCGAATATGTGTGGCTAGATACCGGAGGGGGGGGGGGCAGGCAGTGACTAGCTGCATAATATGAATTTCATGGTAAGTATAGTGGCTGCTTTCGCAAATAAGTGTAAATCGGTGTAACTAAATATGACAAAAAAACTAATAACAAAGTAGCCGTTCATACATTTCTATAGTAGAAAAAGCCGAAAAATAACTTAAATCCCATTGAAAACGGTGTTATTAAGTAACGAGAAGTGTTTCTGCTCGGGTTATTATTTTTTCTTATGACACGACCTCACACGAAGATATTATACGCACTTTGAACTTGTGAAAAGCAAATAAATAAACTAAACCTTGCCAAGAAAGTGTATACTTTAAAATAACAGAAAATAACAACGATATGCTCTTACAAAGTTCAAGAACAGCAGTCGAAATAATCATTAAAATACGAAGTCAATAATAATGATCGTACATCCTGAACCTTTGAAAATAATGCAATAGGTTCACAATTGCTGAACATGTGGTTAAATTCTTTATCCAATACAGGGAACAGTTAGAAGGTAGCAGAGAACTATAGAAGGATAATCTGTAGCCTTTTTTTTTTAATCTTTTAGGAGACTTGTTGTGTCAAATGTCATTCATATTACCCAGGGGGCGCTGATGTTGTAAGTCTGTGAGCTGTGCACACGTATTCATTTAAACTAGCGGGACCTGTGGATATACCAGAGCATAATAATGTAATTATTACAAGGTCTGATATGTTTTATTAAGATCTATTTAAATATAGTTCAATAAGTAAAATATATAATAATCTGAATTTAACTCTCTCTCTCTCTCTCTCTCTCTCTCTCTCGCACTGTTTTTTTCTTTCTGTCCTTCTGTTTATCTTTTCATTATGTTCGATTGAAACAGATTAGCGTTATCGCTTCCACGCGCAACCCCTCTCTATTTCTTTTTTCTACTCCCTTTTTTTTCTTTCTTTCTTGTGAAATTTTTTCTGTGTAGTATTTCCTTTTTCTTCCCTTTCTTTCTTTATAATAAAAACGGAATGGTCCATTATTTAGCTGAGACGACAACACTCATAAGAAATAAGAATTCGGCGGATAAGCAACACCAGATAATCAAGATTTACATTTTTTTTTCATTTCATCTTGGACGATTTGAATGGTCTCATTTTCAACAATGGACAATGTGCTGCAAGATGATAACGATCGTACAATTATGGAATACGAATATTAATATAAAGATTTGCTGGACTCTTCATTTTAAACTGGAAATGGAAAAAATTATGACGACTCGGCAATTAACCTTGGGGCTGCCCATCTGTCAAATACACCCCACACCCTAAACACACGCCACACACAATATGGCGTGCAGGTTGAAAATCATATTCTGCATTCTTTACATGCTAGAACATTAGAAACAGCATGATTCTTCGAAATTCTGAAGAATACAATGATAGTTTAATTAAAGACAGGCACGGTAGACCTCTTTGCAATTTTGAATAATGCATGAAAGCGAGTATAATCGGAATCGGTAGATAAAGAGCTAAAGGTTTGCATACGGCAATATACAAGGTGTGTCAAAAAAGTATCGAGATTTTTTGTACTTTTTGACACACCTTGTATTCTGAGAAAAATAACGTTCCATTCATTCTTCATTTCTATCTCGGTAAATACAGCTTTAAACTTGATACTTTTTGACACACCTTGTATTCTGAAAAAAAAATAATGTTCTATTCATTCTTCATTTCTATCTTGGTAAATACAGCTTTAAACTTGGTACTTTTTTGACACACCTTATATTCTGAAAAAATTAACGAATGGAACGTTATTTTTTTCAGAATACAAGGTGTGTCACAAAGTCCAAAAAATCTCGATACATTTTTGACACTTTGTATATTGCCGTATGCAAACCTTTAACACCTGGGAGAAATTGAGTGAGTGATTTTGCTCTGCAATGTGTGTGAATAATGCGTTTAAGTTATCGTGTGTTTTTATCGATCTTTTATGTTCCTTGACACGTTGTGTGAGATTTCGTTGAGTTTCTCCGACGTAGCATTTGTTGCAGTTATTGCAAGGGATGGTATAGATGCCGGCGCTGCGGGTATACCATATATATATATATATATATATATATATATATTATATATATATATATATATATATGATAGTAACAGTGGAAAAGAGCAATGGGTCTACCACGGTTTCGATCTATATGATCTCATCAGGACCCTACCTTATACTCGACTAAGTTGATGTCATTAGTTAGTTATACTAAGATAAACGTCTTTTCCGATAGTAACGGTTGAACGCTATATTAGGCTGGGGCTGTAGAATACACCTCTGCAGATCCTCCCAATATGGTCGCCTGTTGGCCGTGGGTGGCGATCCATAATGCTTAAGGATGGAACACTAGTGGCTGAGCAGTCCATTACACGCAACACTCCACTTTGACTCTTACTTAGGCTAGACGGGTTATCGGAGAGGCCCCCTCCAATCAATCGGATAGTCACGTCAAACCCTACCACCCGCCCTGTCGGTGGGGCGTTAGAATGTACCGACTGCACCTCTGCAGAGGGGTAAGACTCCCCCAATGGGACCACCTGTTGGCCGTGGGTGGCGACCCGTGATGCTTAAGGATATAACTCATGTGGATGAGCAGTTCATGACTTGCAATACTCCACTTTGGCCCTATCTTGGGCTAGACGAGCGGTCGGAGAGGCCCCCTCCGATCAATCGGCTGGTCACGTCAAGCCCTAGCACCTATATAATTTTCCCAGCCCTATTGCCCTTATGGCAAGCCCCAACCCCTTTTTATCATATGGGTGCTAGAAGGTGGTGACTGGGGGTCTACATGTCCTGGGAATGACGTTAAATTCTATCTGATGGTGAGGTTCCAGTTTTGGAGGTTTGGGGTATGTGGAGCACCCCTTCATCAGCATTGCTCCCTGGTCCACTCTGACCTGGAGTGGTAGTACCTGTTAGGGTCCCATCTATGGGTTAATAGAAAAATGTATTTATAAAAAAATTGTATTATCCATTAAGAATTGATTTATTTCAAAACTTTATCGGCATTAAATGACCCACTGAGGTTGATATGCCGTAAAACCAAACCAAACCTAACCCTAGTACCTATATGATTTTCCCAACCCGTTTGTGCTTATGGCAACCTCCCAACCCTCCCAGTCAAGAATTTTTATACATTATCGTACAACTATCGTAAAGATTTTCTTTTTGTTTTTTTTTTCTTTTTGTATTTTTAGTTAGTTGTCATGGTGATATGATTCGCCTCAAAACTTCAGTGTAGTCAGAAATGTATCACATTAAATTTCTTTCTTTACGAATAAAGTAAAAAGTAAGGTTGGCGAAGTGGCCTATTGACAGTATCAGCCGGGTAGCGAGGAAGTATATCCTCTTTTCGCTAGCGCTATACCAGGGAGATTGTTTTTTGTTGAGGTGGAGCGCCACATCTACCATCAGCTTCATACTTTACCGCACAGATCAGATTAATTAATCAGTGTTACTCATGCGCTGAGTTGGTATGGACCGGTATCGATCTAGGAACCTTGTGATTACCTAGGCGGATGCTTTACTAACTGGGCTAAACCGGCCCGACGTGTTTATTTGTATTTGTAGAGAAATAATTATTTTTATTACCCCGTTCCTACCCAAACAACGTAATTCCGTGCTTTCGTTAAGACCCAATATATATATATATATATATATTCCGCCAGTTTAGCAATTTGTCTTAAAAGTATAGCTTATACAAATGTTCGTCATAACTAGATTTATTTAAACACTAGCAGCAGTACCCAGTAGTACCCTGGATAGATGGGGTTATTCGTATTTTCCAGAGTGCACCTGAAAATGCTAGCGATCCTGGGTGCTCATACTGGATTTTCAAGACGTTTTTGCTTTATTCATTCTCGCTGGGCATTCAAATTTTTAAATCCATTTTTTAAACACGTTTTAAGTATTTTATCTATTTAACCCATAGATGATATCCTAACAGGTATTACCACCCCGGGTCAAAGTTGACCTGGGCATAATGGTGTAGAATGGGTACTCCACATTCTCCAGAGCTCCAGAATTGGAACCTCATAACTAGATACAGTTTAATTTCATACCCAAGACACTAAGTCCCTCAGCCACCATCTTCTAGCACATATATGATAAAAGGATAGGGTTTTTTTTCATAAGATTAATGCGGTCCGGACAATCATATGGATGCTGGATTTTCAATAGCAACCTTTGCTAGGAGTGTTTATGGCAGATCAATTCTTTTGTATGGAACTATCAATAGCTGGTTAAGTCATAAGATTTTTCCTCCATGCAGATTTTTAAAATTCAAAATGAATAAGCTAGTGAAGACCACCCAGTAAAGATCTCCAGCGACAAGGTCTGTGTGGATACTGGTTGCTGCACAGAGGACCTCCCGATGGCAATGAATGGTAGGGACGGTTGATGAGAGAATGTCATGGATATCTGTGTTACTAGCGCGACATGATGACCCTCCGATCTTTTTCAGGTGTGTCTTGTCTATCCGAGCATAGCAATGATTCAACTTGTTAAATTATTTTGAATAGTTTCGTTGTTGAGCAAACAATGCTATGAAATGTTTATGAAAATGACGTTATTGTGCCTATCAATTTGAGAAGCGTCACAGTAATTAAAAATAATGACATCAGTTATTTTTCAAATATTATAATTTTTAAAGTCATTTACTTAAAGAAACAAGGGTAATTCCAGGTCAAATCACCCACCTACTTCAATTTTTCTGAAATTTTTTCCATGTGTGAATTATGATAAAGTTAGACAATCCTCAAAATTTGAGCTTCCAATTCCAAAAATTGGCGGAGTTATATCAATTTTTAGCTCTCCAAATTTGAGGGGGGTCGCGAAAAATGGCGACTTTTTGTAACTTATTTTTGTCTGTAAAATGAGTTCTAGAGCTTCCCTACTACTAAAAATTGGTTTATAAAAGCATTTTTACCCAAGAAATCCAAAAATACTATCAAAGAAAGTCTTAACGTCAACCATTTTTAAGTTATTGATGATTTATGATTTTTTTTTCATAGCAAGATCAATATCCCGATGTGGCATTGCATCGACGACAAAAAAATTTTATATTATTATTTCACATATATTGAACATTTAAATCGACATAACTTCGTCAATTTTTGGAATTGGAAGTTAAAATTTGGGGGATTGTCTAACTTTAACATAGTCCACACCAGGAAAAAATTCAGAAAAATTGAAATGAGTAGGTGACAATTTTACTTTTTTCTGGATGATTTGACCCACAATTTAATCTAGCCTTTTCTATTATTGGTTCCAATATTGTGTTCATCTCTATATCTGCTCTACTCAAGAGGTCACTGTAGCACAACATATGTGCTGCTTCTTTGAGACGTCTTCTTCTCCAATGTTCTTCATTGTCTATTATTTTGACTTTATCCCACGGACAAAACAGAAATGAACAAGGAATAAAACAATAATATTCTTCGAAATAGTCCATTTGTTAAACAATAGACAGGTCATCATCATCACGTAGCGATAGTAGCACGGATATTCATGATAATCTCTCGCCAACCGTCCCTATCATTCATGACTGTCGAGAGGTCCTCTGCGCAGCATCCAGTATCAGCACAGAGCTAGTAAATGTAGGAATTTGCTGGGCGGCCCGCACTGGCGTGCCCATGGTATGGTTTCCATGTGAGAACGTCACTTACGAGTTAAATACTCATTGATAAACTTGCGCCATTCCTGGAGGTATTGTGACGTAAGTAGTGACACAGTTTCGGTTACAGACAGACAGACACTGAATCTCCATTATAGTAAGATTCTAATGGTGTTTTGCCATAAATAAAATGTCTGAATTCAACCAAACTCTACTATAAAATAAGGGTAACGTTTTTGGTGATTTACGTTTTATTAACAGAAAAAACAAGTGATAAAAGAGATTTCAGTACTCAAGTTATGAGTTTCCAAAATGTTCACCCGCCCTGTCGGCTGCGGCGTTAGAATACACCGACTGCACCTTTGCAGAGGGGTA